>OX438616.1:5944845-6544845 GCA_949316135.1 Choreutis nemorana
GGATACTGGTAATCTTCCGATTGGATTTCAAAAAATTCTGTCACCGATATGAAAAAAAAAAACAGAAAAAATTTGCAGGGAAAAATATATTTCACGTCTAACGCTACACACACAACTAAACATAATTTGTGTAATACTACAAAGGCAGTAGCTCATTTGTATCTGTTTCATAGCGTTATTAATTTGTAGTAACTAAGTTTGAAGGTAATTAGGTACTAGGTATAATTAGGACCTTTGTACACAAGCATACAACATAACAAATATATAAACTAACGCTGTAATCCCTCGAGAGAGGTTGGCAGAGGTGTTAAACACCGCATTTCGTATGTTTATATGTGACAGGTTGCGAATCTGTCGCCACACTGGAACATACTATAGCTACCCGAGACTCGATCCCTCAACCTGTCTAAGGCACATAACAAACTGAGCTTGTACAGAAGGCAACTCAAATATTCAATACTAGACGATTTGAATCTCTAAGCGACTACTCACCCGGCCGGTAGCGTGGGATTGGTTTCGGTGACGAGAACGCTTACCTTATATATTACATGACACATTTATTCCAGTTTATATGAATTCTTTTATGCTGTAGTCGCTAGGAAACTCTCTCTAAATGAGCAGCGCTTTGGCAGTGCTCTTGGCGTGACCTCAAGAGCATTGTTGCGTCCATAGGCGGTATCACTTTCCATCAGGTAAACCGTCAGTTTATTTACCCAAAAATTCAAACTATAATTTGCTCCTCAGCGGAGACCAACCATTACCGACCTAACGTAAACTATGGGAAAAAAGACTCTGGTATTGGAGATTTGTGTCGCCTTGTGTACGAAAGGCCTTAAATTATGTATGAGTTAGTAGTAGGTATATAACTTATCTATGTAGAAGCTCAAGGGTTTTCAATAAATTAGGTGTTAATCAATTAAACTGCAAGAGAAATGTCATAATTGAGTTGTCATAGAAAATATTAATACTGTCGTTGTGGTATTTAAGTTAATTTTTTAAACTTTTGTCTTTGACTTTATTAACGTAGAATAGTTTTTTGTTCCAAACGAAAAGTTTCAAGTTTTCAGTGAATTATTATTAATATGTATTTTTACTCCAAGTTTCAAATAAAGTGTATGTGAAATTTCTTGCAGTCAAAGATAGGTTACATATTTTTTTACGTCCTATTCTAATGGATCTCCTCCAGTCCGGGGGACTCACATAGTGCCTACCGACTAAAACCCCACGTTCTACCAACATCGTTAGCTGTCACAGCATTTCGGGATAGAGGAGAGCCAAAGGAACCTTCAGACACCGCACTAAACTACATCTTTAAATTAGTTTAATTAGTTTAAGTATATAAAATGATAAAAAAACTAGAATTACATGAGACAATCGGACCAAATATCAATGAAAAACTAAAGTCATTAAACGATCATGCACTTTTTTGTTTCCTCGTCGGATGAGAGTCTAAAACAATGATGAGAGTTCCGGATATTATCTCAAGTACTTAACTAACAGATTGTTGGTGGTTACACACTAGCTAACAAACCCAAGGTTGCGGGTCCACCAACGTTTAATATGAAATGTGATATGATCCATGAACCTGTACGAATATTTAAACATTTTCTCGTAATAGTCAATTTTTTTCTTGCTAATGGTATAATTATGTCAGAAAAAATATGCTAAAGTAAGATTAGCCATTGTAATTTAAAACCATGAAACTATTGTTAAAGTAGAAAGTTCGAAAATATTTATTCATAATTCATAAAAACATAGCATAATGATGAACATCTTAATGTTTTATGTATGTGTATTTTCGTTTCTGAAATATCAACCGTGGAAAAGATTGGTCACTGATTTGTAGTTGGCTATGACGTCGTTCAGTGTTGGTATATTGGTTTTTGGATACAATTGTGTGTATCCGTCATGAAACTGCTTGCTTACATTACTAAGTACAGTTTCGTTCAATAGTGATAAGGGCTTAATAATAGTACTTTCGTGTCGAAAATCATTGTTATATAAGATCATTTGTAGTGTCTGTTTTTTTTTTGTATAAATTATAGAGATGTTGTAAAAGAAATAAAAGTACTGTTTACTTGGATAATTTGTACTTATAGTGTTGTAATTTTTATGGGCATTACATAAGCTAAGTTAGATAAACATTTGTAGGGTTTAAAGATGGATAAGCATAATTTTATTAAGGAAAAAAGATTTTTTTTTTGTTAAATAATTAGTAAATATATGTATAGTTTTAAAATATATTTTTCCGCATAATACTCTGACTTCACTTTCGATATTAGCAACAATTACGATATGGTTCTAAGAAATATTAATACCAATGGCTCGTGCTGGCCTGATATGTAATTTGTCGGCAACATGCACTTCTGAGAAACCTAAATCGCTTGCTAAATTATAAACAACTTTTTGTTAGGTATTTAGAACGGTTGAGGTTTGGAATTGGGGAAAGTGGCTCGCGGTTTTACCGGACCGTGTGTAGTCTGCGGTCTTTTGAACATGGAGGTAGAGTTTTACTAGAATTATTAGGTGGTACTTTTTTATTTTATTTTATGGACTAGCTTCTGCCTGCGAGTTTACCCGCCTGTAGTTTTTTTAATATTCCTTAAATCCCACCTGAATGTCGTATCTAAGTGTTTTATCGAGTGTTCACAATATTATAGGTTAGGTTAATGTGTGGTAGCTTGTGACGAGCCATGGTTAACTGACCGACCGGAGCCGACAGGTCAAGAGTTTGGGTCTTGGGTTGCCGTAAGTTGCAGCTGCTATGTTCCTCATTGTGCTCGGATCGCGATGATAGATTTGCAACCTGCCACATTGAACGTAAACATGCGAAATACGGTGTGTTACACCTCTGGCATCTATCCGATCCCTCTCGAGGGATTACGTCGTGAGTTTATGTCGATATAGGCAATGTTAGTTTCGATTCGGTGTAAAGTTTATTCCTCATTATAATGTCACAAACAATAGCAAATATATTACAAAAGTAAAAATGATAACTAACCTTATAATATGCTCGACAGTCTACAGTCGCTTCCAACGATGAAACTGTCATGGCTTCCGATTCTACAGCTTTTAAAGTCAAAAAAGTTTTTTCTCTATAGGTACTATGGTTGTTCTCTATAGGTATCGCATGGAAAAGTTTGTATGTAGAAATTAATCTTCTCGTTAATCAAGTACTTTCAGAGTGAACAGTAGCTATAAAGATTAATTCTATTCTAATTTATTTATTTATTTTATTTTATTGAAAAGATTACCAACATAGTGTACACAAAAATAAGTCAAATGTCATTACAAAAAAGGTGAAGACAGCATGCGAGAAAAAAAAAGTCAAACATCAAAAATCGAGTAAAATTTTGGCTAAAACTTAATGTCCAAACATATCAATACATATTATATGAATAGAAATTAGAGTTCTCCGCCATTAAAACTTTGTATACCTATTAGTGTATATCTATCTAGGGTTGAATGTGATCTAGCTAAATAGATCAACGCATTTCACTATCGGAATGTCCATATAAATTAGGATGTCCGCCATTTGTGATATAACAGATAAGATAGCTAATCCATTAGATTTCCTTTGATTTCTGATGTCACCGCTACTGGTTTATAAAGTAGCTAATATGAATTGGAACTTGAGAAAACTCGTCTACATTTATAAGGGCGCCAAGGTGGGGCAGAGGGGGCAGCTGACCCCCTAGAGATAAAAAATGTTTAAGTCAAGTGTTTGTGGAGCTCTACCTTGGACTTAGATATTTGATTGTACCTTAAATATTACAACAACCGAAAAATAGTCTAGCTACAAATATTTCAACTACAAATACTACTTTTCTTTCTATATCTGAACTGCCCCCCCCTGGGCAAAGGCTGACGATGCCCTTGTATATTTATGTTATCTACTCTGTTTTTCCTTCTAAAGTTTGTAAATTTGACATTTTTTACTTTTTTGGAATTCTTTTGAAAGACTCTAAACAATTGGCAGATATATATGTAAATTGAATCTTGTAAAAAGGCTTTTTAGAATAGTACCTTTTTCAACTTCATACAAATAGTGAGCCTGTATAGAATTGAAGATGTCCCACGCACACATACATATTTAAGTTTAAATCTCATTTTTAGGTACTGTGTTGTAGTGAAAACTAAATATTAATATCAAAACATGTTATTTTTGTTTTGCTCTACTAGTTCTGTGGCAGCAGACAACTGGCTGGACCAATTTTGAAATTTAAATTCAGGTTATCGCAAATGATTCATATCCGTTGTCTTAATTTTCCAAATTAAACTTTATGCTATAATAATTATTTGTTTCGACTTCTTTGTTTACTAGCTGTTTGTTTTATTTCTGGTTTTATGTACACACAGGTAATTAAAACGGAGAACAATTTAATTAAGTACACTTTCCTATAGTGTTTTTAAATCGACCAGAAATTTGGGTGTCTCTGTAGGCATTAAGTAGGTTTGAATATACAAACAAAAGTTGTTTTCAAAAATGAATTTGTCAACTACAAAAGTAATTGCGATTTGCATTAAACCTTAATTTCAACTTTCGATCCCTATTCATGATTCAATTAGATCTGTTTTATTTATTTATTTTATTTGAATTATACAACTCATTACGATACTCAATGAATAAATATTATATTCTATTCATAGCGCAAAACGATATAACAAAACAAAACATAAAAATAGTTTAACCGCCAATGGAGATTTCAAACATAAAACTATGAATAAACTTTTCGCTTTTCGCTGGACTTTTTTTCGTCAAACTCCTGATCCGTGAGTAGCGTATAATTTCGCGCGTCCTTGCGTGCTCGCGGCGAGCCCGGCTTCTGTAATTAGGCTCGCCATCCGCAACGGCTACCGATAATTTGCCTGCAATACTAACTTTAGTGTTGGACATAACACATCATAATCAATCGATAAAAACAGAAGCGGTTTTGAGATATTTTATTTGTAGAATTCAATTCCAATTATACCTTTGATTTATATTATAACTATCGCCGGTGGTTTTTGTGTACATTATAATTTAAATTAAAGTATTTGGGTATGTGTTGGTCAAGAGTTCAAGTATAAATAATTTAGGATTCAAGAGAAGGTACTTATAAAGATTATGCAAAATACTTACGTACTCTTTTGGTTTTACTTAGAAAATATTCCTAATAACCAATTTTTATCAGACGACTTTTGCTGATTTTCCGAGCTGAATTTTGTTTTGTTTATTTTTATCGATAACAATGCAAAATAGGTACATCACTACAGCTACTGGTCGATTATCTTTGTTGTAGGCGTCACGTGGATCATTCTACTTTGTGCTATTATGTCCTAAGTGGACACCTCTGTCTTGTCTAATTTACAGTCTAACATTTCAGATTTTGTCGGAAATATCTGTTTTGCAAGTGTTAATTGCATATTCTGTCATTAGTTGTCCTATCTGCACTCTTAGGCCATTCCAAACTAAGATTTTTCTTACATAGAAAAATAGTATGAAAATTAAGAAATACTCGTAGATTCCAAATTTTAAAGTTCAAGGTTTTACTCTAAGCCTTTCTGTTTTTAGTTCGGAAAAATCTATTTTCTATTAAAGAAAAGCTGATTTACCATCTGTGTTGTGAATCTAATTTTAAACTAGTCTAACCTGTGTAGTTACAAGTAGTCAGGTTTTTACTCAATAGCTCCTTACGTTAGCCCTCGCTTCGTTCACAATAAACTGCTGCATTGTGGCGGAATGACATAATTTACAAAATGACCATAATAAACAAATAAAGCAAAATCCCTGAAAGGCGTGGTAGGGTGGCCTAAATGCCACGGGCTAGGCTCAGGAGGGTAAAACAAGGGAAAAGGAGGGCAAATCGGGCCGCCAGGGGGAAAAGGGGAGAACGGAAACACCTAATGGTGCCAAGTCACGAATTCACTCAAATTACCACTAACCATATTAATGTATAGAGAAATAACGTTAAAATAGTCCGGCTCAGATTTAGTTTTTATTATGCTCGGGGTTTTCATTATTTTTAATTTCCAAGAAGGCTTTCATTAAAGTTGGCGTGACATGCCACTTTTATTGTGTCAAATACTTGCGGAAATTCAATAGAAATTCGAGTAATAAACATTAAAGTGTGGTGGAAAGGCTTTCTTTTGCTTTATTCAAAACACTATGAAATCAATGTTTCAGCAACGGTTACACTAAAAACAAATAAAATGAACTTTCTTTTTGAATTTACATATTCCAAAGAAGCCAACAACTTAAATAAAAAGCTAACTAACCTACAAAATATGATTACCCAAAAACATTGAACTTTTACCCAAACATTATACCTACAATAAAGATTTGCAAATGCACACTGCGATTATGCAAACCCTTCCCCGTCTTTCCTCTAACAGCCGGTATAAATACCCCATTATATGATACCCCTTTTCACCCTATTTCCCCCTCTGTTTGGCGTGCCTGGCGCCATGATGCCCGAAATTGTGTATACTTATGCAACTACTACAAATACCATGTAGCTTACGTGTGTTTTAATAGATTGCGAACTAAAATGTGTCTTCTTAAGATTTAACAATTTTCGTGGTTAAGTTAAATAGCTGAATAAACAATGATTACTATAAATTAAATCATTTATCTTTAAAAAAGTAGAGTATTTAAAAATCGATAATTGCTGTTAATTAACAGTTTAAATAAATTAAGGGAATAAATTAATCATAAAAGTTTGGATCGCGTGTTCTATATCTAGATTCTAATGAGTGGGTACCTATGTTCGGATCATGGTTGTGTAATAAAATCAGATACGATGCTTGAAAGCAAAACTCTTTAGCTATCTATAGTTTATACTTGCTTGGTTAATGTTCGCGTAAAATTACACGGTTAAAGTAAACACTCACATGGCGCAATGGGAGTTATTTACTGTTTGCAGCAATAAAAACTGTAAGCTGTCTTTAACAAAATTACTATAAGAGTTATACGTTGGTGTTTTCATGTTAAATGACTTAGATATTAGGTATATGAGTTATGGATTTATTGGTATTTACATAATTTATGTTCTCAAATTATTCCCAACTATGACATGTTACTTCAGACTTCGACAAGTCTCCTACTTTGACTGCGCTTCTTCTTCTCCGTCGTTACACTCTTGGCAGAGTGGTCGTGATTGTTATGACAACATCAGTAACCGTTAGGACTTGCCACACTACTTCTCGCCGCCTCTGCCTCCTCTACGTCATAAGGGTGCACTCATGTAGAGGGCCACCAACAGCCGCCATTATTTGGTCCATCCAACGCATTGGTGATCTGTCTCGCGGCCTTTTACTTCTACTCGTATTATTTAGATCAAACTACAGAGCAGTAGTAGATTTAGGAATTTAGTTTAGGCATCTCGTAAAACTAACAACCTATTATTAAAACGGGCCTGCCTGCAAACTGGGTTTTTCAACTAAGTAAGGGCTAAAAGTCCGAAGAATTTTGATGCTTTGGGGGGGGCATGATCCCTGGATCCGCTAGTGCTAAATAGAATCACGATCACATAATGTGTTGAGTGTAATAAGTAGGTATAGAAAGTAGGTAAAGAGTTGAGTTGAGTTGACTGCTACACCTAAAATTAAGATAGGTAGGTACTTCCACCCATATCCTTTTATTGAGACGTACTATCTCAAAGAACTTCTATCAAATTAATCTAAAATAATCTTCTGCCATCCAATAAGCCTAAATACCTTCCTGTCATTGGTTCCAGATGTAAAATGGAGGCGTCGTCATCAGACTACAGCGATGAGGAGGTCGGCGTGGTGGCTCACGGACAGAAGCTGTGGGTCCGGGGAGTTCGCTCACACACCACCTGCGCTGACATCGTCCGAGCTCTCACTGACCCAGAACAAGGTAATTTCGTCTGATATAAGTCTTGGGACCTATGGTCCCAGTTAGCTAAAAGTTTTGCGTGAAAATACAACCCGTCGTTTTCAGTGATATTAAGAAGAAGTTAGCAATAAACGTAAATTAAATTTGATTTAATGCTGTGAAAATGTGAAGGTCAAACAAAATTGGCAATTTTCAACAACCAATGATTTGGTTTATATGACTTTTACTTTACTAGTCAAGCAAACATATCCTTTAAGCTTTACTACCTACCTTTTGAAAATTAATCAACAAACCCGTTTTGATTCCATATCTATCACCGTAATCCAGGACAACTATTCAACCACACGAAATACCGTTAAGTGGCCAGTCTTAGTTGATAATATTTTAGTCCCCATATTCAAAAAGGAAAACATGAACTTAAATTACCAACCTTGTTGACAAAAGTATTAACTTCAGGTGGCAGTACGAGCGCATATGGCGAATGGGTGTTGGCTGAGAGATGGAGAGGGGTGGAACGCCCTTTGCCCCCGGACGCTCCTGTCCTGCACGTCCTAGCCGCTTGGAGGGACGCGAGACATGAAGTATGACGCATTTTTTTCTTACCTCTTAGGAAACCATCAACCCTGCCATCGCCATCAGGCGGGCCATATGCTTGTTTGCCGCCTTAGTGGAATAGAAGGAAAAATAATTCTTATAAGTGACTAAGCTAAAATGGAAGCAGAGTTTGAGATTTGATTTATAAGAATATTGGGAACATTTATGTGAAATCGTCTTCCTTGGTTCCAGTTGAGCAGTAACATCCTGGATACTGATAGGTATACCTACTCATAAATAAAAATACAGGATCATTATCAATTGAGCTATCACTTCCTAAATCGTTATATTTATAGGAACACTTCAGCCTGAGATAACTCACAAAAACCTTTAAAAAATATCTAAAATGTTAATGATAATGACATGAAGAATTTAACTCAATAGATTTTTTTAATGTTCCAGGTCCGACTCTCTCTTAGGCGTCAATCATCAGGAGAAGATGATTCAGGCAGAGACAGCGACGGTACAGAACGTAAAGGAAGAAGAAGAAGAAAGGGGGGAAGGACTAAGAGCCCTCCTCCAAGAGCAAGAAGCGAAGATCCAGCAGCAAAACTCGTATCCGTGATACAGCATCAAAGCAAAACCATCTACCACCAACTTGACAAGCTCAGGTATTTTAATAAGATGTCAGTTTTTTTTAAGTATCTTCAACAAGAACAGAACAAGAGACGATAGTATTACAATAAAAGATGAAAAACAATATGGAATCAAAAATTATTAGTAGTATGAATTGAACTTATCAACTTAGTCGAATCTTTTTAATATGCTCGACCCTAACCAAGTTACCGTAAACTAAAAATTTGCGTAGGCACTTTCCCTTAAAATATCAACAAAAAATAATCTAGATCTAACTTGTTTCAGGGAACAAGAGAAGCTAATAGATCAGCTAGAAGACCAAGCCCACAAGAACCGCATGGAGAAACACGGCACGAACTATCTATTGGAATCCTATCTACGAGATATCGGCAGGTGTCAAGAAGCCAACGAGAACCAAGCAGTGAACAGTGATAGCGGAGTAGGTGTGGGTAGTGGAACGCCACCCAGAAGACACACAAAACATAAATCCAGAAGAGAACGTCATCTGATGCGGGAACACTATTTCACTAAAGAACTAACAGACATATGCCAAGTAAACAGTGAGAGGCTGACCCAAACCAATACCAGTAACGATACTGACTCAGACGCGTCCACAGACGAATTGACCAGGATCCGTGAAGAAATCGAGCTATTAGAGAAGCTGGCCATCATCAACAAAAGGTTACACCGCGAAGAAGAATTAGTGGTGCGATTGACGGCAAAAGTCAAGAGATACATGGACGAGAATAAAGCGAACAGCTGCGAGAACGCAACGCAAGTAACTATGCTAATGGACAAGATAGAAGAAGAATTAGCGAAAAGCGCAAAAGAAATGCAAGATAATGTTTTAGAATTAGCAACTGCAGACGGAGAGATAGAATCTCGATTGAAGATGCTAGACGAACTAACCCTGCAGTTGCAAGAGGAGGAACTCCAAAATTCTATATTGGAGAGGAAGTTGAACGAAGCATCGAGTAGACAGCCGATTTTGCTGCAGGAAAGTTACGTACCTGTTCTGGACCAAGCTGACGCGAGCTTTAGTTATGGCGGTCCTGGATATGCCCTAGACACTCTTGTATGACACTGGTTCTTACGAAAACGTCCCAAAGATGTACCTTGATTTACCATTATTTAGTGATAAGTACGGATACAGTTTTAATTAGAGACTGAATAAGGACTTCCAAACCTTCTATCTTTAGACTATACGGAAACTAAAATAGATTTACATTATACTTAATGGTAGGCATCTTATAATTTAAAATGCCTATGCGAAAGCTAACCACTACCATCCGTCATAATTACCTGCTGATGTTTACTGTGTAAAAAACGAATGTACTTTAACTAGATTGTTAATCAAGCTTAAACTTAGCAATAGTAATCTCATGACAAATTAATGTAAAATGAAGCAGTTCAAAGAAAAAAGAAGTTAGTGTTCCGACACGACCACGACACATACCAATCCGGTTGGGCGATTATATTATAAAGTTAGGCATTAAAATAATTAAAATATACTTAGATATAAAATAAGAGGTGCTAAGTTAATAAAATATTTTTATATAATGATAAAATATATTCGAGTACCAAAAATGTAAGTTGTACCACCAATCGCAGACAAATTAGTTAGGGCTAGTCAGATAAAGATTGACAATAGTGTATCCGTACAAAATATTTTTAAAGCGACCTATGTTGAATAACACCTGACTATGGCCTAGTAAAATATGTTTTTTATGAGACAGTTATTAAAAATATAAAACTATACATAAACCAGTAAACGTTGTATTATTACCCGACTACGGCGAAGTAGAAACGAGCACCTACTTATACCTACAGTATAAGGCAAACTTACGCACTTGTATTATTTTGTTATGTAATGTTAGGTTTGATATAGGCATATGACCACGGCTAAATTGAATTCACAATTTCAGATGAGAATATTTTCTTGTTTCATTCATTTTAGAGAGCGGTTTTGAGTAGTCGGGTTTTAGTTTTAATTTTTTTTTTGAACATAATTAACTTGTTACCCACCTGAGCTTATTGACAACAGCGACATCTATCAACAGGGCTAGCAAACTAAGACGCAAGAGCGACATAGGATCGCGAGATAGAAGCTATCTCTATCTTTGTTATGAAAGAGAGATATGTCACATTTATTGAGGGCGTGTTCCGATATAAACTGCGACCACTGTAAACTGTGACGTCAATAAAGTATACTGCGAAGCCGTTCCTTTATAGCCAGTATACTGGTTACTATTTAAAACGGAACGCTGAGCAGTATACTATGAAACTCCGATTGACGCCTTTATTATCGTTGCAATTGTTATAGTCACCACAAACACAAACCGAACCACAAACCACAAACTTTTATTTTTTTATAAATAAATCAGCGGTTCGAACTGTGCTTGCAGTCAAAGTTATTGTTTGCACTGATTACGTGATCAAAGCACTGCCAGAACCTTACTTCGAAAACGGAGTTCGAAAGTGGAAACATGGCGGCGATTCATGACGTTATAATTTCTCTAGGGCACTAATTTTTCACTGCCGAGACCACTGCGGAGTGCTCGCAGTGCATATCGGAACATACCCTCAGCCTACAAGGCCTGCTAGTATACAACTATCCCGTCTTTCAAGCTGGAACCAACCACATTCATTCACAAAATTTCATTATTGATGACTAGTGTCGTGAAAAGACTGATTGATCGATTTTATCAAGATGTAGAAAGAATTTAAGGAGTATTATTTTAAACTATAATTACCATAAAACACTACCGCATTGTCAAAATTTTAATGTGAAAACTACTAATTAACTGCTTAAATTACCTACTTTATGTATCTACACTGACATTACATTGTTGGTGCCCTTGGCTTTGTAAGACACCATGGGCTTCGCGGTGTCATCAGTTTCCATCAGGTGAACCGTCTCTAAAAAATGTCTGTTACTTCTGTAGGCAAGGTTATTATGATTCAATGTAAAAACTAAATTATAGAATAAACAGATTTATTTATGGAGACAAAGAGATAATACGAATAAAAGTAAAAATGCGCTTTTTTCTTCATTTTGTGCCTTGGCCAGTGTCTGAACTATAACAGTGCTTAGACTTTTTACATTATAAATATAAAATAAATGACATATTTCCGGTGTATAATTTTTTAAATTTAGTATTGTATCAATTTAGTTTTAGATAAAGATATCTTCTTTTATCTTTGTATTGGTTTTGGTAGTCAACATTTTTGAATTGTTTAAATTGAGACTGTGTAATGTCTGTCAGTTTATTACATTTTTTTTAATAATCAAAAAGCCATAACATCTAGCTCAAACACTGGCCAAGGCAAGTCTTTGTAACCGTAGATAAAAGAAAAAGGTACAATTCGACATGACACCTCATTCAACAAGTTGTCTATGGGCTTACACCAATGCTTTTCGTCTGTGGTCGGGACATTGTAGTCTATGGTGCCTGTCAAACGATCACTGGTGTTTATTCTGTGTCCATTGCAACCTGAAATTAAAAGTTTATGGTTTTGTTAGACAATTTGATATTTTGCCACTTGGATCTGTATAGATGTACAAAAGCCATATTTATTTAATCTTTGAACTTGGTATTATTTTTTGGTTTCTCCTTAGAAAAGTAAATAAGTAGATATGACTTCTTATGAGATTCAGTAGTTGGTTTGTAAACCAAATGTCATACAAAAATTCATCCTATTTGACAAAAACACAATCAGTGCTCTTGGCGCTTTAAGATATCAAGGGCATAATTATTTCAATAGATAACAGTATAACTTTCCATCAGATTAATAGTGTAATTGTTTGCCCGCGAGTTAGCTAGTTTTTTAATGAAGGCCTAACCTAAACTTGGGTCTAATGCTTACCTGTGGTTGAGGCTCGTCCCCCGAAGGTGCCGCGTCTCCAGTAGCACTGCCACCTCCAGCACCACGTCTTTCCTCTCCTTCCACCAGCGCCAGGAACCGAGACAGCTCCTCCTCATCAGACAAACGCAGAGCTGTCTTAGGACCCACTATGGCTATAGAAACATTCTGGAATAGAAGATTTAATGTTAATAAGTTATTACTGGAATGGTAAATGTATAGGCAAAAAGCACTGCAGGACATTGTAGCTCAAGATAAAGGCTATCCCTTTTTGTCTTTGTTATAATAGGGTTAGAAGTATCTCGTTTCGAGTGCTAAAATGCATTTAACGTGCTAGGCCCACAGGCATTGATTATTGCAATATAAAATTATGTGTGTTGTGTGGTAGTTATTGGTAAAATGTTCTAGAAAATAGTGAACAAAACATTAATTAAATATCAATGGATTTTATTTTTAAAGGCATGTCATCAATACTAGATTTAAGAAGATGATGGTGTTGATGAAAGGTTTATTATTCTCTCATCCAGAATGCAGCATTTTTCAGCTGCAACATTTATACTCTTGTTTATGAAATAAATAAAATATAGTACAAGAAATCAATTTGTTTTCATTTGTGATTATTCACTTATATTTCAAACATTGTTGGTCTGCTAGCAGATCAACATTTAGTGCCCCAATTACAAGTCTAAAGCTAAAGTTGAGTTGTTTGTATGCCAAGTTACTTCAAAGTTAACTTGAATTCTACACTAATACTAGCTGACCTGGCAAACTTTGTACCAACTATAGTTATTAGCCATATACAGCAGCACCACCTACCGGGTCCAATAGTGTTTTCAAACCCATTGCCGTTTAGGAGTAGTAAGGTGATAAACACATGCACAGAAGAATTATAAACATTAAGATTGTACAAACGAAAGAACCTGTCTTTTACCTTTTCATGCCATGCATGAACTGCTTGATAGTTTTCTATCAAATTAGATAAATTGCAGCAAAAAGGATATAGGCTTAATTTATTCCTAAATTACAAAAAAAAACTGTTCTATGCAAAAAAAAATTATCAGCATTTTCTATAATCACCTTGACATTCAAATCAACTTCATTGGGCAGAGTATCCCTCAAGGCTCTCAGACCATGAGCAACTAGTTCGTTCAGATCACAGTCAATGAAGGTTGTGAGGTGCTTCTCCAGGTATGTCCTGGCTGACTGGGACCTGGCTCCGATGGCCATGGCTCTGCAGTCAAAGTAGTTGGCTGACGGACAGGTCTGGAAGATGTGCGGGCCTTGGTCCTGTAATTTATTATTTTAATGTTTGTAGTGTTAGGAATTCATTGGTTTAAATAAATGAGAATTGTAGGTAACTGTTTTGTTGCCCTAAAAACATGCAAAATGAAAAAAACTACCACAGAAAGCTCCAAAAATTTACTTAAGCAATAAAAAGACAACCTGGGTTTAAAAAGCTGTTTTGTAATGTATTCGTTTCTAAACATGATACATAAGACAAATCATAAAATAGCCATCACTTATTTTGATATGAACTGTCATTAATACTAATAATGAGTGGCTCTTGCAAAAATTTGACATTTTTGGCTTATGGTCAGCACTTTTATTTTAAGATACTCACGTCATAACCAGCAACAAGCAAGCCAACACCTAGTGGCCTCTTGTCGTACCGTTGCGTGCAGATCTGCATCTTGTTGCCAACGAGGCTGATCAGACGTCCAACAGGCATCAGGGAGTCATGAGCGTAACGGTAGTTCAAGCACTCTGTACGCATGTAACGGCTGGAATATAAAACAAAGGTTTTTGGATAAAAAGCTGGTAAAATTAGCAAATTTAATAATGGTTTATTGGAACAGGAGTTTATTTAGGTAAATACATTCAGTATATAGAAATCAAACCCTATAAATTAAATAGTATAGTCTAAAGCATAGTTTTCAATATTTTTTTCAAGCTTCATAACCATACAAAATCAAATAAAAAGTAAATGTTACCTCAACATCCTTGCGTCTGCAGTCAAACCCGAGATAGAGATCCCAATGTGTTCATCAATAGGTATGATCTTCTTCTGGTAAGCCGATAACTCACTAACTGCCCGCTTTAAAGCAATCAGGACAGCAAATTGCTTGTTTTTCAAACCAACCGTAGCTGACCCAAGTTTCACAGCTTCCATAGCATACTCCACTTGGTGAAGACGGCCCTGTGGACTCCATACTGTGACGTCACTGTCGTATTGATTACGGAACTGTAATAGAAATTGCATTTAAATTTAAAATTAAAAAAAATGTACATCTTTGAGGTTATAAAATTATTTGTTTCGTTACTTCTCAAATTATTTTTCAGTGAAAATACAGTAAAATAACACATGTTCACATTTTGATAACAGATGTTCATTATTAATTTATATATAGGTGCAAATACAATATTAAGTAATAAACATTTAATCCGGTATAATGACACAGCATTTTTTACTTTCAAAAACTCAAAACAAAAGGGACATAAATTATGAGAAATTAAGTTAAATATAGTTACGATAATTACCATTTTATTTTTAAGTTAAATTTATAAAATCCAAGCGTTTAAAACAATAAAAACACAATCCGTTTTGAGAAAAGTAGACGTTCACTCAATGACTATGAAATTGTCAAAATTTGACAGCTCTTTTTTTGCAAAACTGCAAAATGGTAAAGAACGTTTGACTATCCAGCTGCTGTTTGAAGGCTCGTGAATGTTTGTTTTTAATTGACTAGCAGTGCCATGTCGAAATTGTTGGTTTTGTCGATATTGGAGTTGTGACTTACATTTTAATTTAACACTCTTGTCCCTGAAATAAAGTACTGTGGACTTTTTAGAATTGTTAAAAGCCTGTCTGTTTATAATAATTTATATCAACTAGACTCGTTTTGTTAATTATACAAAAATAATAGCATTAAAATTGAAAATTAGTACATATTCCATTTCGAGAGCAACATTTACCTTCCAAAAACTTTGTGCAGGTAGAATCAACTTTTACAAGTTTTTGATTCTGGCTGTTGAGTCATTTTACAGTCTTATAATCTTGAAATGCTCATTAGTCTCAAAATTCGTAGGAAATTATTACATTTGCGTTAATCTCGACAGAATAGAACATTATCTATTATGTAAATTTCATTATTTATTTTATAAAACAAAAAATCTAATTGGCACGAAGCCTACCCTATGCCGTCCTGATACACTACTACAAATATAAAACTGCAATCCTTACCTTATTATGTACTTCTTATCCAAATATTATAAAACAGTTTCATTTTGATTTTGATTTATATGTTCCACTTTGTTTTTAATAATTCCACTCAGGGATTATTATAAAACTACCTGACGTATATGTTTGATAAATCTACTAGATGGCGCTGTATCATGTTACATTATTCGAAACAAGTTCAAAAGTAAACATGGAAAAAAAAATAAAACATGTACATTAAATAAACCATATATTTTAAAAAGACTGCATGCCAACAAATTCCATACACGCAACATACAAAACCTTAATTTACGACTATATTAATGGCTATACATATTTGTTCATCAGAAGTTTTCTTCTCAGACTCCATAACTGAGTAGAAGACTTGGAATACAGCAAAGGATCAAAGGGCATCCATGCACAATACCCCGTATATAATCTGACTGGCATTGTCCGCGATACAAGTAGGTGTATCTTGAGAAATGAACGGGGATAGACTCGGATTAGTGTCTCACTCTGACCACGTAGGTACAGGAGAGCTAGTTGAATGTTAACACATAATTTAGCTTTACGGGGGTCCACTAAGAGAGTCTGATACTGATAAATGTAGGTATTTACTTCATTGGTTGGTTTACCTCGGCTTCCGTGCCGCAGCGTTGTAGATATCTGCCAAAGATCCCGTGATTCAATCCCGGCGGGGATGGAACTTTGTATTATTTGTTTGAATCCCTTGCTACAGTACCTACCTACTGATATTTTTTTATTCTAAAACAGTCCTATTTATCAATTATATTGTTTTGCATTATTATTCTAAATATTTTAATGTAGGTAATTTAAACTAGCAAAACGTTTACAGATCATTGCGAAATTTTAAATTTAACTTTTCTAGTTGAACAGATTTTTTTTCGGAGTTTTCACGAGTTGCGGTACATGCATAAGGTTTCTCGAAGCAATCGAACTTTTCCGTGGTTAACTTGCAACCATTTCAATTTCTTAACACTCGAAAAGTATTTACAAAACTTGTTTTAAACTTTTCCTTAAGATTGGATTTCTGAAAGAGACCCTTTAAAATTCAAATTCAAATTATTTATTGACATAACAGTATACAAGTTTACACAATATGAAATACCTAGCACCTTAATATTAATAACTTTCAGTGTAGCGGTCACTTGTTCCTACACTGAGTTTTAAAATGGCAAGGTTTCCAAATATCTTTGTTTATCACACTTTTTTACAGTCTTCACAGGCGGCTTAGCTTACGTTTCAATGCGTTAATCATTTGAATGTCTTCTATTTTATCAGCTAGGTGAAGAAAATTAAGTATTATTTGATAATAAAGTAGTTTGGAATTAGTCAGATTCAAGACCGACTTTATTTACCTATTCCTAACAGTTGAATTAGGTACTATGATTAAATACATTTCTAGAATAGATTGTTTTACCGACAAATCGTTTGTTACGATATTCGAAACAACCCAATGGTTCCAATGCAATACGACCCCAATGGGGCCAAACCGTAATAATACAAGACACGTGACGTGTTAGCTAAAAGCGTTGAATCCCAATACTGCTGCTGTTGTGTTTTACGATATTGTTTTTCGAAATATATTCAATTCAGTATAAATGTAGGTTGCATTATATCTATACTTTTATATCTCAATAAGTAAAGAGTAAGACTAGCTTAAGGTGCTTCCACACCTGGATCATTTGCCTGTAACGTAACGTTACAGAGTCGAGCATTACACAAGTGAGGGAGCCGAACCGAGCATTACAGTAGACAACCTGTAATGTTACAGATTCGAGCATATCACTTAACAGAACTAGCATTAATTGAGAGATGAGAACAAGCATTACTGATTACCCAATGTGATATTTTGATACTATTTATAACATTAAACTCTAGGAATATCTTTAAGTCAAGGAGGAGTAATGTAAAGCTCGAAATCATGTCTGAAATGTTACATTACAGGCGAATGCTTCAGGTGAGCTCCTTCAGGACCAGCCAGTAATAAGCAGCCACTGTTGCCTGTAAACGCTTGCAATACCAGGTGCATCACACTGACGCCGATCCTACTTTTACAATACACATTTCTTCTTCTGTTGTTATGATGTTTCTCATAAACCTTTAATTTAATCTAATTTACGAGTATTGTCACAATAAATGGTAAATAGTAAAATGTTGGCATAATATGGCCATCCCGCATACTATCCTTAATACAGGTAACGAAATAAATAGCGTATTTAGGAAGTCAAAGGAGTTATTTATGTAATGGCATACAGCTTCACACATTTTTTGAGATAAGAATTTATGATTTTTTCCCTAAAAGTTGTCAAAGACAAAACATACTTTGCTTTTAAGCTTTGCTCAGTAATTTAATTACAAGTACTGTTTAATTTTAAGCGATTAAAATAATGAAAAAATCTACAAAAATATATATTACTGTACTACTAATAGTGGATGGAAGATGTTAAAAAATCCACTATGAGACAGGAATTAAAATTAATTAAAAAGAAAATAACGATTTTAAAACTTATATTAAGTCTTTTCATAAAATAGGTTAGGTTTCTTAAAATTGCACTACATATGACCAACGAAATGTCGATGTAAACTCGATTCTGGTCGTGGTAGGCCCGGGGAAGTGTTTCCGTCATAACAATGTTAAGTCACGGTGATGAAAGAGATGTCACAGGTCGGCGTTAGTAAAGAATATTATAACTTTCAACCTTTGGTTTGTTGTTGGAATTGTGCGAGACAGGAAGACAAGTAGTAATACTGAATAGCAAAAGTAAAATTTTGGTTGTACGTATGTTTGATTTACGTACGATTGTACGTACGTATGTTTTGTACCTGGGTATCTTTTTTATAGATTTCTTTTTTAGAACTGCCATGGAGGTGCATTATCATCTAGACATGTTACTAACCAATATAAAATTACATTACCCTTCTGCTGGTGTCGTCGGGGAAAAAAGTTCTCTATGTACTTTCTTTTCTACCGGGGGGGTTAGGAAGATATATTTTATTGTATTTCAGTTTGTATAAAAACCACTGAAATTAATTATAGAAAAATCTCTCTCAATTTACCATGTTCTAGTGTTCAGATGTTCTTTTATTTTTTAAAACCTCCAGACTCCCCGTAAATTTAACTATTTACTGAACCCTAATTTATTACTCTTGTTTGACTTTTTGGTTTTATAACAACGTAGAGTTTTGTTCTACAAGTTATATTTAATAGAATTAAGGATCCAATATGTCCGTATTAGATCCTTAATTCTATTTAATGTCAGCCACGATATTAAAAATATCAATAACTTAATTTTATATGTTTAAATGTCACAAAATCAAATTAAATTAATTTAAATTTCTAGTACTAAAAAAAGAGAGGGAAAAGTATATTAAAAATTTTCAATTAAATATTCCTCTAATTGTTAGTAGCATTTATTAATCAGAAACACTTTCAATTCGTTTGTGAACGAATAAAAATTGTTGGTCGATAGATTATAAAAATTTTCCCTCCTAACAATTTTTCCATTGAAATTAATCATTCATTTTTTTCAGTTCTAACGCTACTTGTTTCATTTTAGTTTTACCGGAAAGGGCAAGAAAGAGATTGATGGTAACTTATTTCAGAATCAAGATTGTCCTGGCGACAAATCCCTTATAAAAAAAAAAGATTGTCCTGTCAAAATACGACGATGTCTAAAATAAGGAGTTTGCGTATTTCAGTAAAAACAAGCTAATAAATCGACAACGATTATTTGAGTTAAAGCCATACTAACTGTCAAAAAAAAAACCATTTATTCATGTCGATGTTTTGTATCTAGAAAATTCATATAAATTATGAAAAGACATTATATATTATTCCCTATCACATTTAACTATAAGTAATAATTATTACGTAAGCAAAGTTGGGTTAAATAAGTTTGTGTAATTAAACAATTTTCACCATCAAACTAAACGTGACTCATAAGCAAGTATTGTCAATAATAACTAACGTTTCGAAAAACAAGAATTTCATAAACGTAATTCGAGCAAGCTTACTAACTCACAATTTAATAATAAGGTGCGTCGCCACAGATCTATCATTCATTTTACTAGATATAATAGAATATAACTACTTTTTCGGGATCCGTAAAAAACAGTACCCTATTACTAAGAGTTCGCTCTCCGTCCGTCCGTCTCTGTCAGCGGGCTGTATCTCAAGAAACATAACAGCTAGACGCTTGCAATTTTCAGAGAATGTCTATTTCTGTGGCCGCTGCCAGAATATATTTATCTATTTTTGGTTTGCTCTTGGTTTTTAAGGAAATAATGTAAAAAAATTAAAATTTAATCTTACAAGGTGATACGGAACCTATCACGTGTGAGTCCGATTAACACTTCACCGGTTTTAGAAGATAAAACGACATGAAATTTTGTAGAATTTCTTTTAGGTCGTTTTTGCTGTTTAGACACGAAAATTAAGTGATTAAGTAACGGTATAATTATTAGATAATAGTGTGATCTATTCGTTTGGTTGTAGTTTGAAGGTATTCTGTGTACTTGCGTCAACTGTTTTTGTTGCATTTACTATTTTAGTGTCCTCTTTAAAGAACGAGATGTAGATACGGAATGCGTCTAAACTACGTCTAAACACAGCTAGAATATAAAGCTAAATATGCCCTAACGTACTTCTAACTACGCAAACAGCTAAAATCAATAAGCTAAGGCTTTGAACTAAGGTTTACAACCCGCCACACTGCCCCGCTGTAACCACTGTTAACCAGTACCAGCAGTGGCGTCTGAGAAGCAATTTTAATTTTACAAAGGCTACGCACTTGAACCCACTATATATTTTCGAACCCACTATGTGTTTTACAGGTGGTATACAATCAGAGGGATTCTCTGCCGCTTACAATAAGATACAAGATCGTGCGTCCACCTCGAGAAAGGCCGTCCAATAGTAGCCAATAAAATTTTAAGTAGGTATTAATCTAAATTTGATACAAAGACAGAGCTGCTATAGCTAAAGACTAAACTACTACTAAAGGAAGCATCATAGATTGGAGCCTTTTAATGAATTAAATAGATCATAATTTTGTTTGCTTTCTAGTCTGAATTAATCACAAAAAAAATGGTTTGGATTCTAGGGCGTACGTTGTGTTGTTCACAAATATATGCTTTTTATACAATTAATCTATCAGCTCATTACGTGCTAACTAAGAACTGCAGTACTGCTATCCATTTTCAATCTTTGATTATTTATAATTGAAGATAGATAGAACTAAATTCTAATAAGCTATTCCTGTAAACGGTGGTCTTTGTGAATAGTGAGGCGCCAGGAGGTCGGTATATGAGACCTCTGTACTAGAAACTTATAAGAAACAGTTTATTAATATTGAAATATGTAGACACGCCCGAGGCGTTATATTTTAATTTTAATAAGACACAACTTGTACAGTAATGACTGGCCTCGTATGATTTACTATGTCATAGTTAAGGAATATGATAGTTAAGGATGAGTTAGTTAGTTATCGAGTTCAGTAAACATATCATTTTCATATATTATACCTATCTCCAAATTATTTCAAATAGATTGCATCCTAATCGTAGTTTTTTAAAATTATGGAAAAATACATTTTAATAATTATACTTTATATTACCTTCAAAGAAACATAACGTCCAACATTAGGCCTAAAATATCAACATTTCTACATACTTAGGACGAGATCTTCAAAAGTGCTTGGATTCATTAAACATTAATTTAATTGGGGCTATTTGTATTACACGAGTACTTCCCTAATCGATTATTATTGTGTTCTATTATATTATCGTTTAACCTTTGCTTAGGTAACACACAAAAAATCATCTCAATCGGGAAACGTCAACTGTGGGACAAAAGCTTCCCCTAATTAGTTCCAATCAGAGGCGTCCTCTGCCACTTACATCCAGCGATTCCACATTCCTTAAAAGATCATGCGTCCACCACGATAAAGGCCATCCAACATTACCTTTAAAATTGAAATCCGATTTGTATTCATTTATTTCGTAAGCAATAAATTTAGGTACATAATGTATGTGCAGCCAATTAGCATTCGAAAATATTCATAAAAATATAGTCAAAATATTAAATTAAGTTAAAATTTATTTATTTTTTTTGCCTCAAAAGTCACTCCATAGAAATTTTATCAAAATCGGTCCAGCCGTTTTTATAGTTGTAAATTGCATTGTCATCGGGTTTGAAGCCTGAAAATTTCAGCCTGCTAGCTTATCGGGAAGTGCTTCAAAATTGAGTTGCAAAAATCCAACTGGAACTACAAACAAAGAAACAAGAAAGTGAGTGTATAAAAACGTGGGAAAATAGTTAGCAATAAAATATCAGTTAGGTAAAGTTCAATGTCTATCAAATTTGGAAACCATAATAATAATAATTGATAGTAAAATAATATAATTAACGTTTCAAAAATTACAAATAAACATAAATCGATAAAAAACAATGTCATAAACTAGAAAAGCGTATCCAAATTCAAAGTGGGTGGTGAGTTTAGCTCCCATTACACTCAATATGATCCAAAATTTTATGTATTAATATGAACTTGACCCAAAGACAGAGCTGTCAAAGTTAAATACTAAACTAATAGTAAAGGAGGCATCATGTATTGTAGCCTTCAACTGAATCAGTCACAAAAATATATATATATAATAATTTTGTTTGCTTTCTGGTGGGCGTCCGTTGTGTTGTTTTGGAAACACGCCAAGAATGCCAGAATGAGAGTCGTATCTTAAAGAAATATACTTAAGAAATGATAAGATACAATTAATAGAACATTTTTTTCGCAAAATCTATTAATTATTCTTTTTTTACACGCCATAATTATTATATCTAAGTACACGACCGGCTCAGCTTCTTAAAAATCTATATTATTTTTCAATTTTTATATCGAGGAGTTTAATTAAAAATACTTTTTTTAAGATGTTTTTATTTATTTTTGTAGTTTGGTATCTCCTACATATACATTCCCTACTTTCAACTTTATAGCTTTTGTAAAGGTTGCAGTAAGGTTTAGGACAAATTACTTTTAATTTTAGATTATTTTATTTGGTATAAATTAGACCCAATAAAATAAAATCAAAGGAAATACTCATTCGGCTAGATTTACCTAATCAAAAGACATAGGTTTCGCAAGCTTTCTTCAGTCAGACATTATAGAAGTATACAAAATTCTTTTATGTACCTAAAATCATAAATGTGCTTTTAGATACTCAAAGGAACATAAAGTAATTCTATTTGGCTTCGGTTTAAAATTTTGAAAAGAGTTTTTCGCTATCAGATTGGTCCATTTCAAGCAAAACAAACTTCTGTTGCACGCCACTAAGACATTTTTTTGATTGATACATTACCTTTTTCGATTACTATTTGTTCATTACCTGTTAAACAGCGGTTTGTCCTACCTTTGTTTAGGTAGTACCTACTTTAACCGGGTTCAATACGTCAAACCTAACCTAAACATATTTGGCCTTATTTCATTTCACCTCTGACGATTCATCGAATATTCAGTAGAACTAAACTTCAATTCATATGGTGTTAGTTTTGACTTTGTCCGTTTGATCTAAAGACGTGTACTCTAAACGCATTTCACAAAAGCTAAAGCTTACCTGCCTGCTTATGTGTATGATTTATTTCAATAAATCAACAAGTTATTATCCATGTTCACAAATAATTAATTACCTAAAATATTTATAGTACATCCTTCTATTTTTGGAAACTGTATCAAAAATCATTTTATTCGGTTGTTTTTCAGTTAATCTATAGAAATCCTCTGGGCACCAGTATTTCAATTTAGGAAAAATAAATCATTAATTGTAAGAAAGTCCCAGTAAAAATAACCCGAATCCGTCTGTAGGATGTTTATTCTGGCTGTCATTGTAATAAGTTTGATAAATAAAATGTGGCGTCTCATAATAACAGAGTGACTTGGCATATAACTTGATGAATAAGCTACATTTTAACCTCAATGACCCTAACACGAAACATTTGTTGGGTGACTGAAAAAATGACTAAGCAAATGACAATGAATACTATGGCCTGGAGAAATAAGGTTATGGTTTTCATTCACATTTACGGTAATATTCTATTTTATAACTAATGTTTGTATTCGGTCATATGAATGTTTTTTCTCTACAGATTTAGAAATATTAGGTAGGGGCGGTTTAAGGGTAGAAACACACCTATCAACTCGTATCAATACGGAATTAAATCAAATTATACGGTAGTATATTCATTATTTGTCTCCGCTGAGGAGCGCTGCGACTACCAATTATAATAAATAAAATAAAACAACATTATGGGCAAACAAACAGTCGGTTCACATGATGGAAAGTAATACCGCCGTCATTTGACACTACGATGCTCTTAATTTCTGAAACGCCAAGAGCACCGCTTATGTGTTGCCCATGTAGAGGTAAAGATGTTAAACGTTTCGTACCGGTAATTACACTGGCTCTCCAATACTTAAAACCAAAACACAGCGAACGGCAGAAATAGAAAAGAGGGTGGTACCAACCCAGAAGATCTCGGTCTTCGGTATTCTTTGCTAACTTATAAGCAAAGTAACGATATCCTATCGCCTCGTGTTTACAGGTAGAGTTGATAGGTGTAAGTAAAAAACTACTTTGCCAATGGCAACGAATACTGTAGTCTGGGAAAGTATGTTATTAGCATTCATTCTTTTTACGGTAATATCTTATACCTAGTGCTCGTACTCTTGTTTTGCTGATGTAAACCTTTTTCCTGTAGATAGAGTATTTTATCTGTATAGTTTTAAAAATATTCGCCAAAGGTAGCGCTTGTGGGGAAGGTACAGATCCGAGAGAGAAAAAGAGTGACGTGAAAGTTAAGTCAGCGTTCACATTTTGTATGAGATTTTGACTACCGCCACAACGGATTATTAATAAAAAAAATTTTGAAGCACAAAATGTCTTCGGAAACCTGTGTTTCGTTTAAGTAAAGCAGCCTCGTAGATTTGTTAGCGTTTCAATGAAATCGTAAGCACAAACGCATTTTGACGCATTTTGAAAAAAATTGCAATTAGTTCTCATAGGATGTTATTAAATGAATACGATTATTGATATATCGGATAGTAGCGTTCGGGAATCTTCGCGAAAACCGAGAAATAACGAAGTTGCAATATTTCTCATTATATTTGTAACTTATGATGTTTTCAACGGATATTCTCAAGATGTTTACGCAAAATATCTGGTTTGCCAGTACACTAGTGTGCCATAAAAGTGAAAAGTGTGTAGAATTATCCTATTTACGCATGCAATACTTAAATCATCATGCGTGGTTTGCGGCTAACCCTTAATTCATATTCACGACCTTGCTTAATAAGTTGCATATGTATTTACCTAATAACAAATCAGGATTTTTAAAACACCTTATTGCTTTTTTGTTAACCTTTTAACAAATAATCACAAATTTAAGCTTCTCTCTTATTATGAACGATAAAATATCTCGAACAATCTAATGTACCTATATTATTTTCATGCGGTATGACCTTTCACTAGCGTTAGCGTTCGTTGAAGTCTTTCGTTAGATTTACTTAGAACAAGGTCATAGCTAACGGTTCCGTCAAAATAATACACAACGCAGCTCAATGTACTGTCATAAACACAAGCAGAGATAATGTAATAAAAATAAATTAAGTTACTAATAAATATACCTAACCTAACGTAACCTATCTAGCAAGATTCAACTTTTGTAGTATACATGTGCCCATAAGGGTTTTATATTTACACAAATTATTCAAAATTTTACCTTATATTCTATAGATGTAGGAGTCATTTTTAATTTACAGATTAACGGGCTTAGTTATTTTATTCTGTTTCTGTTTTATCTGTCAGTTTGTACCATGAGTATTTATTTATGTTCTGGAAGAGCTGTTGATTGTTTTCTTTATGGAAATAACAATAATTACAACTTGACTTGAGCATGACTTCAGAATTGAGAATTAGGAGTTGAAAATATCTTAATTTGTAATCACATGATTTTTGTTTAGAAGTGAAATGACAGTTAAGTGATATGTTATAAAAACAAACAAAAAAAAAACAAATTCAATGTAAAGTAGAAGTTAATGTGTAAATTGAAATGTTTTAAATCTAAAATCTTAATTTTGAAAGCAATAGTTAGCTGATTATTCTAATATAGCAACGTCCATAATTTACACATAAGTAGTTCAGCTATTTTAAGATGGTTAGAACATCATGGTCAGCTTAGAACACAGGTGACTTAACTATGTGAGCTTTTTCACGATATACGAGTAGCTGCGCAGAAAGTAGGTATAGAATAAACTATATGACAAACTCTATAGTCTTTGATTAAATCTTCATTCATTTATTTTCTTCGTATTTTAATTATTATTCGCAGCTATATTTAAAATATCATAAGCTTTTTATTTTGTACATGGAGATCATATGTTACATTCGATAATGATGCTTATTTTATCTATTTAATAACAAAGAAAAAAGAAACTACTGGACCAATTTTAAATCAGCATTAGAATCCTACATTATCTCTGACGAACATAGGCGACAGAATATTTTCAAAAAAATTTAATACTACCTACACCTGTGCGAAACCGGAGCGGGCCGCTAGTTTTAAATATTTTTAATATGCCATTTAATCTATTACTGTACTCAAGTCAAAAAGTGTTTTTATTTTCGGGTTCTGAGCAAAAGTTGAACTGAAAAGCAAACATCTTACACGCTCGTTGGACAAGTGTTATTCTGTAATTTCGAGATAAAAGCGTTCAAGTCATACTCGAACCTAAAATAACAGCTTTTCTACACCTTTGAGCTTAAATTATAAAATTAAAACATATAAACACTACTCTATTACTACTATTTTTCGGGCGGTTTGTTTGATGTTTGTTTAAACATTATTTTTGACTTATTGATTTTGTTCTGTTTTTTGAGTTTATTTCCTTAGAAATCATACCTACCTACAAAAAAATCTGGTTATCCAAAACTCTCAATCAAAGTTAAATAAAACTAAAATCCGCTAACAACATCATTTTGTTTAATAAATTCTAGAATACTATTACTATAAAAATGAAATAGGTATATTTTCCTAAATATTTTATAATTATTTTGAATTTTAAATCATTAAGTTCTAAGTTTTTTGATTATTTTAGTTTAATTTTAAATCATTAGATGATTTTATTATTATTAATATTCTTTTAAAATTAATAACCTCACTTATCTGCTTTATACGTGCTATGGAATTTGCATCGCATCGCAACATTATAAAATGCACGATTAAAAATCCTTCCAACTATGTACCTATTATGCGGTGAGTAATCAATTGTCTACACAACAGTACACACATCCCACGTTACTATGGTTTTTGAATTTGATCCAAAAGCGTGACGTCACGGTGTCCTGCTCCGGCCATAAAACCGTAGCCACCGGTACTATGAACGCCAAAAGCGTAGTAGCAACGCTACGCCGTAGTCGCGTCGCGCCATCTGAAGTTTGATCTTGGATATTGTGTGTTTGCTAACGGTACGTACTTAGTATTTTAATTATTATATTAATTTAATCTTTGTCTTTGGTGCTGATGTGTTAAAAGAGTTTATTGAGTTTATTTTTATTTCAAAAATAAAGTCTTGAATCCAAGATATAAAATGAAGTTTGTTCAAAACTTTATAAAAATGTACTATATTATCGTTATATTAATTTCCACAAATAATTTTTAGTACAATAATAGCGGGAGTGATAAAAATTGTTTATTAAAATACTAACTAAAATTATACTTTGAATTAACGTTAAAAATAGGAAAAAAATAATTTAAAATTAATTTCTACTAAAATATTAATAAGTATAATACTTTTAATATACGTTGTGATGATAATAAAATACAATCTATAAATAAATAAATTGACAATAAACCAATTATCATGAGTTTAATAGTAATAAAGTGCTGATACAAATTAAAAAAATTAAATATAATTTAAAAAAAATTGTATTTCCAATGATGTTTAAATATTAATGTTTATGAAACATTTATTTAACTAAACATTTAAGTAAAAATAAATATTTTATGATGATAAAGAAGTTGTAGCTGAAAAGGTATTACGCTTTTTCCTATTTTTTTTGTATTCTCTTATTTAAACCCCGTTGAAAGAAATCACATCGGAGCAATAAATCAGTCCTAACAAAAGTCTTTTCTCTCTTTTAAAAATAAATAATACAATAAATTGTTTGACTCTTTTAAAATAATAACTTCTAAAAATTTCACCAACTTTCAGTAAACTTTTACAGTTAAAACAAATTTTACCAAAATACTACTGAACAAAGCCACAGGAAATAAGTATTACCCAATGAAATCAATATATTTTTACAGCTATAGTGAATCCATTCGAGATCGGGGATTACTAAGTTACGTATATTGCAAACACCGTGTCGTTGAATAGCAAAAGTTTTAAATGAGCAGAAAGCGCTGTTATTTGTTTTCCTAATTAATTCTAGAGAATAAGTTCTATCAAACAGAAAACGCGTCAAATTGAAAACCACCGTAACATAGCGTGATTTATTATAGGATAGTCTAAAAAAATATACAAAGTGTCATAAGAGGTTCGATATTTCAGCGTAGAAATTTGACTTTTTGGAATAAAATGTCTAAAAGAAATATGGCAAAAAACTACACAAATTGGTACATGACGATGTGAAATTTCTCAAAATTGAAAATTATTCATTAAAATCATTATTTTCCCACGTTTTTACATACTCACTTTTTTTTGTTTGTTTGTTTGTTTGTCGTTCCGGTTGGATTTTTGCAACTCAATTTTGAGGCACTTCCCGATAAGCTAGCAGGCTGAAATTTTCAGGGTAGCTTCAAACCCGATGACAATGCAATTTACAACTATAAAAAGGCCTGGACCGATTTTGATCAAATTTGTATGGAGTGACTTTTGAGGCAGAAAATACTTAATAGATTTAAACAATCTAAAAACCCACGTTTTTGAATGTCCTTAAAATAAGAAAATAACCCTACGGGGCTGAAAGAGGGGCCATTCGAAACGTTAATGTTTTTATATATAGATTTACATATACATACAAAGTAATACCTTTAAGTTATTCGAGACTAAGGTATAAACATAAAACTACCAAAACTACGATACTATATTAATTTAAAAAATACTAAAAAAAATACATCCAAATTCTATATAATTCAAATAAAATAAAAGAAAATTTAATACTTGATTAAAATATATTTTTATCGTAGTAAACTGACTTAACTTTTCATAGCAACAATATAATTTTGATAATACGAGAGTTGTGATATAAAATTTATTGTTTTTTTTTTCCATTATTGCTTTTGCAATTTTGAAGCGTAAAAATGTTTTTGTCGGTTATAGAAAGACATTTTATTTAGAGCTATCTGAAAATCATCAATAGCTGTAGTTACGAATCACGTATCAAAATAGATTGCATGTTCATGGAGTTTGTGGCTGAATAGGAACCTCAAATTCAATTGTTGCCCACGACAATATCCTTGGAACGACTCTGGGTAGCTGGATGGTAAATCATCCATGACTGAAACATATGCATAGCGCATATTAATATGCTATTAACATTCATACATCTTAAATATGCCATGTATTTCTGTGGAGAAAACAAATAAAGTGAAATAATCTGTCTAAAATAACTTGAAACTTTGTCAGTATACCAAATATGACTACATAATATCAGGTTGTTTTATATAATAAAAAAATCGTTTATACTGAAATATACAATAAAAAAATTATTTAATTGCCGTATTGTCATCGGTTTTTGATAAAAGATTAATTTTACTTCAATTTGACATTTTTAAAGTCTGTCAAGATAAAGTTCAAAAATTCTGTTATAAACTAAAATATAGTAATAAAAGAATTTTCGAAAAAAAAAATCTGGCATACGATATGACAGTAACATCTTTAGACATTCTTTAGTATAAAAAAACCATTGTGACATTTGAAATCGACAAATTACGCCCACTTGTCGGCTGAAAAAACCTCCTTTTTAACTTGAGCATTTATCATTGGTTATTTTCCAACAACATTACTATTTTGGATTGTTCAAATAAAAAATATGTCATCAGACCTTTGTACAACCTACAAATTAACATTTTAGAAAGAAGCAAGAAAATCACAGTTATAAATTTTAATTATTTGAAAGAATTTTTAATTCTCTTTTAGGATGAAATTCTTTGAAGAGTAGAGCAGTAGAGTGTAATATTCGCAATTAACGCGTGCAAGTTTATTAAACTACTTAGTTTAATAAGAAATTCTGAGTTATATTATTCAAAGTAAGTATTTCCTCTAGCTAGGTTATTTAAATGAAACTAGCTTAATTATAATATCTTAGAATCAGTACTTTGTTTGAATAAACTTCACATTTTTTGTGATAAAATCAAATCAGAAAGTACAGAAAAAATACCGACAAAAGGTAGTAGATATTTTGCGAAAAAAGATCTTATAAATGTTGATCGGATATACGTTAGCTGGTAGATTATAGCAAAGTTTCATCATTTATAACTTGGACAACTTCAAGTCGAGAGTAAATAGGCATTCTCTAGGCAAGCATGTCCATAAGCCGCATCGTCACATGCCATGACGCGAAACGCTAAGAAGTTCAAACTGTTTTTTCACTTTAAAATCTTCAATAGAACCTAATTTTAGAATATTTTTTAAAGAAACATTAATCTTCTAATAGAAAAGTTGGTTTTATTTTATTTCATGTTATAAAGAGTGAAGATTTGTATGTAGGAGGCAATCATCTGCTCCAATTATGTTAGCAATCTTTTTTTAATTATAACGTCATGGAAAATGAAGACGGCTCACCTGATGGAAAGTGATTCCGCCGTCTACTGACATGACAATATCCTTGATGTTTTGGAAAGCCAAAAGCACCGCCAATGCGTGAAAGGCTAAGATATTTTATCTCTCTAGATCTACAGCCTGTAAATTAGATAGCTACTTAATAATTGTTATTAACGATGGAACTCCAAAGTCTTCAGCAACATCCAGTTAGGTAACAAGTCGAGACCTGCAACTGATCCAAATCTAAACTAACTTTATTGAAATGAAGCAAGTAACAAGTTATTTCAACTTCTAAATCTTCATTACTCAGAGAATTGGTAGACTAAGAACGCAGTAGTGATTTTAAAATTAATTAATAGTAAGAACGTCACAGTAATTAAAATAAAGCCTCCGGGAATAACTGCGGAAAGGCATGATTTATTCTCTGAAGTATTTTGTTCTTGTATGTTTAAAAGAAATTTTGACATTATAATCATTTGTGGTTGAGTTAATTTTTTCTTAAGAATAATCAAGACTTAGAGTTTTTTAAATCACAAAAGTTCAATAATTTTATTAAAATTATAAAAATAAACAAGACAGTCCAACATCTTTTCAAATTATTTACTTTTATAATTAAAATACTAGTTTAATGCAAATAATTATATGCAAATCAAGTTGGATGTTAATATTCAGAAAGCGCATTCAAAAAAATTAATTATACAAGTCTCTTCAGATGTTTTGAGTTTTATTTTTTTTACTTCTCGCAAGCAATATAAGAATCAATGATGATTTTCAAACGATTCATGTTTCCTAACGCGGAAGGTAATGAGACTCCCATTTTCCTTTTAAAGGGTCGTTTTGTTAAGTTGATACAGTCAAGCGGAATTTCAGAGTTTGGAACTTAATTAGAAAAGGCGATATTCAATCAGAGATATCTTGTAGAAATATGAGTCGGCAGTTGAAATTGTTTTAATTATATGCAATTTTATTAAAACTTTTTGTTTCCGTAAAAAATAAATTGTTTGCCATTAAAGTATTGCAGTAGCCATCTACATATTTTTCTGTTGTCTAGTTGAAAGAATAAATATTTTTATACGCATGTAAGCTTTACATTTAGCCACTTAAATAATAACATAACATTATTTCTCTGCTTTTGCTGAGAGCGAAGTCTGAAACCGCTTTCTTACTACCTCCTATTTCTTCTGATTAAGTTCTTTGCGGGTCCCAAGACAGCCGGTAGGGTGTCCGGGTACAGCCTGTGCATCATTGCACAGCTGCATTATTCGATCAAAGGACGCCACTGTTGATCCTGGTGAACAAGAGTTGCAGTGGTGGGACAGAGTGGTGGGTGTGCCGATAACATTATTTTTGTCAAATGCTTGCATATTCTACAAATTAAAAGAATTAGCGGCATGGGACAGCTACGCAAACTTGGAACCTTCTCCGTTTTTAATGACTTAAAGAACTTATTTTGGTCACACCTTACATTATATTCAAAATTGTCTTTTTCTATAACAAGATAAATCTTGATACAAGAATAATGTAGAGTATTGATGACCATGCAATATTGTGAGGTCAGAAATCTGATGCTGCAACTATGATATTCATCTCGTTATAAAATTCAATGACACTATAACTTGAGCCTCATTTTATATATAATCCCATTAAATAGCCATATAACAACACAAACATTTACTCAGCTCTGTATTTATATTATGTTTGTATAATCTAGTATCGCAAGTTCGCAACAAGTCAGTTAGCAAGTTAGTTGCTTAGTAGCGACGATGTGTTATATACTAAGTACATTGACACAATACTACACCCAAGACCAAACCACATACTTAATCAGTACATTGTAATTCTTATTTTTGTAATGAATGTAAATTCTATACCATATTGTATGTGGTTAAATTGATATTATGTACGCTTTTGTTTGTACAACTTATTTTGTGACTTTCAGGTTTTTATTTTATGGACATTTTATATTGTGATTTTTATGGATTGTTTAATTTAATAGAATAATTTTAATAATAAGAATAATTGATAATGTCACACAAGAGAAAACATTTGCACGCCACTATGTGGCAAAATGTTTATGGTGCACAAATTCTATGAATACCTTAATTTTACCAACATTTTATGCAAATAAAAATTCTATTCTATTCTATTCTAAGACCAATATATGAAACAATCGTCATTACAATTTCTTAACCTGATATTAAATTTGACTTCAGACCGTGTTCATTGTATTTAAACATAACTTCACATGTCAAACAAATATCAACATAATTTTGTACGTCCGACAAGATTCCAGAAAACCCTTGCAAGATTTCTAGCAGTATTGTTTCTTCAGTATCATGTCAATGCTCATTCATTCATTGTGATAAAGATTGCTATTGGATTAAAATTTTGGGGACAGTTCACCCTCTTACAAAACTGACGAACTTTTCTTAGATACGCTTTTGGAGGGGGGCTTGACTCCGCCAACTTTGGGTTTTAACTCAGAAAAAGGTAAAAGTCCAAAGAACTGAGCTTTTAGGGGGCCTGAAGCCTCTTAGCCCCCCCAGATCTGCTACTAGATACGAATGATCCAACTTTGAATGGAGACAAAGGCGAACAAATATAACAATATCGCGAATAAGTTAAACAAATAGTTCAACAATAACAAACAAGCCCAACTGTAAAGTTTGATAAAACCAACACTACACTATACTATAACAAATATTGAACGAAAATCCGGGTATCCTCAAATTCTGAACCACCTTCGCAACTTGATAAATATTACTTATCGTTATTTTTTCCATTATTTACCTGTTCATACATAAACACTTCTACTGAACAACATATAACCTATTAATTCTTTATTTTCACATTTTCGGCATTCCACAGTAATTTGTTCAATGTTAAATAGAGTTTTGTCATAGATTTACGTTCACCTTCTTTTTCAAAGCATAAGGTTGCTATATAGGTAATCACTAGCAGAAGCAGTTGTGAACACTCGCATTGGAACAATATATCACGACAAGATCTTCCTTCCCTGTCATAACAAAGACAAAAAAGAAAGATACGAGCATATCCTCTATCTCGCGCCCCTATATCGCTCTCGCGCCTCTAGCCCTACAGTGGCTCTGAGTTAAATGTATGATCTAGCTAGTTATAATGATTATAGGATTTACTTGTATCAGTATTTGAATAAAAATCGAAAGTACATTCAATTACAGCATTAACTATCGCAAGTTCGAGTAGTAGTTTAAAAAAGTTAAATTTAAAAGTCCGTATATAAATCATTTTTATTTTCATTTTGAATTAAAACGCATTCAGGTCAAGGGCAATAATAATTTGAAAAAATTCAATTTGCTAAGTGATCGTAAATTTTGGATGTTTTCCAAACATAGATTTTGAATCCAATCTGTAGCTGTTAAAACATTTTACAACGTGAGTTTACAAGCATTTTGTCACTTTTTTATGGATATGCAACGAATTTATTACCATTTTGTATCTTTGTCGTCAGCTTTTTCCCATTCATTTAAAAACTCAAGGTTCAAAAACTCAAAAATTCCGGCTGTTTACACCACTGCGCCACAGAGGTCAACGTCGCTTAAAAATAAACTTACATTGCAGGGGAAATTTTGAATACAAAGAACAAAAAGGCAAGAGATAGGCAAAAGATGGCTGTATAAATATTGTTCGTATATATAAAGATATATTGATCTTCTTCTCATTGTTTTATTGACAATTTACTTAATTAAATATTTACCATTACAAATGAACCCGTATTCTGAACACCGTACAAAAACATGTTCTCAGTAAATTAGGTAAACAAGCAAGAAATATTAATAATTCGCTGAATGAACATACAAATTTACACGAAGCAGTTCGGTTTCTGCCTTTTCAGTTTATATGACAATAAGGCAATTTTCTGCCAAACCAAAATCTCAGATGAAATTGAAATGGCGTAACGTTTGTTTAAACATGTGTAACTTAATTAAACTGTATTGAATACACAGAAAAGTCTTCGTTGATGGAATAGGGTTACCATTTTCACTTATACTTGTTCATTAATTAGCAGTTTTAACTAAAATTGTATTTTGACGACGCATTCTGCAGTTTTTTTGTGACGGTTTTGTAAGCTTTTGATTATACTTGGTGCGGTTTGTTCTATTTTAACTATCTGTAATAACCAGTACTTTTCCACGTGATTTGGTAGTTTAGCTTGTTACGTGCCTTGGTTAACCGACCGACCCTACCCAACAGGACAGGAGAGATAAAGGCGACAGATTCGCAACCTGTCACAATCGGACTCGACAAATTGCGAAATGCGGTGTCTAATAAGACCTCTACCTACCCCTCTCCAGGGGTTAATTACGGCGTGGGTTTATATGTTTTAGAATTACTGTTTTTCGCTCCAAACTAAGTAATCGTGATCCTACCTACTTATACTTCGATACGCATTGAGCGATTCGGCTCATGTGGAAGTTTTTAAGGCCTACCAAATTTCAAGACAATCCGATCAATGATACTACGAGTTATTATGGAACAATCATTCATACACATGCAAACGTCGAAGTAGCAGTGACTGTACTTCAGAACTTCGTAGTAGACACTCGCTCGTTCAATCAAATGATTATTAAGATAGCGAAGCAAGTGGCAATTGGGTGCAAGTCGGTACTTAAACGAATTTTTAAAATTTGTTGTTTGAAGTTTGTTTTTAAAATTATACACTTTTTTACTTCACTTTTTCTTTCAATTTCACTACAAAAGGAATTTGTGTTTATGCAATGAGAATTTCGATGTGTTGCGTCGAAAAGCACGAACTTGTTAACAATACAATATGTAGTACAGGGGAAAAATATGCCTAAAAAATTCTATTCAAGACGTTTCAAATGCAGAGTATACTTTATCTTTCCTGTTACTTTAATAAATCATCAGCTAAATAAAAATGAAGAGCCGTTCGTTAGACTTGATACAATTCGAAGACGGCTGGCCAAATTTTTTACCAATTAAAACAGGGAAGTTTTAATTGGTAAAAAAATTTGAAAATTTTCCCGGTCACAAGGCAAATTTCGCGGCATCAAACAATAAAATATAGAACAATATATACACACACAGTACTATACCTTTTTCACATCTACTTTATCTAATGAATTTGTACCAATTCACCGAATGCCAATCAATATCCTAGACTTTATCTTCACTAAAATCTATGCAAAAACAACATTAAACCGACATCGTAAAAAGTCCAAATACAAAACACAATATACTAAATGGAACACAAACTGTATCCATCTAATTTGAATTACATAATTGGAATTCTGACCGAATGACCAAATAATTTAACGGATCACCTCACCTTATGTCGGAAGCAATGAAATAATTTCATTTATTAAAAGTCACTTTGGAAGTTGATACTTTGAAGGAAGCCATTATGAAAATGGGTGTGAGGTATACACCTTGTTATTGGTAAAAAGTATCATAAAACAAGCTAAGAGGTTGTTTCATTTTGAAGCAATATTGTAAATTTTTTACTAACGCTAAGTTCAAAAGATTCTCAGGTAATCCTTCTAACAGCTATTATAGCAGACATGTGAAACTTTGTGCCCATGTTTGGATGTTTGTTACTGCACTAAACCGTTAAGTGGTTTTCAAAGCCAAAGTGTTTTGTTCAAATCGACTTTTAAGTTATTGAAATTATAAATATTTCACCTAGCTGAGATTATTATTTTCAACGTATAACAGAATCTTCTCATTTTTATACATCGTCATATACAAACAAGCTAACGGTTCACGTGATGGAATGTGATACGACCGCCTATTGACACGACGATGCACTTGCATGTCTCGAGCACCGCCTATGCGCCATGTAGAGGTAAAGATGTTACACCGCTCGTGACGGTAATTAAACTATCCAGTCCTTCGAAATGAAATACAGCGAACTGTCACGTCGGAAATAGAAAGGGTGGTACCAACCCAGACGATCTCGCACGTGGATTTTTGCCAATTGATTTAGTTTGTACCGATGTAGAAGTTTATGTTAGTTAATCTTTCTTATTTGTGAATTTTGACTTTAAGAGGTGATATTTACTACTTTTTTTACCGGAAAACACAAAGAGTACGAGTTCTGACCCCCTAGAAAAATACCGTTTTCTACAAGCGTTTACGCTAACAGAAAATAAGATTGTGTGAAAATGACTTTCCTCCCGCTCGAGTTACGTCTTTGAATTTAGTCATTTTAATTATTTTTTTTCAAGAAAATATCATTTCCATACATTTTTCCCGTTAGCTTAAACTTAGCTTGCCGAGAAAGGTAAATATTTGTCTAAGGGGGCAAAGTGGATAAAAGTCAATATAATTATTTTTATTGATGTTTTACCGTAATGATTTAGAAAAATCACTTTTATTTTTATGTAGATAATGATCAGAATACAGCATTCTGAATACTGGTTAACTTAAAAGACTAAAACCAAACTTATTTTTCAACATAATTATAAATAATCCTTACACATGTGATGACCTTTTCCATTTATATTTATAACTCATGAACGCTCGAGAAGTCCTCATTAATTTTTGTACTAAAAATCTAGTCCTTTGACATGCCGGTTATAAATAGATTTGAAATACGAATATTTTCTAAAATAACATACAAATCATCGTTATACTCAAAGGTAGAGCGATGACATTTGGACTAGAAAAGCTATCTGATAACGCTCTTTAAAGCAATACTTTATTTAAATTGTTCTTCTCCGATGATAAACTCTTGCCAGAGTGTTCGTAGTTGTCATGGCATCGTCAGCAACCGTTAGGACTCGCCGCAATGCCTCTCGCCACCTTTGCCTGCTCTCCGTCATACGAATGCACTCATGTAGAGGGCCACCAATATTTATTTGCCGCCTTTATTTGGTCAGTCCAACGCATTGGTGATCTACCTCGCGGCCTTTTTCCTTCTACCTTCTCCTTTAAATTGTTATTGCACTATAAAACTGTTTGTTTATTAATTAACTTAACGTCTTAGCTTTCTGACGACCTACGTATATTTTTTCCGATTCGTATTTTTGCCAAATAAGGAATTAATGTCGCCAAAATGTAACCTGCAAAATTTAAAATAATTTTACTTAATATACCCTACAATTTAGAGGTGATATATAAATAACTCCTTTGGTGTATTATATTACATGTATTCACGGACAAGGGAGACTCTCACAAATAAAATAATAAAAAATGGTTGCATAATCGAAAAATATAATTTGATTTTTATTTCTGAGATATACGAGTATTTAAACTAAATCGCGAGTCAAGTACAAAACTCGGAATGAGCATTTCCTATTTAACTTCAAACTTACTCAAAAATTCCCCTATACTATTGCATATTATTACAAAACTACGCAATGGTTCCCGGCGAATAAATTTACGGTTACAGCTAGCTTTACATTATTTTTTTGATTCAGTAATGTACACCAATTTGAGAGAGTGCTGAGTTTTGGTAGTAACACTCCCAGCTTGGAGTTCCTAGTTTGAATCCCGGCTTGGGGGTTTATTTCATTATCAGGATTATTTCCTTTTGGGAGTATTCTAATAACTTTACGATGAAAGTAGAATAACTTATATCGTTAATGTGAAACTACCTGTGTGTACTATGATTGCGGTTAAGTTTTGGACAGGTATAATATGTATGAATTAATTAGTTATTTTCTTAGTGACTTTTCTTCCTGGTAAAATGTTCAGTCCAACTAAGAAAGTACTTGTTTATTTTAAACAACATTGCATTGTGTGCCTACAAACTCGTAAGGTTGGCATTTTCCTATTTGTATTGATTAAATTCTTTGCGGGTCTTAAGACAGCCGTTAGTATCACCAGGCACGTTTTACGTTTTTCAATACCTAATCTAAAAAAAACATCTTATTTTTTGTTGTAATGGGAGTGAACATAAAACGATAAACCTAGTTTTGCAAGAGATCACAAATTTTGTATACATTTGGCCTAAAGCAACCGCAAGGCTATTTCACAAGACCCAGTGTCGAAAATCGCATCGAACCTAAAATCGGGAACTTCGTTGCGTTAGTTTTTGAATATCTTGTAGTCACTTTTCAAAATAGGTCGCTGGCAACATTATGCCTTCATTGCATGGCTGTATGATTCGGTACAAAAGGAAACCACTGTTGATCCTGGTTAAAAGGAGTTTCAGAGGTGGGACAGAGTGGCGGGTTTGCCAAGAAAAGCTCAAGGTTCCCAGTGGTTCATAAACTGTTATATTTGTAAGAATAGTAGTTTAATAGGCCATAGTAAAGACTGTCCACCCATTTGTTTTGGTATTGGATTTCAATTGCTGTCTCCGCTTTGCTGGGAGAGAAGTCTAAAATCGGTTTCTTACTACCTCCTATTTCTTCCGATTAAGTTCGTTGCGGGTCCCAAGACAGCTGTTACGGTATCCGTTCACAGCTTGTGCGTCATTGCACAGCTGCATTATTCGTTGATTATTTGATCAAAGGGACGCCATTGTTAATCGTGATAAACAAGAATTGTAGTGATGCAACAGAGTGGCGGGTGTGCCCAGAAAAAAAACGATAATTTACTGTCAGGCGTTTATCCAAATGTTTTTGTTAAATCTTTTACTACTACGTTATATACTAATACATTTCTGTATTTTATAATAGCAACGATCAACACCTTGAATGCGTTATGAAACTTGTGGCAGATAAACGATTCATTTTACTCAAGACAATACTAAATACGACTAGCTTTTAACATTACAAATTTGTCATTTCATTTTCATAAGAACAAAAGAAAGGGTTAACATTACTTAATATTCATATTTTAACATTTCAATGAAGAGAAATTGTAATATTCTGAAAGCTCTTCAATTGAAGGTAATAATGGAGTATTAATTTTTTGTTTTGAGATGTAAATGATTTATAGGTTCCATAGAAAAAAGTACTTTAAATTTTTACTCTTAAATCCAAATAAAAAAATCTATGAGAGAAATCCAGCGGTTATTATAATTGCACGATTTTTGAAAGTTGCCTTCTACTTTTAAAGTTGAACACAAGTATTTGTATTGAAATTAGGAAGCCTTTTAAAGTAAAGGAACGATCTTTACGTTTATTACATTTATTTGGTGGCAGTGGTTTAGTAGACGGATAGAAAACGTAGTTTTTAAATTCAGGGACCTTTATGATTTAAATGACAAGAATGGTGTATTGTGAATAATATTACTTTAGTTTTATTGTTAAATGAGGGGTCCAATTCAACTCTAGTTTTTTTATAACTCTGATAAGGCATAAATTTTCTACATATTGTTAGAGTGCTGTCCTTTGTTCTTTCTTTTATTCTGATGAGAAAAAATAAAAATGTCTTTGTCCATTATTTATTATTTTGACGACCTCGGTGGCGCAGTGCTGTAAACAGCCGACTGCTACGCTAGAGGTTCCGGGTTCGAATCCCGGGGCGGAACTTTGTGTTATTTGCAAGACGCATTGTTTCGCTTACCGGTCTTGGATGTTGTATTGTTTATTTGTATTATTTATTTAGTATATACCATATCGTTGCTTAGCACCTGCGATACAAATTCTTAAGATACTTAATGCATGGCTGAGTCAATGTGTGGTCGTGATGTGGTTATTTATTTATTTATTATTACCTGATTTTCTGACTTAAGTACAAAAGTTTTGACTTTTTAACGCATTGAAAGAGTATGTTTTTCTAACACATCTTACACTATTTAAATAGGTTTAATTTTGAACTTATTTCAATTGATACTGAAATAACAATTGAGTTCAAATACGGGTTAAAGATGTTAGATAAGAAGTTGTGCTGGTAAAAGTTTTAAGTGCGTCAAACTTATTGGCTGAATATCTAGAAATGTAAGCAGAAATTTCGAGATAAATTCAAATGTTAAAATTTGCGTAGGTTTACTCCTACATATCCTATACCAATTTTAATGATTTATTACGCACAATAAAAAATATAATATCTATTTTCATTTATTACAGGCAAAAACTCTATCATGTTTTTAAGCTGTAATTTTTTTAATATTCTAGTTTGTCGGCACAAATTCTAAGAACATTTGGAATCTAGAACTTACAAAAAATATTTATTTTAAAACCTATATATGATAGTTTTTTCAGTTATCAATAAGTGGTGTTATTAAGTTAGTAATAACTTATTTAATTGCACCTAACTACAGAAACAAACTATACAAAAAAAAATTGTTTGTTTGATCTATTACTTGCAAAGTTGCAACTACATAAGTATTTCCTTCAAATGTTCACTTCTGTCATTAGAAGAGCTATTTTGGGTTCAAGAGATTTATTATTTACTACATTTGAATATAGTTACAGGCAAAATGACCCTAAAGGGTTCTGCGCGACCTTTCAAAGAAACTGCTAAGTATAATCTTGTTGAGTATTACAACTTTTGATTGATGGCCACGCTGAACCCCTAAATCTAATACATTATACTCTCATGTTATACAACAAGAATATTTGAATACCTAACATAAATGAATTTACAAGAAGAAATCAATCTGTCACTAATTTTTAGTCAGTGAAGTTAACTGTTCACAATTAAAGAACAAATTATAAGAGTTATGCGGGGATGGCGGCAATGCCCACGGGCTTTGATATGGAACAGGGAACAGGCCTCGTACTCGAATAAACCGACCGAACATAAAATCAACGATAGCACTGATTTCGAAAATAATGTGTCTAAGGTACATTCAATATATGTCAAACAAAGTTTGATCGGAATGAATGTATCTGCGAGCCAGACTAACCCGACCGAAAGACTTTCGTAGTAGGAATAACACGAACATTCGGCCGGTACTTCGTTTTCAATGTTTCGGAGTAGACTTCCTGATTAGAAATTATAAAATAGTAAATTTGCTTCTTGCACGACATACATTTCATAAAATTTCTATCCTCCATATGTCAAATGCCATTCCCTAGGCCATGCCATATTGTATCTGATTCTGAATATGATAAATACGTCGAGTCGTAAAATGCCCACTTACTGCTTGTGGATTGAAGTGTCAGATATACATGCCAAAAAGGCCATCTTGAAAGAATTTAGAAAAAGAAAACTTTTTAATAACTTCAATTTGGCCTTTTTAGATCCGCTGCTAGCATTTTAAAATGCTCGTGATAGTTTAAAGAAATGGTTCTGACCCTATTGGTCGACTTATGTCCCGTAGCAGATCATCATCGAACAAATCTGATGAACTTCGAACAAGCAAGTGGTCTACTTGGTCAGTAAAAGATACCAAAACTTAAAGACACATGATGAGCACTAAAGATATCTACAAAATTATTTAACAAAAACCAACTTTTTTTTTTAAATTACTATTAATTTAATGCAAAAATCGTAAAATCTTTTGTAACAATAAAACAAATACGTTTTTAGACAAGAACTAAAATTAATCCAATACATAGTTAAATTGTGATAACCTTCTCTTTTGATATATTTAGCGAGATTTCAAATAAATTTAAAAACGTAGATGTTGTTTTTAAATATATATATTGAGAAAATTAAAGCAAGTGTGAATTATATTATGATCGAATACAAACGTGTAATTAAAATTGTTACCCTTTATTGTTTTTCTTCGGTTCTTTTACTAAATTTGAGTTAACGTCTATTAACAATTAAAATACCCTTAAACGCAAAAAAAGTAAAGGTTTAAAAAGTTTTGACGTTTTTCTCTGAACTTGTTAATTGCTATTATTTTTAAATAAAATTTAACTACTTCCTATACAGCGACAAAACCTTAAAAATAATATTATTAATATTTTTAATTTCCGTGTTAAGACGGTACAATGTTATGGATATATTTCTGAACTAGATTCTAGCGCCAACATATCTATTGTTACAAAACGGACGTGCTTGACATTCAGCTTCTATTTATATAATATTCATTGCAACACCCTTTGTATGAGCCATTGTTTTTGCGTCACACCGAGTGCAGTCTATAGATTCATAGCTAACCTTTAACATTTCAAGTCACTACACTTTAATTAAAGTTATTTAAACATTAACAATTATTAAGATCTGTAAAATACCTTTGACAAATTTACCATTTGATTTGATTAAAACGTATGTACTAGTAATACTATTTTAACACTGAGTAAGGCATAATGTGAAATAAGTATATAGGACGATTGACACACAAAGTGTTTGCCCTGGACTGCCTCATGACTAGATCGTCTGGATTAATCATAATCATAACCATTTATTGGTCGGAACACATGGTACAATGTTTAGGTGTTAGGCTCCTATATATTTTGATCATGAAAAAGTCCACTGTTTTCGGTTCGAAGAATTGGAGAGCCAGTATTATTACCGGCTATTATTTTTATAACATCTTTAGCTCTAAATGGGCAATACATAGGCGGCGTTCCACTACATCAGGGCATTGTCGTATCAATAGACGGCGGTATCACTTTGCATCAGGTAACCTATTTGCATGTTTGCCCATGAAGTTGTATAAAAACCCCATTATCCCATAACCCCATAAGCTTTCTTACGTTCGTTGCGGGTCCCAAGACAGCCGTTAGGGTGTCCGGGCACAGCCTGTGCGTCAATGCACAGCTGCATTATTAGTTGATTATTCGATCAAATGACGCCACTGTTGATCCTGGTGAACAGGAGTTTCAGTGGTGGGACAGAGTGGCGGGTGTGCCTCGTAACCCCATAAGCTTTTAAAGTTTTTTGTCAGGTGCTTAGTAACTATTACATGCATTGTAGATATAATAACACTTTACTATATTACATGGTCGTGAACTCAAGCGTGAGCAATGGCGTTCATCATACAAATACCTGCTCGGGCTGGGATTTGAATCAGATACCTCACGTTTTATAGACTGCAATTATTAGACCGCTGCGCCTCGGAGGTCCTCAAACTTTAAATTAAATAATAATAATATATCGGGACAAATTCACATGAATTATCTTAGCCAAAAGTTTGTACTATGGATATGCATGCATACATACTTAGATAAATACATACTTAAATAAATAAGACCAACACACAACTCGGACCCGAAACCTCACGTTTCAAAGGCAGCAACATAGATCGCTGTACCACAAAGATCCTCAAAATGTTAATATGTGTGGGTTAAATTATGTAATTTCCAAGTCAGTGAGCATTTCCAAGTGTCATAGATAGCTCAGATCAAAAGTCCTAACAAAGAGCCATTTAATGTTGAATGGAAGTAACTCTTCCCCAAAGATAAATGAGGTGTTATTAGATTTGAACGAACAATTCCAAGACTGAGGGAAGTTTCGAAATCCCTCCAGGCTTCATTCTGCAGTACCAATAACTTGTATTGTAAAATAAGTCGAGACTTCCGTAATTTGGAATAATGATTTCGAATAACTACGACAAAGAGAGGTTTAAGAAAGATATTAAAAGGCTCAGTTCCACGAAAAAAAACTTTTTATATATTAATATGTTTTTCAATGTATGCCATGTAATGTGGATATTATCATAGAATTATTTAAGCGGCGTAACATTTTTTTTTTTTTCGAAAATCAAATAATGTACCTACACTATACAATAGTTGCAAAAACTAATAGATAAGTTAGCCAACAAATTAACATTCATAAACAGAATATAAGTGTTCTAAAATTAGTAACATAACAAAGTTTGTTGAAGTCCCTCTCTGAAAAGTGGACTACGAGAGCCTACGAGTACTACGAGGGTACTACGAAAAGCGTAGTAATTTTGTTGAGCATACACATGCAAGATACAAAGAACTTTATAATCTTATTTGTCTAATGAAATAAAAGTTACCATTGAATGTTTAATAGCCTAGTTTTTTTTTTCTCTAATAAAATGGAAAAATACATGAGACATATTTTTTTAAATTACTGCAACATGAAATAACAAAAAACGACATTCAGCTCGATTAAAAAAAAACTATATACATGTCTATGAATATGAATTGTCTTCATAAATATATTAAGAAGATTTATTCATAGATATTGTATAATCTTTTGTATCAACTCATAACAGCAATATTACTAAGGGTGAAGTTATTTTTAATAGTAAAATTATTCAAATTTAAAAAGTAAATATTGCGCTTTTTGAATCTAGATTCTCGTTATCAGGCGAGTAGAATATATGACAAGTAAAAAGATGATTAAAGGAATTTTAAGATCAAACAAACACTTTTACGTAAGCCTCTTGAAATTAGTTAACGCGTATTATGTTTATCAAACAGAAAATCGTAACATATATTTTGAGTGTTTTTCATTTTAAAATACTCTTAACATTGCTTTATTAAGACTAGGTTTCACTCATGACTTCAACCGCGTGATCCAACAAATTTACGCATAGTGTCTGTAGTTAAAACATTGTTAACGTTCAATTTCATATGAGATTTTGACTAGTACATTAAAATCTGTTTTAGCGCTAGTTGAAATGTTTTATTATTATTAAAAAACAGGCAAGCATTTGACGCCGATAATGCCTGATGTTAATAAAAATAATTATAATAATGTCATTATTTGCATAAGTACATTAGTAATACAATACATAGTAAAGCGGCAATGAAGTCTATGGTGGAACATGCCTACCCAGAAGAAGCCTATTCTTGCCTTAAAGAGCCCCAGGTTATGATTAGGGAATACTTCAGTAAGCAAAAAATTCGACTCTATTGCAGTGCGCATTATAAAGGAGTTTTCGAAGTACACAGAGATGATATTTTATTAAGAGAACGTTGACGTTGAGGTTCTTGCTACCAGCAACAGGGAAATATATAATCGAGTCCAAAGACAATTATATAAATAACGAAGCAGGGATTGTAAAAAATCTTTCTTGTGTCAAATTTCTGTCAATTTTTCACCCTCCTGAGTGATGCTAACGCGTTCAAAGGTTTTTAACTTGACTGACAACTTCGTGAGAATACTTAACGAGATACCTGCTTAAAATGAACTCATTTCAACTGTAAACTGTCAAAACCATAAACAATCCCTGAACGCATAGAAATGCGGTTCCTCAAAAAACGCATGTCACTTTTAATAACGTCATGATCTGACTTCTAAAAAATTGATAGACTATACAAGTAAAATCAAACAGAAATTTAAATCATCTGTAAATATTGCTATTTATTATTTAGAAATTACATTTTAAAGAGGATTATGGAAAGGTTTTGGAGTAGACAGCTGTTAATTTAATTGTGTATGCCGTACATAATTGAAAACACTAAATTAAAGTAAAGCGAAAAAAAACAACAAAAAACTGTTTGAAAGTGAAATATTATAATTAAGATTACATAACATAATACAATCTTACCTAGCTCTGTATGAATCTCGTAACATGAAAATAAAAGTTGTTTTTGCCGGAAGCACAACATAAACAAGGAAAAAGCAACGTTTTGATAAATTAAGGGTTATAGAAGTTTATAAATAATAAAGACATCAAGAAAGTATTTCGAAACTATTTTTTTAACACATTTAACACAATTTATATAAACATCATTTAATCATTTTTACATAAACATAAGAATAAAACTTTGAAAAAAAATATTTAAACTGAAATTGTACAATACCTATTTATTTTGCGGAGGCCATAAAATAATTTTCTAGAACTATCTATCGCATAGCCACTGACATATACTAATATACTAATAATATACAACTTATACTAATCATAATATAATAAACATACAAAGAAAGAAAAAAGTTGTTCCCTTTAAATAAATAAATATTTTATTAGATTACCTTAAATGAAAAAACAAGTAGATCATTGCCTTTTATGTTTAAACTCGTTTTAAATTTGGAAACTTTGAATGCGTCCTTCTACTAAAGTCACTTGTACAATTTCGTAACCTCAAATTATAAGCGAACTAACTAAATAAGCAAATTCCCAAACTTTCGCCCAAATCAAATTGCCTAACAAGCTAAATTCAATTGTTTTACCTTTTCCCAGAGGGCTGTGGATGTCAAACGATCCCGCCGGGAATCGAAGTGGCATGTAAAAGGCAAAAAACGAGGCCATTTTGGGTAGAATTCGTAATGAATTAGTCAATTTGCTGTTGAGTTACTATTTATTTTTAATACATTCGTGAGCCCAGTTTCGGTTTTTTAGAGTCGACAACAGCTTTACCTATTCGGTTCAGCATTATATTTATTTCTTTATTGTTATTATTATTACATGAGGGATCACAATGCAAGAGAAATAATGTAAGAGCTCTATAAACAATATTCAAATTAAGAAAATCTTTTGATTTTTTAAAATTTATCTAATTAAACAAGATAGCGAGAAATAATTGTATAATAAAAATGAGCAGATTAGTATATTTCTTCACAGAATTTGGCAATAACCATATTATAACATAACCATAGTATTGAGGTGGTCGGCAAAATAATATCAAGTCGGTATAATATCATTCCAGCTGAAACTAATCTGGCGTATCGACGAATTTCATAAAAAATTGGAAATTGGCGTGTACGAACACACTGCTAAGTGATTCTAGTATAAGATAAAAATAACAGAAGCAAAATGATGGTAGTAAACAATTCCTTTTGCCAATGACGCTTGTTCTGCCTTGAAGCAATTCGCTGAGTTTCAGTTCGAAGGAATTTAGAGCCAGTGTAATTAACGACACGACAGGTATATCATCTTTACCTCTACGTGGGCAACGCAGTGGCGGTGCATTTGGCGTTCCAGGTATTACGGACATCGTCGTATCAATAGGCGGTATCACTTTCATCAACTGAACCGTTTGCTTGTTGCCTATGACGTGGTATAAAAGCCTGACGAACAGTTACCTTTGCCAGTGACATTTGTGACACCAAAACTTACAACCCACTAACTAGCAAAAGGTTTAGTAGATATAGTTTTTTGATGCTCCAATTGGGCTCGCAATATGCTCGAGTTTTTACTTGTTACCTGAAAAAGATTCTTAAATATTATTTTTGATCTTTACAGGTTTCGCTATGTATTGTTATTGCAACATGATATCACTCGTTAATTAATATTTGACAGGCTATCGACAGTTCTGCTTAGTACAATACCTATTTACGGATAAAACAAGGATAATAATTTCAAAATTATAAATCACATAATCGGTTTTATAAAAATGTGAGTTTTATGTAACCAGATAGTATAGTAAAAACATTTGTTTCCGATAAAAAAATGCCATAAAGCACAACAAAAAAACACATAAATACATAAAAATAAGAACATCATATCTATCATTTGCAAACAAATATTTAGTAACATTTCTAGTGATCGTTGTACACCTACGATTACAATGCCCTATGGATAGAGGAATCAAATCTCTCTTCAATTTCACTTAGTTAAATGGTTAAAATTCGATTGTTTTATTGGAATTGAAAACCATAAAGTACTAAGATGATCTAAGATCTAAGACTAGATCACTCCGATAAAAACTGTGCACCAAAATAGTGCTGAGTGCGTTTAGATTTTACTTTTATTAGGGTTCCGTAATCAAAGGCTAAAAAACGGGACCCTATCACTACGTCTCCGCTGTCATTCTGTCTGTCTATCAGCAGGTCTCAAAAAACATGATAGAGACTCAAATTTTCAGAGAATGTCTATTTCTGTTTCCGCTATAACAACAAATACTTAAAACATCATGAAATTAAAAAGGCAGCTCACATTTCGCATACTACTTGAATATTGCACGGTAATTGCTAAATGAGTATGCCCTTATGTAAGTGTCACTGGCTGCGAATATCCAAGAGGTTTAGGCTTGCTGGAAGATCAAAATAGACAAAGACAAAACAAAATTAAATTTGGTCCGGATTTGTAGATACGTAATATTTTTTTTGCATTATAATCTTTTTTATTGTGCAAAACAAAAGTGTATACAAAAATCTTCCGTGGCAAGAGGAATTTAAAATAGGAAAAGACGAAGAAGATTAATGTGTATCTGATTGTTTTATTCAGAACTAGATTGAAATGAAAAGCAATTAATACCGATGCAGGCTATCAATTCGTACAAGCTACACTGGAGCTATTGGATTTTTGTAAAACACGGCCATTCTTTTGTTATTACTAAGAAATTAAAACGTCAGAGACAAAAGGAGGTAATTTAGTATCTACTTTCATTAAAACAATGCGGTTTAATTGAGAAATAGGGTTTTCTTAATATCAACAAAATGGTGGCATGTAATCAATTGTTTTTCTACATTTATTTAATTCAATGAAAAATATATTTAAATAGTAGAAACAATTAACCTTAAAAATATATAAGTGGTCAAGAAATACACACCTATTTTCGACAAACTTTTTGATCAAAAACCTTTGCTTAATAGATGAAGAGTGCATAATGTGTACTTTTAATTAAGACTTAAACGGATGCATTCTGAAATAACTGGAATAAAAGTAGATTTTTCAACAACTTCATATAGTTTGTCACGTAATAAGTTTAGTGAGCGATAAAATTTATGTCTCTCGCTAGATTTAGTTTCAACGGGATTTATGTTCTACTTGTTCTTGCTTGGTCCTTAATTAAAAAAAGACAATTACTGTTTTATGTTGACGCTTCTTAATTATAATTTCCTAGTTTTTTTTTAAATTTAATTTAAGTATTATTTTAGAGATTAGTTCCGTTGACATCTTAGATTCTGATTTTTTTTTGTTAAATGTCCAGGCTCCTTCTATGAATTTATATTTAGATTTCTAATCCAGTCATTATAGGACCTTAATTATAGATCGTGAGGAAAGCAACAAAAAAGTATTCCAAAAAATTTTTCGTATCTCAAGGGGGAACCGAGTTATGATGAAAAAACTGAATTGAACCCTTTTTCAAGATGTCGGAAAATGCACAAGGTAATTTTGGTCACATTTTTGTTTAGCTTTTCTAGCCCACCCCCCCACATAATATTCAAAATTTAGCTTTCTCGATTCATTTGCGTTTCCAACTCGATTTTTCCGACGTAATGACTGGACTATTCGGTAGAAATACTTGTGGTAAACAAAATTACATAACATTACATAGAACGGTCAGAATACCTTAGCTAAAATGTCATCAATTTAAATGTACCATACCAACAGTGACAAGTAAATGTCAGATAGTCAGGCAGACATACTTGCAGAAGTTTACTTATTCATGCGGTCCTGTTAGCGCTCTTTGAAAATTAAAAACTCCTATTTAACAACTTTAATTAGAATATTGAGGAGGATTTCAACAAAGACCTTTGTTCTTGTTTCATTTTTATCTTAAATTTGAAATTTTAATATCGAAATATTTAGCCCACACATTGTGGTAAAATACTTGACAATCTTTTGTTTACTTCGCTTCGTGTTTGAGACTGCAATAAACCAAACAATCACAGATTACATGAAGTGAGCGACTAAAGTATGCCAATATGGAGATCTCTGAAGTAATATCTAGAACACGTGTTACAACTGTACAAACTACAGAGCATCGAGTGAGGTTACAGTTAAACTTATATTAAGTAAGATCAGTAACATCTAGCATTGCGTGTATAACGCCTTTATATCGCAAGCATACGTTAGCTAAGGTATCTACGTATTTCCTGTGAATTCGAGTGATGTGATTGTTTTCTAAACTTAAACATACAGTACTGTTATTGCAATGACAGTAATGATAATTAATTAAAATTATTGTATTAATACCAATTTTGAACTACAGTCGGCAGCGGTAAATGATATAACATACTTGTGGTAGAAATGGTAATACGCAACTTAAAAGTAACTTCAAGTTTTAAATCATGTTATGTTCTTAGAATTTTTTATTAAGTTGCATTCCTTAATTCAATACATGCAAAGTGACTTGAGGTCTTCGATCGCCAAGAGCACAGCAAATCGGTTACCATTGTAGAGGTTGAGATGTTAAACTTCTCGTACCGGTAATCACACTGACTCTTAAATCCTTCGAACCGAAACACAGCGGACTGCTTCACGGCAGAAATTGAAAGGACGGTGGTGCCAAAGTAGACAATCTCGCACGTAGATCTACCACCTGTAAAACAGCTATAGTATTTATAATTTGTGTTTTTTTGCTCGAAGAATTAGATTTTGAATTTAAAATATTAATCACTAAACCATGGCTATTTCTACTGCCCATTCGCACTTTTTTTTCTCATATAGCACTGTTCTTGCAAAGGTGAATACAACCGCCTTGTTAAACATTTCTTGACATTGACAAATACGAGACATCTTGACTCTTTTCAAACGGGCTAACAACGTGTCAAGATCGTATCCTCAAGTTTCACTATGGCCTAGATTTATTTATGTGCTTTTTTCTTTTATGTTGCTGTAAAAAGTCTTCCATTAGGCTCCCACGGCTATCTTCATTTTGTAAATGATTTTTTGTCACTGTTCAATTCAAATACTAACATAAGCATTCTTATCTATTTAGATAAGACTGTATGTTTTTTACATCTTCATGGGCAAACTAGCACAGATATCACTTTCCATCAAGGTTCACTTGATGAAAAGTAATATCTATTGTTTTTGTGAAGCAGCCTGTTGACATTGCGATGCAATTGATGTCCTACGGCGCCAAAAGCCAATTAAAACAAACACATTTAACAAATCCTTCACACACATTTCATCAATTTAGTTTCAAATGTTTTACTGTTAGCTTTAATACAAACGTCAAATTCCTAACAATGACAATCCATCAACAAACTTATACGTCGAAGAAGGTACTGTTTCAGAGAAGCGAAATCCAAAACAGTACATCTCCTTCTCTCCTTAACCGGATCATAACTTATCTCTTTATCACACCATTAACTCCTCATAATGGTGTATTTACGTAATTAATTTGTCATTCATGGTTGGATCGATGGTAGCGCCCACTCGGGCGCCGTCCTGTCTAAAGAATCGAGGTTGCCTTTGTAAATGAATCTTATATTGAGTCATGTTCTAGAAAGATTTAGATACTTTTTTTTTTGTTTAAAAAACGAATTAAATTTAAGTATCGGCAACAAAAGATGGTACACAGTCATGCAAGTTCCTTTATATTTTACATCTGGAAGGTTTGCAAATGTCATCATACAAGAAAAAATAATGAAAAAGCATTATTTTATAGTAGGTATTATTATTAATTTTATTTTGAATGTAAACGGGCGGACATACACACTTATAAGTACAAACATTGGATGTTTGTATGTTTTTTCTTTAAATCAATTGTATGATGGTTTCGGGGCACACCCGCCACTCTGTCTCACCACTGCAACTCCTGTTCACCAGGATAAACAGTCGTGTCCTTTGATCGAATAATCAACGAATAATGCAGCTGTGCAATGACGCACAGGCGATTTGTATGATGTTCTATGAACTTATTTCAGTAAATTTCATAGTTAATATCAGTTATTATAAAAATTTAAAACTTATTAAATCAATTCTTGACAATTAAGAATTTTGCTTCATTGTTTAAACTCTTTGCTTCAAGTCCATACTGCCATAGATCAAGCTACACTTGCAACTACTGTAATATCAATCTATATGCTAAGTAACTAAATAACGGTACAAAATCCAAAAAGCTTAGGTTGTTGTGTCACTGCACTATGAGAGCGTGTTTTTTCACATAAGCCGAATCTGTGCGATCCCTTATAAAAGTGGTTTTGTTACTGTTGATATGATAATCAACCCCGAAACCTACACTCACTGTTTGGGGTCACTTTTATGCATGTTTTATCGCCGGCAATAAAATATTTGGTCAGAGAATGATATAGCCGTTGATGGTTGTGAATAACTGAATTATTCATAGAAGGGAATGAAAGGACATAGTTTTATGGTACCGCAACATTTGCACGATATCGAACTTTTGTCTTGGAGTTAGATACTTACTTAAATCTAAGCTTGGCAGTTGGTATTTTGAGGATTCTGTACCAAAAAGGTGTCAAAAGAACCCTATCACTAAGCCTAAGTTAGTCCGTCCGTCCATCCATTCTAACAGTGGGCTGTACCGCATGAAGCGTAATATTTAATTGTAGAAAAGAAGAAAAAGAGAGACAGGGAGCTTATTGAACAGGAAATCAGCGAGTTCTTTGCTCAGATCGAAATTGCATTATTCCATGCATAATATTCTCGCCATTTCACGTCTGACAAGCATTCTTACTTTGATATTTTATTCATTAAAATATTTGTTACAGACATGAGGAGTTACCAGCAAAGCATCGCGGTGGTAGCCGTTCTGTGGGTGGTAGTGGTTGCCGTTGCTTCCCCGGTACGTCGCTCCCCTGACCTTGAAGCTAGAAGAAGAAGCGCCATAGATAGAAGCATGATACGGTATTGATCACTGTTCTGTTACCATTAATTATCCAATAGTATAAATTCTGCTGGTAAGCGGTTACCGCTCACTATGGCCTATGGATGTGTAAGCTACCGCTGAGACGTACTATTTATATTAACTGCCACTTCTACGTGGAAGGTTCCTAGTTCGAATCCCGATGGTGGTGGAATATTTATAGCAATTGTAACAGCTATCCAAATAGAGCAGAATAGATGAATAATATATGCAAGACAAGATTTTTTTAGAACGTATAGGGCTGGAACATATCAATATATCAAATGTCAGATTTTGTTCTTCAATTCCAGAACACAAAGTCATTCAGTTTACCTAAATATGCAGATTTTACTAACTGACTATTTTACCCAGATTCGGAAGATCCTACCCTCCAGAGGTGTCAGCAGCTGAGATCCGAGAAGCATTGCAACGCCCCACCCGTAAAGGGAACAGCTTCCTACGCCTTGGAAGATCCCAATCCTTTACCACTGACGACCTGATCAATCTCTTAAAAACCTACGAGGAAGACTACGAAAACCCTTCCAAGAGGGTCTCTAACTTCATCAGACTCGGCCGCGACCCAAAGTTCATTAGGTTCGGGAGATCCGCAGACGACGACAGGAACGAGCTCGAGCAGACTTCGAACTTGGTGGTTAGTGGATACCCCCACAGGATTAATCGAGCCAGGGACCATTTCGTCAGGCTTGGACGCGACAGTGAGGAGCTCAATGAGGGGGAGCTGGAAGAAACTGAAGAAAGGAGGAAGAGGTCCATCCAGGCCTGCAGCGAATGCCATTAAATTGTGATCTTGTTGTGATTTAACCTGCCGCCGGTTTATGAAACTGGCGGTCAATCCCGTGAAAGCCGTTGTAGCGTATTTTAAGCATAATATATTTTCTCTATTATTTAGCCTTTACTATCTAAGAAGCATTGTATTAGGATTTTATCCTCTATTTATTAAAAAATAGTAAAAAAAATCTAATCGAAAACCTCCTATCTAGAAGTCGTTAAAAACATCATAGCATATTTCAACCTTCACAAATATAATTAATAGTTTAAAGTTTCCAATGTCTGAAGATTTCACATTCTATTAAAAATCGTAATCAAATGAAGGCATTCCTGTTAAACAGTGAACCATTGCTTGAACTTTGAAAGGGCACGTACTAAAGTGTTCTTCGATTTGCAAGATCATTTTTTTCTGTCTGCAAAAATTCTTTTGCTTATTTTACCTACAAATATAAAAAAAAATGCTATTTTCCATTAGTGAGATTTTTTGTCGAAAGACTGTAGTTTCAAAATTGTTTAAAATAAAATTCGGTTTTTAAAAAGGGTTTTTGAAAAACCTTATTTTTGGTTCATTTTCAAAATCGACGGCTTTCTCCTATTGGCTGACTCCCATACGTTAATGTTTTATATAGAATAATATTTCTCTACTCTATTTACCAAATTAACAATTTATTGTAAAAATACCTATCTAATACATCTAGGTATGCGATGCGTCGATGACGTATATTTTATTATTATAATTCAGAATTTTAATTTTAATTTTTTACCTTAATGAAGCTATTTTTCTATTTATTTATGCGACAGACAAATTATTTTACTCACTTCACGTATAAAATTTAAGGTTTATAATTGCTAACAAAGTTCAGTTAAAAAACTAAAATTTTATTATTTAAAACAAAAAAAATCTCTTTTCAATGTCTTCAAATTATAACATCATGAAAATATTAAAAACACGTTATAAGGCTGGGTATTATAACTAAGTTTTTGATATTTTCATTAATTATTAGTATTAAATATTTAATAAAACATATGTATACTTAAATAATTCATAAATAAATCGATGTTAAAATAGTTGACTATTAAATTGTTGCAAAAATATAAATCTAATAAATGGTATTCTCTTGTAAAATATTGTTTATTAAATTACTTTTCACAGTTATTTGAAAATAAAACAAGAAGTATTACTACAATTTTGGTTTTTACTTAGTTTTCAATCTTTTTTTTTAAATCACACCTCAAAATAAACCACAGGTTTTTAGAACTGTAATATTTTTGATAACATAACAAGAATTAAAAACAAATGTTTCCCAAAAAATGCAAGATAAGTTATAACGATTTCTTTAAATAGCTGGCCTAACTTTGATCGTATCTTTTATATTTAGTTTCAATACAATACAAAATTACTTTAAAATCAAATTTTACAAACTACTTCATGAATTTTCACGTCCCAAAATATACATATCAAACACTAAACGAAGTAATTTTCTGTATCAAAATATCCCTTGTTCACGTGAATTTAAATATGCAAACCATAATTTGAGTATTAATTAATAATTCAAATAGATTAGCACTTATTATTAAGCATGTAATGTATTTATGAAAAAAAAAAAAAGTATGCAAACTTTAGAATATTATTTAGAATATTTAGAATATTATCAAATTATAGGATATAAATAATGGCATGCATTTTGACCCCAGAGCAGTTGCAATTTACCAGACAAATACCTTCCCGAAACCGAAATACCCAATATACACAGAAAAGCTCTAGAGAGTAACAGAGCCTATGCCCCCTATTATTTATGGTGTGTTGTGTGAATTCTGAAAGTGAAAGGTCAAAAATCAAATACTAGATGCAGCGTAAATGTTTATTTCTCGCTGTAAAGCCATGGCAGTTGCTTAATGGCGTTAATAAATAAGGTTAGGGTTCAGATGACGCCGATTATAAGCTCGGATCCGCTTGTAAACTCAGTCTTTACTAACCATTATCTTGTTTTAATTGGCCGTTTCGCATACCTACTCTTATTCCACTTACTTTGCAAGAAACAGTCAATGTTGAACAGGAGTCAAGAAGAAAAGAAAGCGCTGTCGACTTGTTACAACTACAAGGGTTCCTTGTCGGATTCTTCCCCGAATACAGGAATTCTGAACCGAATGGTATTTTTTAAATTTTAGATGAAAGTAAGTACATAGGTTGAGTCCAATTGAATAAAAATTATTAGATTTAGGTTGGTGTTGCCTAGATTTTGAGAATACTTAATTTGGGTTTTCTTAGAGTTTAAACTGAATTAATGGTGTTCGAGGCGACCATGGATGGTTCGTGTTAACTCCAAGAGGTGGGCGGAAGATCTTATAGTTAAGGACTGCAGGAAGCCGCTGGATGCAAGCGGCACAGGATGGCTTTCATTGGAAATATTTGGGTGGGGGTGGCGTAAGTCAAGCAGTGGATGTCTTTCGGCTGATCATGAAAATCACTTTACTAAGTCTCTAAAGAGAACTATAAATAATAATAAAACACTCCACGACACACACATTGACACAGCCCTACAGTAAGTATCCTATAAACTTGTATCACAGCAACTTAGTAACAATATGGTATAAACTACTAGGTAAGAATAATACATCCGAGACCGGTTAGCGAAATAATGCGTCTTTCAAATAACACAAACTTCCGACCCCGCCAGGATTCGAACCTAGAAACTCTAGCGTTGCAGTGGATTGTTTACACCACTGCGCCGCAGAGGTCTATTAACTTGCTTTAATCTAGTACCAATGTATGTAGAAAACTACCACTGTACGAAATACCATCGCCAAAAAGCGTTTCTTTGAAAACCTTGTCAACGAGTTACTAAGGTAGCCAGTACTTTCAGACTGCTTGTATGTTTTTTCATTTAAAAACGTACCGTTTTTAACCGGATTGCAATTTTTTTAACCGGTTTTATATAGGTTACAATAAAGAGGTTCACATACGTGCGCTATAATATATTGCGGTATCTTAAAATATTACACACAGCGGGAATAGCGGTTCACTAATGAGCGCTATGTACACATTCATTTATTTTCTTTTAAATTGAAGTAAATAAGCCATCTTAAAAACTCAGCTTCAAAATTTACTTTAGATTTTGGTTAGGAGAAAAAAAGGGCATGATACAGCACTAACTATTTATAATATAAAATTAATGTGTATAGCCGCTATGTATAAGTGTAGCGGCCGTCTGTGAACGCATTTTCCGCTGTTTGTGTAATTTCTTACATATATTATAGCGCATGACTGCGAACCACTTAAATGTATTTTTTTTCACCGGCCACTGATAGATTGTCAATTTTCAGGAAAAAAAAACGGACTCAACGGTCAAAGTAATAGAGTTTAAAACTTGTTAACAGCTTACCATCAGGCGAGCTGAAGCTTGACCACTACTTCAGCTGCATAGAAGCAGCTTTTTACCCAATTAAAACAGCTATTCTATAGCCGATGAAAAGAAATGTGTGCTCCAAAGCCGGAACTGTTCTCCAAGCAGCGTCTTAATAACTTCATTCGCATGTCTCTTTTAAACTAAGTACATAATTACAAGTTTCTGAATATGCAACTTGAAACTGCAGTGAGAGAGTTTGGAAAGGCAATACTTGTGAGTGAATATTAAGTTTCTTTACTTATTATTTACTATCTTGCATAGAATATCAACGGAAATGCAAAAATTAAAATAACCTACAGATATAATAAATTCATTAAGTAAATAACTCAATTTTTCATGTTATAGAGATGTACATAATGGATCAGCTTTGAGAGTCTCTTGAGAAAAAATTTCATGGCAAATTTTTCACAGTAGGGGTTGACTTAAACAACGCATTTTAAGTTCTTTTGCTACATGATTACAAGCTTCCCTCATGCCAAAATAATTTCTTAGTGAATGTTTACCCTAAAACGTAAACCAACATTATAAACTTCAGCTCTATAAACTTTGTAGGTACCTAGTTTCGGATATGTTAGAACTTAGCAGTTAGTAATCTTAACAAATCAAGCCCTAATAGGGAACTTTGGGAATAAAATACATAGTTTTTGAGATTTTAAGCTAGGTATAGGTATAGGTAGGATACGGCTTTCTCGTGCGAAAAGTTACTTTGTCAATTCAAATTCAAAATGTTTTTTAGTTAAATAGACTTAAAATAAGTGCTTTCAAATCGTCATTTTTTATTTACCACCGGTTCGGAATGCTATCTACGGGGAAAAAGCCGGCAAGAAACCTCCGAAAAATTTTCAATAGTTTTTCATTACAGTTTTCTAACTATTTCATACAATTTAAAACTCCTATATCAAATGAGATACTTTTAATTAAATGTCTTAATGTAATTCCTTCATATATTTTGTATGGCTCTACTTAGATGTGATGTGAATTTTGCAATTCTACTCACTGAATATTAATTAGTTTTGATGGATTTATAATCGCATTTGAAAGATAATTTGCAACAAACCAGTTTTTCTTACACTTTAAGTCTTTTATAGTATTATTGATACATTATTTATTTATTAATTTATACATAATGTTTGTAATTATAACAGAAACACTCCAATCCAATATTGTACATACATACGAAGATACTTAAATATTTATATGTTATGTTGTATATATACTTAGATATAAGAAGTTTGAAATCGGTTAATTACTACCTCCTATCTCTTCTGATTAAGTTTGTTGCGGATCATAAGACAGCCGGCAGGGTGTCCGAGCGCAGCCTGTGCGTCATTGCACAGCTGCATTATTCGTTGATTATTCGGTGAAAGGACGCCACTGTCGATCATGGTGAATAGGAGTTGCAGTGGTGGGACAGAGTGGCGGGTGTGCCCCGAAAGATATTCAAATTACATTAATGTAAATAATCGATATTCGTAAAAAAAATACAAATTATATTATAATTGTTTGTGAAATACACAGTCAGGTCATAAGTATTGTCACACAGTAAAAACTTTTCATTTCGAATGCTGCCCACAAAAAAGTTTATTGAATTCGAACTTCGAATTGTTCATGAAAATAAAAATGTATACTTTTTAGAATTTTACTCATTTTTAAATATGGAGAGGACGCTTAAAGAAGACCGTGTTGCAGTTATGGCGTTGCATCGTTGTGGTTACGTGCCAATTAAAATTTTTGACATACTGAAAAATTTTAATACAACCAAAAGATTCCTTCATCGTACCATCAAACGATACAATGAAGACTCTAGTGTAGATGACAAGTCAAGAAGTGGTCGTCCTCGGTCTGTTAGGACTCCAGCAGTGATAAAAGCTGTGAAGGCGCGAATTCAAAGAAATCCAAAACGTATGCAGAGTCTGTTGGCCCTTCAGATGGGGTTAAGCAGAACCACGGTGAAAACGGTGTTAAATCAAGACTTAGGGCTTCGGGCATATCGAAGAAAAACAGGACATCGTTTGAATGTTCGTCTAATGGACTTGAGACTGAAGAGATGCCGCGCTTTGTTGAAGCGGTACGCGGGAAAAAATATCGGGAAATTCTTTTTTCGGATGAATTTTATTTTTCCGTAGAAGAGAGCTACAACAAACAAAATGATAAGGTGTACGCACACAGTAGTGAAGAAGCGAGCAACCGTATTCCGCGTGTCCAACGAAGTCATTTTCCATCCTCGCTTATGGTATGGTTGGGAGTTTCTTATTGGGGCTTAGCAGAGGTACATTTTTGTGAGAAAGGTGTAAAAATGAATGCACTTGTGTATCAAAATACAGTCCTGACGAACCTCGTGGAACCTGTTTCTCATACCAAGTTCAATAACAGGCACTGGGTATTCAAACCAGCTCATAGAGCGAAGAGCACACAAGACTGGCTGGCGGCGCGTGAAATCAACTTCATCCGGTACGAAGACTGTCCAGATTTGAATCCGTTAGATTACAAGATATGGCAACACTTGGAGGAAAAGGCGTGCTCAAAGCCTCATCCCAATTTGGAGTCACTCAAGACATCCTTGATTAAGGCAGCCGCCGATATTGACATGGAACTCGTTCGTGCTGCAATAGACGACTGGCCGCGCAGATTGAAGGCCTGTATTCAAAATCACGGAGGTCATTTTGAATAAACTTTAGTGTCATAAGAATCTATGTTTTGTTAAGTTCATTTTGGTATATAAATGGTTACATAATGAATAAACTTGTTTCAATTATTTTATATTAAACATGTGACAGAATTTATGACCTGACTAGGTATTATAAAAAAGAATAATAGTTAAACAGTATTGAAATGCAATAAGTCAAAATATAAACAAAAAATTACAAATTAGATAATAATTGTTTGTAACTGGTGTCATTATCCTTATTAATATTGTTACAAAAAACACATTTACATATGTATTTGTATATGGTATATACTCAGAAACGCCTGCATGTGTAGTATCAGGTAAAACTATAGTTTCTCATATCCTCTGTCACTTCCTTGAAAATAACAATTTCCATTTTTATTTTACTTCCTCGTTTGTCAACAAATGACATGCAGCACCAAAGAAGAAAAAAATATGGCATTCCAAACGATTAACAGTTAATGTAGCTTATTGACGTGACCATAAAAGTTGCCGATGCCGATTCTAAAACTTATTACGATATTGTTTGCTGAAGCACATAACCTCCAAATAATATCTAGAGACAATCAAAAATCAAATCAAAGACAAAATATTTTTTATTCGAATAGACTTAAAATGAGCACTTTCAAATCATCATTTTTTTACTACCACCGGCTCGGAATGCTATTTTTACGGGGAAGAATCCGGCAAGAATCCTCCGTAGTTGCTTTTTTCAATATTCAAATACAATATATTCTACTACACCTACAATTTATAAAACATAACAATTCTAGCTACACTCCCAACTGTCAATAAGATAAACCTGTGCAGGTAATTAAATTACTTCCATATATCTTTCTCCTCTACATAATTTTGAATTTTGCACGAACTGCCTCAGTACAAAACACAGGCTAGTACTATGAGAATTTAAGATCTATATATACAAATATACATTTTTATACGTCGTGGGCAAAGGAGCAGACAATTCGCCTAATGGAAAGTGATACCACCACCTCTTAACACGATGACCTTGATATCTGGAAAGACAAGAGCACCACCAATGCGTTGCCCATGAGGTAAAGATGCCTCTCGTGCCGGTAATGACACTGGGTTTCCAATCCTTAAAAAAAACGATAAGACATTTATTAAAACAAAATGTACAGCTATAAGTGCTCTTCGAATAGTTCCAATATTAATCCGGTGGGTAATAAAAGAGTAGAGTACAATGCCAATCCAAGATTTATAAGGCTTTAATGTTACATGCGTTTGTAATCCAATTTAATACGAATTTGTTTTAATGTCACGATGGCAACATTGTTTGGTGAATTGATATTTTTGTACTACTGAACTTTAAGAGCCTTGATAGCTCTTTTTATCAACAATGATTTGAAGCAGCCTTGAAATAGCTTAAATTTTAGTAAAAAAAAAATAAAACTGTTAATTACTTAGTTTATTACAATCGGCTGAACTAATTTCATCGAGATAATTTTTATTAACAATTTTTTTTAATATAGTTAAATTTTGTATTTGCTTAGAAGGTAAAACTACTCGTCCGGTTTCATAAAACCTATAATTTGAAGGGACTGTTAGTGTCAAACTTTATCTCTCTAATATTTCATATGACTAAACAAAAGGCACATTTTATCTAACGCTTATATCAATACAAACTGGGGGATTAATTAATGAGCCCACACAATACCTCTGATGGCTCTAATACCCTTTGATGGCTGTTCATCATGAATGGACCCAATGGGTACCTATTATGAGACAATCCCATTGTTGAAAAGTTTTGCCTGTGATCACTGTATCTGCCATGAGTTACGCCCCTATCCTACTAGGCGTTTTTCGAGCGATGGCGTTTTTCTGACGTCACAGCGACGCGATCTTTGCGGAATATTTTTTGGCAAGGTGCAATCACGCCATCCCGCTTTGTGTGCAAAGATACAGTTTTGCAGCCGTCGAATAAACACCACCGACAGAAAAACGCGAAGTAGGATAGGGGCCTTGTACTTTCTATTACGGCTAACGACAGCAGTAGCAAAGGTCACTTAGTTATCTAAAATCAAAATATCTTTATTCCGTTAACTTTAAAAATGATTTTTATATGATTCGACCACCGATTCGTTAAAATTATGTCGGGGAAGATACCGGCGAGAAACCCCAGATTCTGTAATTTAGTATATGAGCATGTTTTTATACTAAGCCATATCTTACACTCTAGGGTAAGATAAGTGATAAAACTCATGTAAACGAATTAATATGCGAAAATTATATTAAATAAAAATCTGTAGTCTTCAATAATAACTCATATGTGATAAATAAGAATGGGAAGCAGAGGACGGTTGAGATTTGAGTTGTTTACATTTTTTTTGTTTTGTACCTCGCGGATTTGTTCCCCGACCGTAACCTCTTCAAGGCGATATTAAATGCTCATTTTGTAGACAATCATGTTCCATTTTTGGCCACTTCGTCGCTCACAATTGTGTCGTCTTCTGTTTAATTGTTTTTTTACGTCATGGGCAATAGCAGACGGTTTACCTTATGGAAAATGATACCGCCGCCTATTGACGCGACGATACCCTTGATGTATGTTAAGGTTAAGCAAATTGGTACAACTCTTAAACTTTAAGATTGAAATAAATAGAGATAACTGCTCCAAATAAAAATACAGGTCATTTATAACCAGCATATTAAGTGTTAAATAAATTTGTGATTGTAAGAACTAGTACAGCATTTACACGCAGACAAAATCATCTGTGAACGCTCCAAAAATCTCTGAAATACACTTCAGATCAAAACGAATACCAAATTCTTTCAGTATCTTAAAATGTACAGTTAAGTTTCCTGTAACCGATTGTATTTTAACTTTACTCAATCAGTTTCCTATATCGTTTGTTAAAATAAATAAAACATACAAGAACAAATAAAAAAGAGTGTGTGAACAAAAATAAAAGTTAAAAATCATAGACAACGTCAGATTAGTCAATAATCTTAGTAAGTTATCTTGGCCTGCAGTGTACATTACTGGCGCCGAATACATTTAAAACACTTAGCAGAGTTTAAGAACTTTTCCTTTGCTTTCACGTTGAGACACTGCGTTGGTGTATAACAAAAATGCTGACTGGACCACCCAGAATGAGTGCCAGGAGAAACTATTTTCAAGGGAACTTTGGTTATACGATAGACTAGTCAAATAGGTCACATTGTCTATAGCGAAGTTTCTTGTTATAACTGAAAAATTGGGTTTCATGAGCATTTGGTCTGTCTCCATGATAAATTTCAATATTACATAAAAACACATACATAAAAATTTATCACGATCAAAAATATCAAACCCAAAAATCATTTGATTCATGTAAAGTTCAAAGAAGTAGTTATTAATACTACTTCTTCCGGTTCCGGTTCTACTACCGGTTTGATACTAAATAATGATTCTACCTAGAAGAAACAGGCAAGAAATGTTTGTGTTAATTTTTTTTAAAGATAATGTCGTAATGAAATGTCACTTAATATGTCAAATGATTTTCATCATTTTTAACAGATGATCAGTTTATTTCTATGACTGTCCACGAATTTTTATCATTCATATCCTAGTTATCTACTTTATAGCTATCATTTACCCTACTACAGCGAAGCAAATAGGAAGGGTAATGATTTTGTTCATTGCATGGGTTTTTAGTGTATGAATTTAATTTAATTATGTAAGTATAAAATAAAGAATCGACAAACAGAGCTCCGGAGTGTTTGTAATGTCTTTGATTTTGACATTTCAATTTTATTTCTTAGTAGTTTCAGAGTAATTTAACAAAGATTTTGATATTAATGAATAGTTTTGTAGTTGATTACATTATCTTCCTGTATTTGATTAGGACAGGAGGATTTTATTTCAACAAAAGGAAAACAATCAGAAAACCTATTAACAAGGCATTCCCAATTCTTACTTCTCAGTTTCCAGACAGAATTGGTATCTTGTCAATAAATTTTGAAAACAATGGACGAGCTCATGATATTATCATTTATTTGTATCTATCTACCATTCCATCAACGGATTTGCCATTGAATTTTAAATCAATCTTAACCCTCACTGAAGGTAGGCTATAAAACATGTATTCCCGTTGTTCCCATTACCGTGTCGCCGCTAACAGAGACAACACTAGCACTTTATTAAAATTATTCCCGCTCACCCCGTTGTCTATCCCAGTTATCAAAGTTCAAAAATAATTATACATTATATTAAAATGTAAAAAAAATGCCTATCGAATTTCTGAGATATTTATTGTTTTTGTACGTACCCAAAATACAAAATATGCATTCATATAAGTCGTTACGTTTCAAATAAAATTAAATGATTAAAAAAAGATTGGGAAACCTTCTTTATTTTTACCCAACTACGGCGACTTTATGATTTTGACCGGTATGCATGTATGCTTTTGACATGAACATTACTGTAACCGAATAAGCTAAAGTTTAACCAATTTTAAGTACCATTTTGTTTGACGCTTATTAAATGTGTATTTTGATTGAATTAAAAGTTTTGATATTTATTGTGTTATTAACTATCAAGTGTTAGTATCATACACTTAATTAGTATTCTTCGAACCGAGTAAACTGAATAATGGCTTGATAAAGATTAATAGAGACCATGCAACACTGTGCAATGTTGCACCACGACCATAACAACTTTATCTATAATGTTATTTCGTATACCTATCTGGCTTATACAAAAGCATAAAAAGTTTTCAATGTATTGCTTCATTATTAAAAAAAATTCTGACGATTGGGATTTTTTTCTCCATTGGACCGACTGACCGATTGACCAATCGGACGAACGGGTAATACTCATTATTGTTATATCATTGTCAGAAACAGAAAAAGTGCTATATCAATCCTTATACTGTACAACTTAAGAACGGTACAAAGTCAAAGTCCAAACAAGTTATGATGTCAAAAAAACTTTTTTAAAGAAAAGAAAAAAATATCAAGCATTACCATTTTATCGTAAGGAAATTATGTAAGTACCAAAATATATATAAGCCGGTACAAAAAATAGATTGGATTCAATTAAAGACATAGAACAAACAGATTTTCGTGCAATAATCAATCTTTCTTAACGACGTAAAGTTTTCAAGGTAGTAAGGTTAATCAAATTTCGACTGTAAGTTCTAGAGATAAGAGCTTAGTATGCTATCTGAAAAATAGTACGTTTTATACGTTAACCCATCGATTGTTGATTGTACAGATTTGTGATGCTTTTGTAAGATATATTGAAAGATTAGGGTAAAGAAACACACGCTGAAAAAAACGCTGCGTTTTTAAGACTTTTTTTAATAAGGGCGTGTCATAATATTATTACTTTGTAAACTTACGACGTCTAAATCATAGGTACAACTCCGTTAATTTAGTAGTTTTGTACTATAAAGGATTTTATCACATCGGCTAAATAACATTCATATATCTCTCAAGTAAATATGTATTATGCTGACAGTAAACCAATATGATATTATAAAAATTAACAAAAGTCAAATAGAACTAATGTAAGATTTGTAAGTTTATGTAACATGAAAATTTAAATTCCAATTGCTTACTTCGAATGAAATGAAAAAGTTCAAAGCACGTTCTGGTTTTTCTCACACGTAACATCTTTGAAAGAAACGCAGCGTTTTCTCATCATGTGAGTTTCTTACATCAAAAGATAACGTAATGCGAGTTATTTAGGATTTTTGTAGCTCATTGTGAAGAACAGAAACGTGAAATGTATGTATGTGAAATAGTTCCCTATGTCCAGGTACCTATTTAGGTACCTTACCTACTTACTAAATTCAATGTTTAGTACTAGATCCTCGAAACCATGAGCCATTGGAATCGGTAAGATGGTCTCCGAGATACGAACTGACAAGTTTTTAAGTTATTCATACTATTAACTATAAAGAGCAAAACCTAATCGAGAAGCAATCGAAGGTCCTTCCATGAACATGATCACTCGCATAACCGACGACCTCTGTGGCGCAGAGGTGTAAACACCCGACTACGCAAGAAATTCTGGGTTCTAATCCCAGCGGGGGCGGAACTTTGTGTTATTTGCAAGACGCATTGTCTCGCTTACCGATCTTGGATGTAGTATTCTAATCTACGTAGTTTATACCATATCGTTGCTTAGCACCCGCGACACAAGTTCTAACGATAATACTGCAGGGCTGATTCAATGTGTGTGTCGTGATGTGGTTTATTATTATTATGATCAGTTACATTTCAACCGTGTATCTACGTATTTCTCCTTTATATAACAAAATTCGTTCCGAATATTGGTTCTGAATTGATTCCCCCCGAAGACATGATAGTGAATTGTTATGCTAATCCCTCCTTCACGCGGATTTTCGTATGATATCACTGTCGATTCACTGTCGATTCTATTACGTCAAGCGTGGGTTTTATAATCGAGTTAACATTTTTTTTTTCTTTTTTAACTAGGTTATTTGCATCATCATGTAGGTGTGAGTCGCACTCGTGCATTTGATTTCCGGATCATCACACGTATAATGCGACAGAAACGGCTATATATTTTGATCACGTAGACTTAAGGGGTAAATTTTGTCACAGCTCTAAGGGATCCTCAGTTTTCCAGAAAGACAGACAGATGAAGTGATCTTATAAGGTTCCTTGCTCCGTATTGTGCGGAAATCTAAAAAATATAACTAGGCACTCATAGTTAGTGATAAAACATGTGGATATATATTTTTATTGTTAAGATCGTTATCGTTATAACTATGATTTATGCAAATAAATGTTCCATTCTATTCATGCTTGAATATCATTGGCCATTGTTTAATAACCTATTCCTACCGCCCATTTTCTAATAGGTATGCGGGCAATGGAAATAAGTAGGTATGTTTATAAATTAACAATTACAGACATTGACTCAGTTCCCATTGAAGCCAAAAGGCTTGCTTTATGGGTACTGAGCAATTAAAACATTTAATTTTTAAACAACGTGATTGGCAAACAAGCAGACGGCACACCTTATGAAAAGTGATACCGCCGCCTATTGACACGACGATGCCCTTGATGTATGGAACGAAAAGAGCACCGCCAATACATTGCCCATATAGAAGTTAAGATGTTGTACCTCTCGTGCCGGTAATTACACTTGCTCTCCAATCCTTCGAACCGAAATTGAAAATAAAAAAGACTTTATGCATGCATAAAACAAATGTAAACCTTCCTCTTAAATCACTCTATCTATTAAAAAAAGCACATCAAAATCCGTTGCGTAGTTTTAAAGATCTAAGCATACATAGGGACAGACAGCGACTTTGTTTTATACTATGTTAAAGCTAAGCAAAAAACTGGATTTTAGCCAATTATAGTTTAATGTTTAGTTAATGCCGGGCATACCAGACGTGTATCCTCATTGATCGATACTATTGTTTCTAAAAGCATTAAACCCGTTGCCTGCTACTTCAAAGAGCAAAACACGAAAGAAAACAATCCACGATAGACTAATAGAGTTCGGCGAGAAGTGTAATATATTCTTGCAGAGATTTTCCCTAGCTAAGGTAGTCTCGCTAATGTGTCCACGACGTAGTTTGCCCTACGAGAAACGCGCTATGAGATTTTGTTGTATCGTAAACAAGCCTATATATTTGAGCTCCATACAATGTTTGTCATTTATTATATTTGCAATAGGTGTAGTGTGTTGGGAGCTATGATTCTGAAATTCACTAGAAACTTTCCATTTTGAAATGACCACTACGATTGTATATTACCTTAGCTAGACTTTTATGGTGTATAAGGGCAACGGAGGCAATTGAAAATACTAATGACAAAATTTTGTCTTGTCGTTTTATTTGATTAGATTTAATTTGACGATACCAAGTACCCCCTTGGAAAAAAGTTGTTCCACTTTTTAAAATGTTTCAACCTTCATTTTCTATCAATTGTGAGGTAACGCACGCATTAACAAGTTGTTGTAAAATTACAAACACATACTAAAACAGGCATATTTTACGTTTCATTCAGAACTTACGCTTGTGTGTGTGTTAAAATCTAATAACAGTGTGTCTACCACGAGTTTTACCTTCGATTACCGCTTGCGACGATAGTTTCAAATTTGTAAAAATCAGTGGAAAGCGCCTCTAACGGGTTGATGACGAATTAAGATTCTAAATACAAAATCACTGCAGCAATCCAACCACTGCAAAAATCTGACGTGTAAAAAAATAATCCGGAAAAAAACTATATAAATAATCTACTCATTGAAGAAAAACAGAACAAGATACATGTGTATCGTATACATTGATATCATGACGGCAAAATGAATTTAGTCAGTGCAGTTTCTTAGTGCATAACGAACAATATATTGCATTACAGCGCAGGTAACGAGATTGTACGTTGCTTGCTTCCAATGTTTATGTAAGACCGACTCTTCACACGCCTCCTACTGCATAAGCTAATTATACTGTGTCTACACAGTGGTTCTCAAACTTTTTGTTCGCTTAAAATTAAATATAGTTGCGGATGGACGCACCATGGATAGGTTATCGTCCTCGATAGCGCAGACACGTCCGATGCTGTGGGACCGCAGAAACACGAACCGGATACAAACATTACGGTTTAATAGATACAATGCTTGTTACAGAGCAAAAAAACATCTAAGAATCATATCTCTTGTTGTTGGGAGTCTGTTTTATTTTTATTTTAAGTAATTAAATTATAGTTTAACAGAATCTGTGAATTATTTATGTCTTGTCTAGTTTAGTTATTACGGTTCATGTGATAAAGCCCGCTAACAGATAATTGAAAGAACGGTAACACTTGTTCCATTCGGATAAACAAGCGACACAAAAAACAGCTAAAACCTTTTTTTTTATTCATGACCAGGCAGGCATTTGACCCCAAACCCGCCTGATATTAAGCGGCTATGAGGTCTAAAGTGGATCATGCCTGCCTAGGAGAAACTTATTCAATCTTGCCTTAAAGAGGCCCAAGTTACCTAAAGTGCAAAACAGTTTTCCGCCAACTTCATTATGGCTAGTTTTATAATGTTTCTGTAAAAATAAAACTAAAACACGCAGGAGTATTTTCACATTGTAGGATAAATGTAAAACGTCATTACTTTAAACCATAACAAGTGAGAAAATAAATTCTGTAGTTATTTTGAAACGATAGCTTATTTATTCCTTCGTGGCTTTGTTCTATTTCAATTTTCTCTATGCATAAGAATCTTTTTTTGGGTGGCTTCTTGTACGTTGTAAGAAATTGGATCCGTTCGTCTCTTGTGGAATAAAGAGGTTAATCGGTTATGTTACATTTGGATATCTTATTTGCTATAAAGAACTTTTAAATATAAAACATATAGTTTATTAAGAAGAGTTAAAATTTTAAAACCTAACCAATCCATTTTATAATTCCTAATTTTAAGATTATTTTTGTCGACCAATAAACCTTAACTTACCTGGTAATACTTTTATGTAGGCATCAACGCGTTGGGGGACCTTATCTTTATCATCATCATCATCTTTAACACCATTCTGAATGATCCTTAACATGCTATATCTGCTTTAAGTTGCTGAGGAGTTGGGTATCCCGCAGACTGCTTAGTGTTGCTTAGACTGCTAGGTGAATATCAAAATGACTTATGAATGTAAATTCTCTTCATCAATGAGTAAATATGCTGATGATTTTCAAATGGTTAATCAGAAAAAAAATAAAATAATAATAAACCACATCACGACACACACACTGACTCAGCCCTGCAGTAGTTATCGTAAGAACTTGTGTCGCAGGTGCTATGCAACGACATGGTATAAACTACGTAGATAAGAAACACTGCGTCTTGCAAATAACGCAAAGTTTCGCCCCCGCCGGGATTCGAACCCAGAACCTCTAGCGTAGCAGTCGGCTGTTTACACCACTGCGCCACAGAGGTCGTCAAAAAAGATTTGCTCTCGCTCATCCCAGCTTTAACATATCAAAATCAATAGGTAAATCCGTTAGAATGCTACGATGCCACAGTTAATATACGGAGGGACAGATACACACGTTAGAGCATCCCTTGCGTCGGAAGGGCGTCAAAACCTAACAAAAGTTATACAATAAAAGTTTTTATGAACTGTTTGCTTTATATAAAGTCATCTAACTGTTTTTTACAGAAATGAATAAATATACGAGTTACATAGTGTGTTTCTATTTTGGAATTATCTTGATTTATGTCAATTTGTGACTAAATGATTGCCAATGATACCCGTACATAATGTAACTTTGTTTTTCTTCTTGAATATTTATATTTTAAAACTCATACAATAAATCATTCATCATGATCTTTTCAGTTTTGAAAGTGATGACCTCAAAGCAAATTCGTTTTCCCACAAATGAGCTGTATCACCTGACGAAAGTACTGACGGTTCGTAAAATCTATGTGCTCCACTGTGGTTACTCTGCGAACCCATCTTAAAACCCCTTACGATTCTACTCTCTCTAGTCGGAAACGAAGTGGGCATAGGGTTTGCCAAATAGTAGACACTAGAACAGAGCTGGCTAGACAACAATTTCATTATATGGGAAGTCATTTATACAATATTATAAACAAAGATCTTGGAATCTTTAAGAAAACTTTCCGAGAGTGTAAAATAATTATAACATCCCATGATGTTTTATCTTTATCGTATGATCAAACTGAACGTCTGTTAAAGTCACAGAATTTGAATTTACTACATAAACATTGAATAACATCTATAAAATAAATGTGGATTTACTTTAAGTATATAAATATCTATGTAAATTTATTTATGAATATATATACCCAAAAAAAGGAAAACTCAATAAACTACTAATAATAATACCATGTACTATTTATATTAAAGTTACAATGTGTAAATTACTTAACGTTAGTGAAGATGGGTGATGATGGCTGCGACACAGTTTTAACTACTGCAGCCATTATGTTAGTTATTTTTTGGTTTTTAAATAAAGATTTTTATTATTATATATGTTATTATTTATCTGCCAGCAGACGTCCACTGCTGTAAAAGAGCTTCCCCGAAACGGTTCAAATCAGGGTGATCCTGGGTCGCTTGCATACAGCGGCTCCAGTAACCCAATCGTCCGTTCACCTTGGGGCTACCCAACTTAGCCTTTCGGCCCGTGGCCTTTCCACTCTAGAAAATTTCTGCCCCAGAAGTCATCGTGATTCGTAAAACATGGAGGAATGTTTTTAATTCAATAAAAACAAATAGAGTAAAGTTTGAGTATCACTAGCCGTCCGATATTGCAGGAAGCGAACATAACCTCAGTCGGGTCTGGCCCAGTGCAAGGGCGTTTACTTTTACCATTAAATTTTACAATTCAAACGTGGCGCTAGTTTACTTATCACTGTTTGTCATTTACCCGGGAATTTTATTTGCCTTGATTTCATTGTTTTGACAATGTAACAAAATTAACAATATTTTAATCACTTGTTTTATTTATCACAGAAAACCCAGAACTGTGTAGAAAAGACAATATTTTTCGGAATTTATAACAATATTTGAGGTTATAATTTTAGTTCGCCGTTTTCCCGCTTCGTCACAGTTTGCTAGTACAGTATTGTACTTGAGGTTGTCATATTGGATTAGACAGCCAACATTGAAAAGCTAACTACCAGGTTTATGAGTCTTACACGCGTTTCAATTGGTTAAGTAAAACCGGTATGTTTACATCAGATAAATCCTACTGTTATATTAAATGTTAAAGTTAGAATGTTCGGAAAAACGGCTGCAGGGGTTCGGATGAAATTTGGCACACAGATTTATTGCCTCGATTAACACAGGATACTTTTACAATAATAACCACATTAAGACACACACATTGAGTCACCTTCACTAAGATAATAATATCGCAGAAACTAAGCAAAGATATGGTATATCTACATAGAGAAGAACACAACATCCAAGGCCGGTAAGCGAAACAATGCGTTGGGCAAACAACAAAAAGTCCCACCCCCGCTGGGATTCGAACCCGGAACCTCTAGCGTAGCAGTCGGCTGTTTATACCACTGCGCCACCGAGGTCGTCATTTATCCCGAAAAGTGTTTATAACTCTCAGTCAATTAATAGCTAGTGACAAATAAATGTCGTTTTAGGGTTACGTATCCAAAAGATGAAAAATGGGACCCTATAAGCTAAGCCACCGCTGTTCGTCTGTCAGCAGGCTGCAAGTATCTCATATACCATAATAACTAGACTATTGAAATTTTCAGAGAATGTCTATTATTATTGCCGCTGTAACAAAATATACGAAAAAATTAAACAAATTTAAAATGAAGCGGGGCTCCCATAAAATAACATGTTTTGCTTGTTTTTGTTTCCTATCTTAAAAATATATTATTTAATCTGGTACAAACCGGTCTGGTTGACTGGTTTCATTAGTTTTGTTAGTTGCAGAAGTCCTAATTATGTTTATTTATTTATTTATTTTTTTTGTTGAAAAAGTTACCTTTCAAACAACTCATCCTTTTTCATGAATTATTTCGCCAATTCTTAGACTATACTTTTGTGGATTCATTTTGTTTAAAAAGTCAAATTCTATGCCGACTTAGTCACAGGCAAAGTTAGTGCTTTTATAAAAACAGAGATCAAGTAACTAGGGCTTCGGAAATTTTTCTAAATTTAAGCAACCCTTGCTAAGAAAAGACTTTCACAAAAAACAACATGCTCCCTTTTTGAAGGCGGTTAACCTTGCATAACCTTGTACCGACGAGAATCTCTGAGTAGATCTTATAAACAATATTTTAAACTAAAAAAGGAGTTACCTAAAATACCCAGAACTCTATACGTGATGATGAAAGCACATGATTCAACATTAAATATTGCATTTCTAGGAACGTGAATATGTAATTATATTTTAATGTCAACCTCGGTTATTTCTAACCGAAGGTTTTGCCTCATGCTCGTTATTCCTTGACACGAGGTAACCAGTTAGCCTTAAAGGACTGTATCCAGGACAGTTAAATAAATTTCAAAAATAGCCAAGTGGGTGTCGGCCTTGTACACGGAGGGGTCCGTATATGCACAAGATTCAAACACTGGTTAAGATTAATGAACGCATCTAAGTTTTTTTATTTTTTTATTGTAAAGGCTTTGTCGCTTAGCGAAAATATCGCCCAAACGCATCTAAGTTAGAGCTTGAAACACATTTTTCTACCTGAAATGTGAATGAATAAATAACCACATCACGACATTTACAATGACTCAGCCTTGCAGTAAGATTAAAGAACTTTGTGTCGCTTGGTATAAACTACATGGATAAGAATACTAAGTACATAAATAAGTTCCGCCTATGGGATTCTAACCCTCTAGCGTAACAGTCGGCTGTTCACAACACTCCGCCACACAGTATGTCGAACATGTGAATTATCAGCGGAGGTTTGATAAATAGGGTACTTTTGACTTGTGGCACGGGACCCTAAAAGAAATAGCTCCAGTTTAAACAAACTCTCTGAAGGGCGCACGGGTAGAACTACATCTATTACTGACCCTGGAAAAGAAAACTAATTAGTCTTTCATAATTGACACACGTCCAAAATTTTTTTTGTAAATTTTTATCTGACTCGCTTTCAAAAGAAAGCAAGATTAATTTTGATCTCGTTCGTTGTGGTTGTATGCTACCCTAATGTTTTCGTAGAGTAAAAAATTTTTTTTCAAAATTTTAATGAAAAATAATTGTAAATATTTTGTTCATTTGCAACACGGCAGAAACATAAAAATGCATTTTATCAAATAACAGATAAAACATATTAGCATAGTAACAAATGCAATAACTATTATGTACCATCCAAAGAAAAAACACTTTTAGTGTTTGACGACCTTGGTGGCGCAGTGGTGTAAAGAGCCGACTGCTACGCTTGAGGTTCCGGGTTCGAATTCAGGCGGGGCGGAATTTGTGTTATTTGCAAGACGCATTGTTTCGCTCACCGGTCTTGGATGTCGTATTCCTATTTATGTAGTTTTTCCCATACCGTTGCTTAGTTCCTGTAACACAAGTTCTTCCGATACTTACTGCAGGGCTGAGTCAATGTGTGTGTCGTGATGTGGTTTATTATTATTTATTATTATAGTGTTTATTTAAATAACATCTGTTTAAAAAAAGGATTTATAAATCCACTTACATACCCTGTTCCTCTATTTGTAATATATAATCAAAAAAATGGTTTTAGCTAAAAAGTAGTCTTAATTTTTGCCTTTACAAAAGGTACAAATTTTATAACGGAGTTAAAGCTGGGTGAAATTATAAAGATTGATTGGATTTCATTAAGTTTTAGTTGATCTTTTGAAGGTTAATCCATAATCCATTTTCTGAACCCATTACGGTAAAATGGGTTATCAATTTAGAGTTTCAACATTTTCTAAGAATTTTTAAAATCCTAATTATTATAAACCCTTTTAACACTAATTAACAGGTATTGATCGCGCCATCTTTTTTTTGTATAAAACTGTTGCATTCGTTCTCAAAATATCCATTACTTAAACTTTTTAAATAAATTTTCGATTCATGTGATAGCTCAGAGGAAAACTTAAAAATAAATACAAACTTGTCCTCCTTAATTTCATATTGTCTATTTTCCTTTTGTGATTTATAGACTGTGACGTAAGTATGCTGTAGACAGTATTTTAAATAACAATTTGGCGATGTATCGGCGGCCAACTGACTATATTACTTTAATGTCATTAACGTACGTCGTGAATTTAAGTGATGCTTCCTTGATGAAAAGCATCGATAAGATTTTTTTCTATACAGAAGTTATAGTCATAGATTTTGTATTTTAGTACCCCCTTTTTGATAATTTTATGTTTATAAAGTTTTTTTGTCCGCTTGGACAAAAGAACTTTTGCACGTGAATTTAATTTTTTAATTCCTTATAATCGTATTTAAATAAAATACCGAACTTTGAAGATTTGATATCATAAAGAAGATTTTTGAAACGAATCTCTTCAATTACTCTAAAAATATTTTTTCGTAACTAGTAATTCTTTGAAACGAACAATTACTAAAAAAACACTTTTAAATGTAATAAAACCCAACGCAAAGCACGAGTTAAAATAACAGGGCGGTACATGATAATAACTCGCTTCTACGTCAAACAATCGACTTCATGGCTATGCAAACTGCCCATCCCTATTTGTAAATTCGATTAGTGGGCTATACCTTCGATATTATAGCAGTGTCCCGTAGGACAGAGCCAAGCACTCAATGCTTTTTTAAATTAAAGGAAAAAAAACAGTGAAAGAACAATGAACCTGGTGGAATTTTGAAAAAAGGTAAGTTCTTTTCGATGAGGATATCGAGTTACTTTTGCCATTTTTTTTCTTTTATGGAGCTGTTTTAATCCGGTTAGAAGACTTTTTTTTTTTTTTTGTAAATGCAAATGTACATTTTTGCAGTGACTTAGTGATTAGCGGGTTGTCAGTGTGAAAGTCTCAGTTTTATAATAAGACAAGGACTAAAATAGTACTAGGATTAAACCTGGTTTAAAGTAAGCTCAAAAACGTCATTACCAAACACAGTTTATCGCTAAAAGTATGCATTTTTGTTCCGATACTGTAAATCCGGAATAGACTAATAACATTCCCAGTTGACAGAAAATAAAATGTATGGACAAAACAATTACGTCACTTGGGCTCGAGGAAATGTCGTGTTTTTTATACCTCTCTTGCCTGTAATTACACTGGCTCTCCAATCCTTCGAATCGAAACTTAGCGTTGTAAATAGAAAGGAAGGTGGTACCAAACCAGACGATCTCGCAAGTAGATCTACCACCTGTTAAATTTAGGGACAACGGTAATATTAAACAGGAACCAATTCCAATATCAAATACTTTACATTTTGTACGTTCGTTAGAATTAGGTTTACCCCTAGTTTAGCCGTAACCTCAAACATACGAGAACTTAAATCCCTATACTTAATTAGTTTTCATACGAAAAGAAACAAAAAGAGACGCACTCTACCAAAATCATATTGCTATCCTTGTCTCTCTTATCTTTTCAGTGTTTTGGTAATAAAGTCTTATTTTCTCTTATGTTGTTCGCAACAAGTGTAAACCAATTGTGGCTAATTTGAATTAAGAAGATTCTGTAGCAATTGGAATAAAACCACCTCATTAGTTTCTATTTCTAATTTAAATTCGCTCTCTATAAGCTCTATTATACTTTTTTATGTAACCTTAAAATTGGGACACTTAGACTCAGTTGATTCTCATGTAAATATAAATAAAAGAAATAAGAAACACTATAAAGAGTATTTGTTTAATTTAAATTTAAAAAAAGTTAAATTCACTATTTATTTATTTATTAGGCTATCCAACTACATAGTACAATTTGTATTACATACAATTTTAATAAATATTAGTTAGGTAGTTGTATTGACTTTTAAATTATAGGCTGGCACATTTTTTTTTTAATGTATATACACTGCATGCTTATTTCAAATGAAGAAGTTAAGATTTCCCAAAATACAGACAATTAATAATTATAGATTAAAAAATAAAAGGTAAATTATTAATACAGAAAAAACATCACAATAACTATAGTACATTGTAATCAATTCAATTTAATTTAATTTATCATTACATTGTTACTATGTGCGAATATTTAGGTAGAGTAATTAAAATTTTCATTGCAACTATATTGAATAATTTCAAATGCTTTTATTTCATTTATTTCCGCATAGTAAGAATTATACTTTTTTGCCTTCATAGACATCATCGTATGACTCATACGAATTCACATCAGGAATAACCAAAACAGTTATTTTTAAAAATAGCCAGTCGATCCGTACTTGTGATCTTGTAACGTACTCTTCGGGATCAAATCGGCAAAAAGCTTTCATAGAATCAATCATAACCAAAAAAAAACGTAAAATATAAAATATGTCAATGACCTAAACTCTTTTTTTAAATATCGCTGTGTTCGATAACAATAATTCCATCGAGTTCGAAATTCAAATTTTCAAAAATATTTTTTTAATTCTGTTCGCATTGCAAAGAAAAAACTCTTACTCGGGGTGGAGCATTGGACTTTTATAAAAGAAAACAAAAATACATTATTTTTAAAGCTAAGAATGTCCGTTAATAATAGTAGAACAAGTAAAATCTTATAAGATAAAATAATAAAGTTGTTGTGAAAGGTGAATCGTTATCTGAAACATGGGTTGAAGTAATATTTTATTCTAAAAGTGCAAATCTAAACGCAAAATGAAGAGACGTAAGAAAGATAAAAGGATTCGCGTTCGATTCCACGTGGACACTATGGTTGGTGTTTTCGTTATAATTTTAAACTAACATCTATAATTAATGTAACTATATAAAACCTGCCAAGTATGAGTCGAACCCGCACACGAAGTGTTCCGTACCATCACACAAGTTTATACCACAAACAATATGCATTTTAAGATGATTTTGTAAAAGAAACAAAAACAAGTACAGCCTATCAAAAAAACCAAGTTCCATTTGTGAGAGCCCCCTCAAAGTTTCAGTTCTTTATGTTTTTAGTATAAGTTGTTATAGCAGTAGACATAGAGATTCTCCTAGCCTGGAGCCTAGCTAATATGGTTCATTCCGTTTTTTACCCTTTGGTTAAGGAACCCTAAAAAAAAAGCTTAAATACACACTAACTAAACAAGAAAATGTAAACTAAATGAAAGAGAAATGTGTCTCATTTTTTCCTACAATCGCTACGTTAGGGATTATCAGATATTATTATGAATTCCATGTTTGTTACACAAATAGAGGCAGGTTTTTTTTTTACTTAACTCCATGAACTTTAATAACTAAATTAAACTAAAACTAAAATATTGTATGTTACCTATATGTAAAAATACTTGGTACTTGTAGTAAATTTTGAAAAGGGATCAGTAAGCAAGTCAGGGGCGCAGTTTTTACTAATTACATACATTCTTTGTCATAGTGTTTGTGTTTTTGTATCATTTTTCATGAACGTAAATCATTGATAAAAACCAATGGGTTTATGTCCAAGAAATTTTTAATTTAACCGTTATTATTTAATACATGGCAGCGAGATTTTCATCATCAGCCAGAACAGCTGGATCGAATACCGAATATTTTCAGAAACAGAAACAGAATATTTCTTAAAAAACGAAGCTTCGTCAGAAATTCGTGAGTTACCTCCGAAAGTCTTTCAGACTGGTCGGTCGGGTACCATTTCGATGTAATTCAGTCAAACTTGTCAAGTTCTTCCAAACATTGTCTATGATCTTGACCGATTGACAACAATACGAAAAATGTTCAAATAGGAACTTTCGAAAATTCTGACGGTTTATTCGTCGGAGGACGTGGTAGCTCAGTTTGTCCTTGGATAACCGACCGAGTCTCAGGTTGCCGTAAGTTGTAGCTGATGTACCCGTGTGGTGATGACAGATTCGGGACTCAGCATAAACATACGAAAAGCAGTGTGTAGCAAGCACCTTGGCCAATCCCTCTCGAGAGACTACGGCGTGAGATTATGTTTATGTGTATTCGTCGGCCCGAAGTTTCGGTTGCGTACTTTCGAAGTAGAGCCCCTGGGCTGTTGGCATCGCAAATCTTGAAGCTAAATCACCTTTTTGTCCCAGCAAAACTAGTCAATAAGTTTCAGAACGGTTAGCCTAGTTTGTTACTTGACCGACCAACCCGACAGGCCGAGGGTTCGAGCCTCAGGTCTCCGTAGGTTGTAGCTGCCATGTTCCTCATTGTGCCCGGAAAGGGGCGACTTATTCACAGCCTGTCACACTGGGATTCAACATAAACATGCAAAATGTAACCTCTACCAACACTCGAGGGATTACGGCGTGAGTTTGTGATACCTGAAAACAAAGCAATATCTTAACAAATGTATATGTACAAAGTGTTTGCATATCGTTTATTTTCTAAGCAAACTTTGTCTCCGTTATTGATCTATAAGTCCATATTGTTTGCTATAGTGTGGAAAATTATGTCAGTTTTACCGTGTACTTGACTGCGAAACATTCTTTCTAATTGTAATACAATTTTATATAAGAATGCATCCCCATAATGGAACGTGTCTTCAATATGATTAAACGAAAAACGCGGTTTATTTTGTAGTGTGTCAGTATAATAATACGCTTTTTTTACATTTAAAGTGAAAACAGTGAATAAGCAAAAAACAAAATGCAGAGAAAACGTAAAAGAAGATTCCTCACTAGGGTCCAGTTGACAACAGTACAGACTGATAATGTTGTGTGTATATTGTATACTTATTTGAGTAGTATATAATATTAACCCCCAATCAAAAAAGTTGTTTTAAATGTTTAACGAGTGTGTGTATCTGTGTGTCTGTATATGGCATCGTAGCGTCCAAACGGATGGACCGATTTTGATGCGGTTTTTTACGTTTGAAAGCTGGTCTGATCGAGTTAGTTCTTAAATATAATTTGTAAAGATCTGATCGGCCATTTGGAGATCACCAGCTCATTTCCTATGTTTTCTTAAGATTTAAGTTTTTGCCCGGCTTGTGTGGCCGCATTAAAGTGTCATAAAAGGTATTAAATTGTTTTCGTCTTCCAGACCAAGATGAACAAAGGCTCCAAGGAGGAGCTGCTGGGCAGTTCCCAGGAAGCCATCAGGAACAGCACCCATGACCTGAGGAGCTTCTCTGAAAGACCACTGTCTTCTGAAGAGAAGACCTTCCTTCTTCATGCTGATAGAGGAGACTATAGTACCGTACAGAGGTCAGTTGAGAGTTATTTTTTATCTTTAAAATCAAATAAGTAGTTTACTATTCAATTATCTATTTATTCAATTACCTAGTTTCATTAAAAGCACTGAATAGTTCAAAATTTACAAATGATTCAAAATTATCTAACCAATAATGATTAAAAGCCATAAGAAAATCATCTTTTTGTGTTATATGTTCATTCAAATGATATGAGGTATTTCATGAAGATGGCTTTAATTATTTAACAAATAAACGAATGAAAAATTGTTTTACCACCTGAATTCAAACTTAAGATGAAAATTAAAATAAAAATATGATGGAAATTGAAACACGACGCTGCAAAATTGAATGACCAACCCTTGAATAGAATATAATATAATATTATATGCATAAAACTTGGTTGCAACAAGATCTTAGCAGAAACAATTTAGTTCCACATGTTTATCAATTGGCATCTGTTAAAAACTTCATTATACAAACCTTGATTATATTTTTGGCGGCAAACGAAAGATGATTAAAACTTTAAATAAACCTTGACTTTAACATCGTGTCGTTCGATATGTTTCCGTGTATTCCCTTCAAAAGATTTATGAAATACTTTATATCTTAATTTATAAGTGCTGCTAAAACTCTAATTAAATCCTTTTTGATTTTAAACTGAATCTTTATAAGTAAAAGATGATATTACGTTTAAATCTTTACTTCAATATTAGAACGACGACCGCTAAAACAAAGAAGTCGTCTCCAAAATGCCAAAGATCGCTAGATTCTATAAAACCAAGATCACACGGGATAAATCCTCGTGCGATGATTCACAATTTAATAACCACACCAACACAACGCTACGTATAACTTACGTATTTGATATTGTTTTTCATATCATTTTTTTGTAATAAACAAACCTGCTAAAGTTTGATCTCGGTCTATCGATGTATTTATTCAAATTTTAATCACATCTTCAAGGAATAGTTTCATTCGTAAGACACGGAGTCTACTACATTTGTTTTGCAAAAACTCAGTTTCGCGACTAGACGCACTACAAAATCTTTGCTATTTAAACAGCTTGACTAGCTATATTCATAATTCGCGCTCAAAAGATGTTCGATTTCAATTAAGGGCAACAGATTCAGAAAATCGCGCGATATCCCGCTAGTGTAACGCCAGCTTAAAGCAGTTAACACTTTAATGGCAACGAAAATCGTAACGTTATCTCTTTAAAAACTTTAGTCGATTGTTTTAAACACTTTGTCCGATGACTCGACATCAAAGGGGGATCATCTTTTACGGGGTTTCGGCAGTCTATTGCGCAGTAAGTTTTATGGGTACACTCGTGAAAAAAGTGTTTGTTTATACTGCTGCCGTATTAAACGCTAGTGTATGTATACCCTTAAGCCTGTGAATAGATCATATGGATTTATAAAGATTAAGATAGATTAAACTTTTTTTAATTCACATGATTTATATTTACTTATTTGGACGGCGCAGTGGTGTAAACAGCCGACTAAAGCTAGAGGTTCAGGGTTCGAATCCTGTCGGTGCGGAACTTGAAACGGAAGACGCATTGTTTCGCTTACCGATCTTGAATGTTGTACTCTTATCTATGTAGTTTATACCATATCGTTGCTTAGTTCCTGCGATAAAAGATTATCTATTGCAGGACTGAGTCAATGTGTGTGTCGTGATGTGGTTATTATTATTTCAAAATAATATCGAGTTACTTTTCAGTATGATAGCAAAAATTCTAAATTGGAAATAACTTATTTACCTATAAAAATGGATTACATATAAGCAGGGCTGGTTGTTTTATATACTTAAATACGATTAAAAAACGTCTTCCAAATCAACTAAAGTCAAATTCTTCAGTCGTGAGGATTTTGTAGGTACATAACATTTAAATAAACGATCGTTCCAAAAGACCTGCCACTGAGGGCTGACAAATCATGTATTTAATTGCATTTGGATCTACTAATAATAATATGTCATTAAGATGCGTGTTGTTCTGTCAATTTTTCTAATTGACCTGAAAAATTTAATTCTTGTACAACACAAAAACACCCAGTTGCATTAACTTTTGTCTCGCTTCCAAGTATATCCGTGTCGGTATCGTTATAGTAATATCCATAGATAGTAATTATGGCAACATTGATATTAAAATAAATGACCTTGTAACAGGTAATGCTGGCCAGAATGTTCGCGTAGTTGATTCACGTTTTCTACGTGACTTCTTCCAGCACAAAACACTAACATAAAAAGTGTGTGTGTGTGTGTGTATAGTGTGCGTAGTTTATAACTAATACTTTACTTATAATAATAACCACATCTCGACACACACATTGACTCAGCCCAGCAGTAAGTATCGTAAGAAATTGTGTCACAGGAACTATGCAACGATATGGTTTAAACTACATAGATAAGAATACACTATCCAAGACCGGTAAGCGAAACAATGCGTCTTGCAAATAACACAAAGCCTCGCCCCTCCGGGTTTCGAACCCGGAACCTCAAGTGTAGCAGTCGGAGGTTTACACCACTGCGCCAACGAGATCGTCAACTACTTTTTAAGTTAAGATTATCGGAAAATATTTTATGGCAAATTTTGACAATTCAAAAGTACTTATAACGAGATAAATTCAATTAAAAAACTTCACTTTGATATTGTATTTTATGAAAGCAACCCGTCTTTGATGTTTATCAATCCGTTAAGTCGTTTTAGACTAGAGTAAGTACTGTGTCTAATTGGTAAAAAGTAAGATCAGAAACTATAACAACAATTGAAAAATCACGCTCAAAAATTATGGAACAAGAAAATATTGTCATCTCATTCGAAATTGAATTGTACTGCCGCTTTCAGTAGGAGGCGGTCATCTAGCTCATATTGTCGCTGTTACTTTAATTAAAATGTACGAGATACAACATACATTGCATAGTTTCTTTACTTAATAAATGCAGATGCGACTTTATTAAAGCCAAAGAGACCAAAAAAACAAGAATTATTGATTACAAAAGAATGAATTAATGATCAAAACACTACTCAATGTAATTTTAACCCATTTGGCAAATACAAACAAGAAATTTATTTTTCAATATGGCTCAAAGAAACGATAGATTATTTATTATATACTACTCAAAACAAAATAAGGGTCACGAGGTATTTTTTCATTTTGGTGTAAATTATTAAACATTTACATATTGAAAGTAGTAAAATATTGAGTATACAAACTCTTTGATACCTAAACTTTTAATATTGTAGTATTAATCTAATGCTGGCAACAATTTTAAATAAAATTTGATTTAATATTATTTTTGAAAATTTTGATTCCATTTTCTTTGTCGTTTTGCTTTCCTTAGCTTCTTGGTTTATTAGAAATTATCAGAGTTCATTGATATTTCGAGTCAGAAACATCTTTTGCAATATGCCACAAGCACGCAGGCGTCATATGGACTCGCTGACAGCAACCAGAGCCGTTACAATGATTGAAGAAGGTCATTCGCAGCGATCTGTGGGTTTGCAATTGGGATTTTCTCGAGGAGCTATTCAAAATCTATGGAATCGTTTCCAAGAGACCGGCAGTGTTAGAAGAAGACCTGGTTCGGGCAGAGTTCGCATTACAACAGATCAAGAGGATCGTTACATTCGATTAAGTGCCCGCCGAGATCGCACAACGACGGCCCGCAAGCTGCAAAATCGTTTACGGCTCATAACGGGTACTCGTGTCAGTGACCAAACTATTCGTAATCGATTGCATGAAGACCAGCAGGCATCAAGAAGGCGAGTTGTCCGTGTTCCATTAACCAGAAATCATCGTGCAAATCGTTTAAGATTTACCCGTCAACATTTGGACTGGGACATAAACCAATGGGGCATGGTGCTCTTCACAGACGAATGCAAAGTTAATTTTTTTAACGACGATCGGCATATTAGAGTATGGAGAAGACGCGGCGAGAGATTTTCAGAAGCCTGCATCCATGAAGTCAATCGTTTTGGTGGTCCAAATGTAATGATTTGGGGCGGGATAAGCTTACACGGCAAAACTGAGCGATATATTGAGGAAGTTGTCAGACCACATGTGATCCCATTTGCCAAGCGAGCGGGTCCTGGATTCATCTTGATGCAAGACAATGCTCGTGCACACACGGCTCAAACGACTCACACGGTTTGTACTGGAAGCGTCTCAAATTCAAGTCTTGCCGTGGCCGGCGAACAGTCCGGACTTAAATCCAATAGAGCACATGTGGGATCAGTTGAAACGAAGAGTTAGAGACGGTGATCAGGAAATCCACAACCAACAGCAACTCATCAACGCTGTTAAAAGGGCCTGGGAAGAGATTCCAATGGAAAATGTCAGGCATTTGATTGAGAGCATGCACTCCAGGCTTCAGGAGTGCGTAGCGAAACGAGGAGGGCATACTCGTTACTAAAAGATGAGCATGGAGTATTTTCTTTTGTTTTCAGTAACTTTACATTGTTTTTATTTTTAACCTTGAATGTGATTTTTTCTTTCAAAAGCAAATAAACTTTTTAATCATTATTATTGGAATAAGTTTATTGGTCTACACGGTATAAACAACATTAGTTTTCGTTATGGAGACAAAAAAAATATATTTTGGTTTTATTATTTTCATGGTACAGACAAAATACCTCGTGGCCCTTATTTTGTTTTGAGTAGTATCTATAGTGTATTTTTAGATACACAATCCCATATAAAACTTCGTATAAAAAGTGCCATAGAGGTGCCTTTTAGAAATAAACACAAAATAAAGCAAATTTAACCTTAACTACACAACAGAAAGGTGTAATTATAATAACAAAAAATTACTGACAAATGTCGCTTAGCATACTGCACAAAATTCCACTAAAATGTTTGATTGGGTGGACATTTTATGAGATATTTTTCTGACACTTGTAGTGTGCTAGCGGTACAGGAAGTGATACAATTTGATGTCATCAACATAGCTGTCAGACTTTTTATCATTTTGCGGGGATTGTATCTAAAAAACATTCGATCGAAGTAGTAATATGAAAAAATATTCTTAAACACGTGACTCGACTTGCCGCCAAAATTTATGGCTACAATTTTATATTGCTGAAATTAGAATTTATTTTTGAAGTTGCCAAAACTAACGTCATTCCACCGAAAAGGTATCTTCAGTCCCTTATGCATAATAACTTTTATTTCACTACAGGCAAAGTTAACTCACGTTAATATTTTAAACAGCTGTTTCTGTTTAAGTTAAAGTAACACTATTGTCCGAAAAAAAAAGAAAAAAAAATTTGGATGGCAATAGGGAAATTGAAATTGAAAATGAAATTTAATTTGATTATTCAATCAATTTATCGTAAAGCATATAAAAATAGTATCTTTGTAGTGAAATCAGAATAAGAATTGAACGATTAATCCGGAAGTTATAACCATTAAAATTAAATATTCCTATCTCGCTCATCAGAACAACTTTTTCTACTAAAGTTAAATGGCGTCTGTGTACTTTGACGTAATAATACATATCGGATCTCTCTGTCTAATCAAGGACTTCGAAGCTTTATAACTTAGTTATTATGTCAGATATTTGAGAAAATCTAACGGATCTGAGTCTGTATGTGGCATTGAATTATAATAAACGAATTTGAAAAATCATGCATATTCCCTATTACAAATGTCGTGAAAAAACCTTTATCATGTAAATCCTGTATCGATCATAGCAATCTAATACAAAACCAAACTTACAATGTGTTATTGTAATAGTGTGTCAATCGAACGATATCATTTTGTGTCATTGTAAACGCTTCTCAATTTTTTTTAAATTTTATTGAGGGATGAGCGCTGTTATCTGAGATACAGGTGTCAGAAACTAGTCCAGATACAGACGACATTCCCTATATAGGGTTTCGTACCCAAAGAGCTGCTCACTGTCCGTCCATCTGTCAGCGGGCTGTATCTCATGAACTCATAATAGATGGAAACTTAAAATTTTCGATTGTTTATTCCTTTTGCCGCTAAAACAATAAATATTAAAAATACAAAGAAACTATAAATTAAGAAACGATTTTTTTTTTGCCTTGTTCTTGTTTCTATTAGGAAATTATCTAAAAATACATGTTTAATCTTATACGATAACCCACCATGTGCGAGTCCGACTCACACTGAAATGTATCTTTTTTTAATGATGCTGAACTGAATTTTCTGTGAAATGTTTCAAATTCACTATCAGAATAATAACATTTGTTTTATGTAATTAGTGGAATTAGCCCTCACAATCTGTGGGATTTCAAACGGATTTCGCTAACAATGAGCCCGCCACCAAAAACTACACGAACGGTAGCAACCTTCAGCGCTGATGGCTTACAAGTGCCTAATCCAATATAGCGCTGTCTCCATGTAATCGGCGGTCGCGACATTGTCCTATATCACTGCGATATCGATTTCAAAGCCGCATGCTTATTTTGATCAAGCATCAAGATACCCACAGCTATCAGGTCGGAAACGGAACGTTCTGCATCTTGCCTAGTTACGATGATGATAAGTTCATTATATAAATATGATAATAACCACATCACGACACACACATTGACTCGGCCCTGCACTAAGATATAATATTGTATCGCACTAAGCAAAATTATGTTAGAAACTACATATAGAAGAAAACATACAACAATCAAGACCGGTAAGCGAAACATTGCGTCGACCAAATACAATAAAGTTCTACCCCCGCAGGGATTCGAACCCAAATCCTTTAGCGTAGAAGTCGACTGATTACACCATTGCGCCACCGAGGCCGGTGTTCGGCCGGAGTATGGAAATTTATTTAAACATGAAATGCTTTGAGTTGATGTATGTTGCACCTTTCACATTTCTTTGAAAAGGAGGGTAATGTTTTAACACCTTTATTCATGTCTGGTTATAGTGACCGATGTCTTAAAATTGGCCAGATAAGCGTCACTATATCCGAACTTTTATAATGGATCATAAATGAAATCAAAATATACTCCGAGAAAACGTCATTAAGCGGTAGTCATTATAGGGGGCGTCATAACAAATGGTTTCCATTGTATAAGTTATGGCCTGAAGATTAAAATTTTACTCGTAAAATATTCAGTTCAGTTTTTGACATGTTCTTCTATCGCAGGTTAATAGAGCAGTACTCGTCCAACCCTGAGATTCTAGACATCAACTGTGTGGACCCACTCAACAGATCAGCTCTTATCGCAGCCATAGAGAACGAGAACATAGAACTCATCAAGCTACTACTCAAATCTGGCATCAAAGTCAAGGTCAGTTTAACATCCCTTTGTATTAAAAATATTTTCCGCAAAGGTAAACGCCAACAGAAGGAAAATAACTTAGAGATGATATTTAGCTACTTCCTCTTAAGTCATAAACATGACATAAACGCACGCCGTATTCCCTCGAGAGTGTTTGGCAGAGCTGGTACTATATGTTTATGAGTGAGTCCCAGTATGACAGGTTGCGAATCTGTCGCCACTATCCGGACACAATGACATGGCAGCATCAACTTACGGCAACCCAAGACTAGAACTGTCGACCAGTTGGGTTGGGTCGGTCGGTTATTCAAGACACGTAACAAACTGAACTACCGCGTCCTCCTTCTGTCATGGATGGATGACATTAAACTACTTGCTGTCAAGTCATGTCATTTTAAATGTCAATTTAGTACATTTTTCTTTTTGGCCTTTGTGGAAAGTTGTTTTGCCTAAAAGGTCTTATAACTTCTCTGCGTCTTTTTACATATAATTGAAACGCTTGGTTTAACACGTCACGCAAAGCGATCAATCTGAAACTTGTATGAAAAGGTTGACAACAGTGATTGTCGAGATTCTGACATTTAGAGTTGCCAGATAGTATTTAAAAACCGGTCAACGACACGAGAACAAAAAAAAGATTAAAAAATACTTTTCTTGTATCGGAGCCTCTCAACTTTTGATTTCACTATGTTTTAGTATTATATCGGGAACAGAAATACAAATTCTCTGAAATTTTCAACAGTCAATCTATCATAGTCCATGAGATACAAGCTTTGGCTACGGAACCCTAAAAAGAACTCAATGAAGTGGATCTTACAAATTAAAACAGTGAAAATGGAAAAGTTGTAAGAAAAAGTTCGAAGCACAAATTTAAAATACTGGGAGTTGGTTTCAGCAATAACATGTCTTTGTTCAATTGTTTTATTTTACTTTTTGCGATGGAGTGTTGACGAAGCACAAGTGAAAGATCACTTTTTATAATTATTCACAGGTACTGCTTGCCCTTAAGTAGTTTTTATGTTACTTGAATATCCTAATGATATGTTATATAAATGTGAAAGTTGATGTTCCTATGTTTGTAACTCAATAACACAACTTTATGCCGATGATGTCAAAAAAGTGGTCTAAAACGGACGAAACAATTATTTTTTTAAGTAGAAGTACAGAAATAAAAAAATGGTCAAGGTAGAGCCGTGGTCGCACCTACTGTATACCTTGATTATGTGGAAACGGATTAAACAGATATGGTAGTTATGCACAGAGTGCGACATAGCAACATACATACAAACATTATACATATATACAACTTTGCCGTAGTCGAGTGAAACACTATTGAAGGGTTGTGGATACAATTTGGCACGTAAATAGTTAAATTTAAAAACCACCACTGGCTGATCCAGGCTCTAGCCACCCCTCCCCTCCAAATCAATTGAGCTCTTTGAACTTCTAGCCCTTACTTTGTTAAAATCTAAAAGTGAGGTTAAACCCCCACTAAAAAAATATCCCCAATAAAATTATTGAGGGTAAAAATTTGAAACGACTCTTTTTATAATTGATCACTGGATATTTGTTAATATAATTTTTTTATTTGACTATGTTTTGTTTTAATTCAATGATCAGTTATGTAATCTTGTTCAGTTATGTAACCATAACAAATACAATATTTAATCATGGTTGTAGATTGTTTTGTGTGTAATAAAAAAATATAACTGAGACAAAACCACGGGCAAAAGCTAGTGTATAATAATGTAAACTTAAGAATCTTAATTTAATCTTCAACGTTTGTGAGAAAAACTTAAAAAAAAAACAAGAACTTAATGAGAAACAAGACAACTGCCTTAGGGAAATCCGTGACCTACCTGGTACCTACCACGACGGCGTAGATTTTAATCAAAAACAACAATTATTGTCTAGAACATTGATGGCCAGGATTATCTAGGAAAACACCCACCTTATTTAAGATTTAAATGATATCGAAAGACAAAATAGTTTTATTCAGATAGACTTAAAATAAGAACTTCAAAATCGTCATCTTTTGTACTACCACCCGGTTCGAAACGCTATTTCTACGGGGAAGAATCCGGCGAGAAACCTCCGTAGTTGCTTTTTTCAAAATAAATAGTTACAACAAATTAATTTATATTAGAATTTGCGAAAAAAATACGGTTTTCTAATTATAAACCTAATTTTTCTATACATTTAAGTTATATAAACCAATTTTTAAATCATATTTAAGTCGATAACTTTAAGTCTATATTCTATAATGAAAAAAAAAAACATGAAAGACGAAGGATGCAATGAATGTTTCGTATGAAATATGGGATCGAAAAGGATTTACTAATAGAAATAGTATAAATAGTGAATATAAAATGCTCTGTCTAAATATCATTTATGTGGATTAATAGAAATACCGATTAAAGTTAGTCGTATAATAACAATAATAAACAATGAACCACATCAAGACACACACATTCTCTCAGCCCTGCAGTAAGATTGAAGAATCTTGTTTCGCAGGCACTAAGCAACGATATGGTATAAACTACGTAGGTAATCTGACTTTTAGCCATTTATTACTTATTCTTAATTCTATATTTTTTAAATCTCATAATATTATGACCCTTCTTAAAATTACGATTGCACCTTTTCAGGTGGTTTGTTAATTATTATAAATTGCAGAACTCAATGTTGTCAATAAATGTATCTTTATTTTTATAAGGGATAGCTAATAGTCACTTATTTTTTAAAAGTTCCATTCTCTATTTATCGGAAGGGTTTCCTGTTTTTAAATGTGAACTCTGAATGACTACCTTATCGTATCAATGTTTTAATTTTATTATAAAATAGATATTTCTAATTTTTATGTATCACTTATTTTACCACGATACGAAATACAAGCTTATTTTGTAGTAAAATACTAATAAACGTTGTAAAGCAACTTTTACTACATGACTGGCTTTTTTATGTAACCTGCCCCTTTAGGCCGCTATTACATTATTATTTATTCATAAAATTTATATGTTTTATGAATGTTAAATTCTACAATCATATTTATTTGATGTTGACCTTCATTTTCATTTATTAAACCTATAGTAATTTAAATGTCATACATTATCAAGATAATAATAATTATAATAACCACATCACTACACACATTGACTCAGCCCTACAGTAAGTATCGTAAGAACTTGTGTCACAGGAACTAAGCAACGATACGGTATATAATACATAGATAAGTATACAACATCCAAGACCGGTAATCGAAGCAATGCTTCTTGCAAATATCACAAGGTCCCGCCCCTGCCGGGATTCAAACCCGGAACCTCTAGCGTAGCAGTCAGCTGTTTACAACACTGCGCCACCAAGATATAGATGGACTGCTATTTAGATGCCAAAAATCGCTGCATCACTAATAAGTTTTCCAATCTTTGCTATTGTTAACAATTATATGTCGCAATGTATTTTTTAAATATATACACTCGTGTTAATTGTAAAGTTTTATTAATACTTTCGTTGCTGCGATATTAATTAGAGTTTTTTGCGTTTTGAGGACACAATTTTTTGAGGTTTGATGCTATAATCATAATTGTACGCATTCCATCAAATAGGATCCCATAACTACAATAATAGACGATATTAATTCCGTTGCTGTCTTCGCTTTGCTGAGAGGGAAGTCTTGAAACCGCTTTCTTACTTCCTCCTATTTCTTCTGATTAAGTTTGTTGCCGGTCCCGCGACAGCCGGTAGGTTGTCCGGGCACAGCCTGCACGTCATTGCACTGCTGCATTATTCGTTGATTATTCGATCAAAGGACGCCATTGTTGATCCTGGTGAAAAGGAGTTGCAGTGGTGGGACAGAGTGGCGGGTGTGCCCCGAAAAAAGACGATTTTAATCATATCTACAACTTAAATTGTCATAGGTTCTTCATATATAAATAACTCGTATATCTTTGATCATATTTCTATGGCAACGTAAAAACGGCCTTTTCCAAACGGCTTTATTCTCATGAACACCAGTAGGATGAAAACAAATTGAATTTTATATATTTATTATTTATTTTTCATATATTGGTTTTTATTTAGTACCATACTGCCTAATCATCAGTAATTATAATTTCTTCATTCTTAAAGATGATAAATGAGATGAATATGATAAGATGAACAATGAAAATGATGAATCTGCCTACAGTAACATGCTAGTACGGTTACTGTAGGCTCTAAGGAGTTACTTGGGAGATGACGAAAAGAGCACCCAAATCGTCGTATTTCACATTCTCCACACTCGTACAACACTACAGATATTAACTGGTTAAAACAGTAGCATTTTACATATTAAATTCTGATGGTATATAAGAAAAGACAATGAAATGAGAAAATTCTAACTTATACTTCCCGTTCCCGCCAAGTAACTCCAAAATGTATTGAAATGACATTGACGGAGACAAAAATCTAAATCGAATAGCCACTGTGGTTGGTATCAGCAGGAGATTAAAATAGATAAGTGAATTTAAAAAATCTGAACTTCCAGGGAATAACGTAAGCATAGGTCAATTCAAGTCTCTGTGAGAAGGATTCAACTCTAAAATTGTAAAATCCATTTTAACTTTAGATCAGTCAGTTTTAAAGCTCTTTATTCAATGGCGTCGCTTTGTCGGTTACGTCTTTTTGACTTTCGAGTGTCGCTATCAAAGTAGTTGTGAAAATATCAGATGAAAATAAAACTACGCGGTCGTTATAACGTTGGGATTCCAGCCAGTAATGAACAATTAACCGTTTAAACTTTAAACGATAAAGTTTGATATACGTCTAATACGAAATCATTTTCTGTGTCAACAATTTACAACATGCTTTTTGTAAGGTATATGGACAGTATCCTATAATGAAAATGCTTTGTCTTATACTATTTTGCCAAGGACTTCGTTCGCGTAAAAAATCAAAAAGTCCATTTCGAGTTTAAGTGAAAGAATTAATGAAGTCGAAGAAAATTTTCGAATGTTAGGTACCTGTAAAATACATATTTTATTACTATATAACATTACTTAATGTCATTAACATTGGTATTGAAATCATTGAAGTATGGTTACCTGTACTATAGGTGCTTGAAATGCGAAACCCTGATGCCAATGATGAATAAGCCCCATCTATCGCCCCAGCTTCCATTGACATCCGCCACATATCCTATACCTTCCCTTATTTAAACCGCTCCGCTAATAAGCTTGGTTTCTTCGAATCAACCGGCTCCAACCCATCTTGTCGATCATGAAATGTATGTAATAATAAATAAAATAAATAAAGAAAATCCGTCCATTCGTTATTTCGTAGACAAAATTTACAGTAACTAACCTTCACAATAGCGAATATGTATCACTTTTTTATGATTTATTATAATTCACACATAACATAAACACAATTCCGTTAGATTTACTCAACATCCGACTTCTTAACTATGTTCTTCAATGTCCTTGGCTAGGCAGAGGTACAATATGTACAATGACGTCAAAATACACGGGCGCCATACAACTTCCATAGAAAAGGTTGTTCTGATGAACGAGATAGACATATTCATGGGTTATCGTACAATAATATTTCAGTTTTCATTGTAAATATACTATTTCTCCATACTTAACGATAAATTGATTGAACACTCAAATTACATTTCCTGCATATTCTCTATTCCTAAATATTTATAAACAAATATTTACAAAGCAAAAAGTACCACATACAATACAGTTCTATTGATTTGAATTAACTAAAGGATATATCTATGGATGTTGATGTTAATGTTAATGGTGTTTTAATTAAGGTAACTAATTTTAGTAAGGTAGATCACAAAATATACTGAAGCTAATTTCCGTGAAAAAAAAACACAAGCAAGCGTACGTAAGTACACACGGCCAGGGATCAAACTAACCGGTTTGGACTTTGTACTGTTCTTATGTTGTACAGGATTTACATTGCAGCTGTCATGTGAAGCTATATGTGTGTGTTCACAATGAGTTCGCATAGTTTTCCTACACGTCAGGTTAGATAGATTACTACAGTGATTTTGTATGAGAAATATTAATTCCTCAACTATCCGTTAGGGGCGCTTTACAAAGATTCATACAAATTAGTAACTGCAGTCGCATGGGACAATCGAAGGTACATATTTTACTTGATACAATTGCAAATAAGATTTCATAACGCACACAGACTTGAATAAATATTTCAACTTTCCTAACGATATTGAACGCTTTTATTTAGGTCGCGAAATAAACAACAGTTCCAATTATAAGTTAAGTATACGTAAATATTTGTGTTTTTAATAGATTAGGATTAACATTTCATTATCTCTTATATTTTCAAGAACAATGATGAATAATAACAATTTCCTAAGTAAGCATTGTAGGCGACGTAAAGCTCTCTTTTTTTTTGTAAACTGGTCAAATATCTAAGCTTCGTAATTGAAAGATTGTCAAACTATTTCATGTTTTTAAAAAGTATAATAACGCCATCTGTTAGACAGTGTACACCTTTATATAATTAAATCTAACAAGGTGCTAAAAAAAGGAGGAAGTAAATTCTTTTCACGACGTGAGCGCTGTTTTTTTTGAACAGGTCAAATAGTGTTTTAAAATCTTCGGACCACATCCCCTACAAGCATGCTCCACCATTCAACATTCGCTATGTTTGTATTTGGTACTAGTTAACGCCGCGCTTTCTTTTGGGGACATTTACCACTTTTAATTTAAACTTCCCTTTATATTCGAGTGAACTAAGCAAAAAAAGATCATTTAAATCGGACCAGCCGTTTTCAAGTTTCAGTAAAACTAACGAATTAGTCATCAAGTTCTTATTCAAAATCATTTTTAATAAAAAATTGCTTCCAAATCGTCATTTTTTGTCTACCGCTGTTTCGGAATGCTATCTACGGGGGAGAAGCCGGCAAGAAACCTCCATAGTTGCTTTTTTCATAATTTTCTTTTTATATTTATGAAGAAGACGGTTGAAAATTTGTGTTAATTTTGACTATGACTTAAAAGAAATGAATTATTAATATTATTAGTTTTATTCACTGAATTATGTTTCTTACTATTTTTATTTACTGAAGCGTTATAAAAAATAGTAAATCTTATATTGAGCGTAGTTAAATTTTCTTAGAAAAGTACAAGTGGAAAGTATACTGCTCTGTTGGAAAGAGCTAAGCAAGAGGTCCCGGGTTCGAATCGCGGGGGCGGAAGTTTGTGCTATTTACAAGACGCATTGTTTCGCTTACCGATCTTAGATATAGTAGTCTTATCTATGTAGTTTATACCAAATCATTGCATCATTGTTTTGTGCCTGCGACAAAAAACTCTGCAGTCTTAGTGCAAGGCTGAATCGTGATACGTGTGTCGTGATGATGTGGTTATTTTTATTACTAATTATTTTACTTATAAAAAATATATAAAATGGTACAGAAAAGTAGTAGTAAGTCTAAGTATAGCCCTTATTTATTTATCAAACAATTTCATTATTATAAAAAAGTTTCTTTTTTTTTCTTAATAAATTTGAAGCGCATGTAATAAAATCTAATATAACAACCCGAAATTACAAGGAAAATTTGTTATGCAAATCCTAATTGATGATAAATTTAATTAACATCAGGTACTATACTTATATAAGGAGTAAATCAAAGTAAAATTTTCCAACGTTTTCAGAAGGAAATTAACTAGGCTTAATTTACTATTTCCAATGTTAGAAGGCATAAAGAAACATACGTAACGTAAAACTAAAAGCAGGCGACGAAAACGTTCGTTTAGCATATTTTCTTAGTAATAACATTAAACGTACCGGCTGAAATCTGTCAATAAATATATATTCGTAGTCTCTATATCTAACGAGCTTACAATTGTATTATTATAAAAGTTAAGTTTTATTCCTACTTTTCTCTTACATTATCATAAGATAATTGATATTTGATTGATTAATTCTCTTTTTTTTTTTCTTTAAAACATATTGAGTAACAGAATCTCATATCCACGACATGAAACATTCATGGTCATAGCTAACCTACGTCAGAATTGATTTACATATTTCAATATCACTCACAAGATTAAACCGCTACGCAATGTTTATCAATCATTTGAATTAAACCACAACACTATTGTGATTGATTAATCAATGGCCCTATCAATCTAGGCTTTCCATTTTGAATCTGTCGCATAAATGTATGAAAAAATAGCTTTGCCTCGTGTAACGAATTTCAGGTTTAACTCGATGTATTAAAAAATCCTTAGTAGAGTTGTTTGGGTACTCAAGCTATGCTCAGTCATACATGTTTCAATTTGTTTTTGTAAGAATGAGTTTTATTTAAGTTAATAAAATAAAACATGAATCCTCTAATTTTAAGGAGTACTTAAATTTCGGTCACCATTAAAAATACCACTATACAATTTCATTTGACTCTCGAGTTAAGAAAGAACTTATGTTAGTCAAACACTTCGTAAAGAACTTATTAAACTAGATATAAGCTACGCGTAGTTTGTTACGCGTATTCTATGTGTCTACCATGTTCGTATCGTTTTTCCACACCTCAGGTAACATAAATTACTCCAGTGCTTTCATATTAACAATCTTAATTCCACATCGATCCGTTAGAGGCGCTTTGCAAAGGTTCATAAAAATTGTAACTGCAGTAGCAAGCAGTAATTGAAACTAAATCTAGCACACACACTTGCGGTCATGCGTAGACTCTTAGCGCGCCTCCACACGTGCCTCCTGTCGGTTTTTGGCCATCCATCAGACAAACCGCGTACGACTGGGTAAGCAATATTTGGACGACAACATATATAGACAGCGCAATGGATCGCTTCACCTCGCGTTCAGCTTGGTCGATTCGTACTCGTATCTTAGGAACGCGCTTTCTGTACACAGCTTTACATGTATTCGTTTGTTGAGCTCTTAGGGTAACTTTACAATAGATATACAGTATTCTTAACAGTACATTTTCTTTTGTCCCAGGATGCCTTGCTTCATGCTATCAAAGAGGAGTATGTGGAAGCAGTGGAAATGTTGCTGCAATGGGAAGAACAGCACCATGTACCTGGTGATCCTTATGTAAGTTACACTTATGGAAATTCAAATTTACTTTGATCAATCCTTCACAACAACAACTAAGGAACTTGTATTCGAAAATACTTTTTATAATCCCTGGATTTTCTGTAAATTTTTTAGGCGTCGAATTCACTGCGTGCAGTCAGCGGTCAGAGTTCTATTCCACTTTCAAATTTACCAACATTGCTTAAATTTGACCGTCAAAGTTGACCGTTTCTGGTGTGTAAAATACGAGTATATACAGTGAACGCGGAAGGCAAAACTCCGAACTCTTGACTGCTAAAGGATTCGGTACCTTATATACGAATCGGTAATCATAAAATGTCCAGCACTTACAGCTTATATTTAAACAAGGTTATTTTATCAAACGACGCGACGACGATCTTTAATCTGGGTACCACATGTCACTGTTCGTTGATACTTATATCATAAAACACTCAGTATATTGTAAAGACAACCTGTAAATGTAAGAGTTTACAGTTAGAGTTAGTTCATCTGATAGTTTAAGACCCGATAATTACCGCTGTTGTCAACATATACCTCTGGAGCCAAGCTGAGGCGGGTCTGATGAAGTTATAAATTTCGCAAATAACCTGAAACTTCCACCCGCAGAGTTGGGAGTCGGTAGAGACAGCAACTGCCGCGTTCACCCCCGATATAACTCCATTGATCCTCGCTGCCCATCGGAACCACTATGAGATACTGAAGATCCTCCTCGATAGGGGTGCCACCTTACCTGTGCCTCACGACGTCAAGTAGGTACATACACTTACTACACTCAAACAAATCCTATAATGGGTGAATCCTCCACCAGGGTGCTTTATGGTTTATTTATAATAGTTCAGTCTCTTTTAAGGCCAGGTATTTAAATTGGCATTGAACTGGGTTTCAAATATTTATTAGCCATTTTGCTCTAAAATTCTTTATAATATACTTTTTTGCTCCAGTTATTCTTGTCAGTTTGGAGTAAAATAGAATTTGAAGCATATAATCCTTTTATGGATGAGGAGTCCATAGATACAAATGGAATCCAATGCCAACCGTAATTTTTTTCTAAACCATTTTCTATGTGAAATTTTTCCTTCTAATTAGATGCGGCTGTGATGAATGCGTAAAGTCGGCTGATGAAGACTCTCTTCGTCACTCACAGGCTCGCATCAACGCATACAGAGCTTTATCGGCTCCCTCTCTAATAGCTCTGTCATCAGCTGACCCCCTACTCACTGCCTTCCAACTCTCCTGGGAACTAGGAAAGCTAAGCAGAATGGAGACGGAATTCAGAGTTGAATATAAGGTCAGTCCTAAAGTTTTCTCTCATGTAAAAGAGCACTAGCATATGGCCATTCTTTAAAGAAAACTGTTCAAACAAATTTTCCAGGAAGTTGATAAACTCATCTTTTAAAAAATGTATTTAAAAAACTTTTCCGTCCCTTAGTACAAGCCTTGGCATAGATTGGGTCTGAGACAACTTGCGTGAATTTCACATATTATTGTTTGACCCTAGGCCCTAAGGCAACAAGCGCAGGAATTCGCAACGTCCCTTCTTGACCACACCAGAACATCGAGTGAGCTGGAGATCATGCTGAACTACAACCCATTTGAGATCGACTGCTGGGTGCCAGGCGAGAGACAAACCCTTGGGAGACTGAAGCTCGCCATTCAATATAAACAAAAAATGGTAAGAAATTTTATGCCACAAATTTTCAAGTTTTTGATGGCCTCCACTATAATTCTCGAGAAGTTACGCCGCCAAAGTCCCTGACGAGGTTGACTGAATTTCGGAGAACGCTACTACACGCTCGGGCAACTTCGCGAAGAGCTTAGTCACGCGCAACTTACAGAGTGCACGTCCTTTGAATGCAAAAAATGACAAGATGTAGTATAAAACCATTTTTGTGAAAATACTTTTTCATATTATTGTTTTTGAACAGTATACTAATGAAATTATGTTTGTAGTTATTGTTAAAAATGGAAATACAAAACTGCAAATGGAAATTATTTGTTTAAAAATGATAATAGAAATATCCAAATGTTCGGTTAAAGTATTTTCTTTAAGACACCTTATCTAGAAAGCGATAATCGCATGTCGGTAGAACGCTATTTCAAACTCCATAAAAAGACTAATATCAAATTAATATATCCACATCATGTTTCTGAGAGTTGATATTATTATGTGAACTATAGAGATAAAACAATGTTGAAGTGAAGTGTGGACAGCGTTTTTTTAGGGTTTATGCTTAAAGGGTGCCAACGACGGATTCCATTACTAAGCCTCCGTTGTCTGGCAAAGGGCTATATTTCATAACCCTATACAGGTAGATAATAAAAAAAATCATTAATGTGTAATCTCATTGTTTCTATTGAAAATAAACAACTATATAACGGGTGGATTTACGGCAAATTTTTGCTCGAACAATTAGATGATTTAAAACTCCTCGTGTCCAAGTCTCACAAGCTCTTGGTCAGTTTTTAGTTGCATGTATTGGTTCATAGATATGTTAACAAAATAATATTTCAAGTTTAATAAAAATACCATGTGACACTGTCTTAGACAAATTGTATTTTTATATGCAAAATTTTTAAAGGAACTTCCATATAACTTGCCTGTATTTAAATAAATATTATACAAAGCTTCTTGTGTAGATTTCACTATAAAACAAATGTGAATGTAAGATTAGGAAAAAATCGGTCATAAGTATGTCCGAGTTACAAATGCCATCGCACATGATTTAACTATATACTTTTTAGATTCCTAATTTTGAATTAGAAACAAGAAGAAGCAAAAAAAAAAACCTTAATTTGATTTTATTTTAGTATGTGGATACCCCCCAGTGGCAACATTAATAGACGCCCTAAAAATTTCAAGAGTCTTGTTATTACAGTTAATTAGATACAGCACGCTGACAGACGGACGGACAACGGAGGCTTTTCACCTTTGTGGGTGCGGATCCCTAATAACAAGTTGTTCTTTGTGTGAATTAAGATGTTTTCATTTAATTAATTAATTTTTGTCGGGCCATGATAAAACAGCTGACTGGTATAAAAGTATAAAACGAAAGAACAACATAAAGTTCAAGGTTTAAAAAACACCTAAAACATCTTTAAAAATATATTAAACACACTTTGTAAAGTGAGCATAAACCTTCCACCCATTACTCAAGTTTCACGACATCCAACATATTGTATGTAAGTGAAGTGCATAAGACTGCATTTTCATTTCGCAAGAAATATCACTGAGGAGAAAAGTCTTAACGTCGTACTTTATTTCACTTTAACATCACATAAAACACGATTATTTTGTAAGAATCCCAGTGACTTAAGTTTTCCAAGCCATTCCTTTAAATTTATATTATTCTAAAGTTTTAAGTCTTTTTTGGTGTCTCATACAAACTGCCATTTTCGCTGAAAAATCTTTGAAATGACTGACAAGCGGCAATAACTTTGAGGATTTAGCCAGTGTCAAGTGATATTCTCAAATTTTAATGAGGAATGAAATTATGAAGAGATGATTTATAAAATAATAGATGAAATGATGAATCTGCCCAATAACATGGTGGGTTTTATTGTTCAGATTTACTTGGGAGATGATGTAAATATTGTATTGTACAGTAAAATCATTGTATTACGTTCTCCGTTCTTTTACAGCACTATATTTACAGAATAACTTCACTGGTTAAAGCACTTGCATTTTACACAATAAATTATGTTCATACACAAGAAAATCTTTACTGACAGTTCTCGTTCCCGCCAAATAACTCCACAAGTCTCAAATTTTATTTTAAGGACATTGCTCACGAAACAAGAAGAAATTAATAACATGTACCTCTTTGTTGCAGTTTGTGGCGCATCCAAACGTACAGCAACTATTAGGCGCAATTTGGTATGAGGGGTTGCCAGGATTCAAAAGGAAAAACATAGTGGGGCAATGCGTACAAGTAAGCAATAAATCATACTGTTGCTCCGTCTATTTATTACGTCACTTACTTTGCTGGTGGCAAAAACTCGAATAAGGTAAAACAAAAGTTTTGCTTCTAAAAAGTTGTGAGTCAAAACTAAAAGTGGAGAAGTGAAAGTTTGTACTCGGATAAACAAACTTCAATTTAGTCTGGCTTTGTTAAGGATGTACATTTAAAAAAATTATAAAGCTAAAATACTCCAATCAACTGATTAATAAGCACTATCCTTTGCAATCGATTAATTTATTAAAATACTTTTTATTAAAAATAATCTTACGTTTTTTCATATGTCCATAATCTGTTGGGAAACAGAACAAGACAATCTCTATTTCTTTACCGATTCGTATCTACTATTTTTTGTGTCCTAAATGACAAAAAAACTTCCTAAAGATAGAGGTTTATCGCTACAAGGTTTTTTCATATATTTTTTTTATTTAGGTCGCAAAATTAGGAGTAATGTTCCCTGTATACTGCACTATATACATGCTGGCGCCAAATTCCGAATATGGACAGTTTATGAAGAAGCCATTCGTCAAATTCATCTGTCACAGTTCCTCTTACATGCTGTTTCTATGTAAGTTTCATATCAGTCACCCTATGATTGCGAACATAAACGGCCTAATTAGATTAATGATTGGTCTCGCGACTGCCAATTATTAATCTATATCGGCCTTTTTATAAGACGTGGACTAAAAAGAACTAGGGTTTAAGAACCATGCGCAAAAATGTCAATGTCATTTCAGTAAGCAGTTTCCCGCCAAAAAGTGTACATTTAGACATGAAAACTTCGAAATTCACGAATATCACGATTTTTTTTAAACTTGTCCCGGAAATATAAGTCCCGGATTTAGTCACTGTAATTAGTTTATAGTCAGTTTGTAATGATTTTTTCTCAACAAACAAAACATATAAAATTGTCGAATAATTGGGATCTACAACCATGTAACTAACCAACCAAACTCAGTTACGCTAGCTTAACAATGTCGTACGAACTTTTATGTTCGAATGTGGTACGACTTAATTCTTTTTTCTTTAAAAGCTGAGGTTAACAGTTCAATTTTAAGTTTAATGAGGAATAGTACCAGAAAAATCCTAATTTGAGTTCGATGTAGCTGTTACAAAAAAATCATTTCAATTAACGGTTAAAACAAAATAAATTTACAAACATGCATAGGTACTTTATACCTATATTAAAGCCCTTTCACCGAATTTAAGCCCTGGTTGTTTTATACCATATAAGAGTATAAAACAACTCACCTGTATAAGGGATAGTTTAGAAAGTCTTTCATCCCTTTAATCACACTAATTTAAATTTTATTCCTATTGAAAAGATATGTTTACAAAATGAACCCCGACAAGATTCGCAAGGGTCCATTGCGATTTTGATGAAAAGACTGATGTTTAGTTTTACTTTTATGAATTAAAAGCTAAACAATTCACAAGCTATGCTAAATTGATAAATTTGATACCAATTAATCATTCTAGAAGTATGTATTATTTCACGATTCCAACCTCGAAAGGGACTTTTTATAATCAAGAGTTTTTTCCCGTTTAATTCATAGACAATAGACATGGCATGACATGCAAATAATAGAAAATATTTACGCTCTAAATATCAATTACCTACCCATTACATTGTTCGTACATCGTTCAAGTTACGATGGGACTTCGTTTATTTTGCAGATAAAGTCATTATAACTTGAACTGACCCGTTGGCTCCTTGTGAACGGGGGATAAAGCGATTAATTTACAAGGCAGTATTTCCAAAAATCACAAATTAAAGTTAAATAAAATATAATGTTAATCCTGCTTTACCACCTGAAGTATGTAAATTGTAAGTGCACAGAATAATGAGTTGATTTGAAGAAATCCTTCATTAAATATTTTAAACCTTTTTTTCCACAGCACTACTTTCTCTGGCGTCACAGCGAGCTGAATACTTGGTACTGGAATGGTCTGGTATTCGGTGGCTTCAGGAGTTAGTTGAATATTGGAAGGAACATGAGCGAGGGGCTCTACCAGGCCTCATAGAGTTCACCGTCATCATCTACATAGCAAGTAAATTTGAATTTTTTGGCATGTTTAATACTACTCTTCAATAAATGTTACATAACTTTGATCTGGATTCGAAAGAAGTAAACTTGATTCTGTTTTTATTACAACACCATGGCCAAACAAGCAAACGATTCACGTGATGGAAATTGATACCTCCTCCTATTAACACGACGATACTCCTGATGTCGTAAAACACCAAGAGCACCCTCTAACCGTTGCCAATGTAGAGGTAAAGATGTTTTATCTACCGGGTAATTACACTGACTCCAATCCTTCGAACCGAAATACAGCGAACTGCTTCAAGGCAGAAACAGAAAGGAGGGTGATACCAACCCAATCGATCTCGCACGTAGATCTACCAATAGTGTTAATATATATTTTAACGTAACAACTGGAAAGAAGTTAGGAGACAATTTGACCCATACTTGACAGGTTACATCAAACTTAAAATGTCCATTAATATGTTATTTGACCTAGGACAAATTTATTTGTAATTTTTTCCGGATCAGTAGGTAACAGATATGAGGTGGCTTAAATAGCTTCCTTTGTCCAGGTCTGATCTGGGCTGAGATTCGTTCTTTATGGACCGGTGGAATCGTTGAGTATATCAGTGATCTTTGGAATATCGTGGACTTCATCACCAACATGTTCTTCATATCCTGGATCATACTTCGAATTACCTCCTGGTTTATAGTTCAGGTAACTTTGTTTTTTTTTTTTTTTTTGTTCTGTATACTAATACCACGATAGTTAGTTATAAGTACCTTCACTACGATAGATTTTTATAAGAAACAACTATTACCTACGCTCATCTTAATTAAGATAAAAACTTAAATCCCATGATGTCTCTTAATGCAATTTAATCCCATTCATGGGCGTTGCTTGCCTAAGCCCTAGGAGAGGGATAGTCAACTTCCCTCTCCTAGGGGGTCACTTGACATATGGAGTATGGGAAATGTATGATCTGTAGTTACAGTCAGAAGTAAATGGCGCTTTATGTTTGTAGTTTGAGTCTTTTTGTTTGATTGTCATGTGTATGGTACAATCTCATATCCAAGTTCATCTCTAAGGCATCCCCTTACGTCGCCCATAATCCCATCTATCTATCATTCTTTTACTTTTCACTACCTCCAATCACTACTTTTTGCCCATCGTAATGATCAAGTGTGTTTATCTCTTTACGCAATAACTAAGATAAAACATCTAAACCCCACATTAAAATTTACTTTCTACCATGCCTAATCACCACTTTTTCCCCTTAAGTCGTTAACTTGTTTCTCTTCAGCGGGATTACAGGAACGGTCTCCATCCTTGGTACCCTCGCGAGCGTTGGGAACCCTTTGACCCGATGCTTCTGTCCGAAGGTGCCTTCGCAGCCGGCATGATCTTCTCCTTCCTCAAGCTCGTGCACATCTTCTCGATCAACCCGTACCTTGGGCCGTTGCAGGTGTCCCTCGGCAGAATGATCCTGGACATCATCAAGTTCTTCTTCGTCTATATGTTGGTGCTGTTTGCGTTCGGTTGTGGTAAGTATTTCCACATTCGTTTTGAATTTCTTTCAAATTTCAAACATACTTATGGAACAATTAACTTATCGTCGAAAACGAATGGAAATGGCCTTTTTTCCAAAAATATGATCATCAATTTTACAGTTAAAAAAGCTGGTATCGTATATATGATTGTATTGTAAATATCTGATTTAAATAATGAGGATTAGACGCCAATTGAAAATAAAACAAAAGCAATCAAAGCAAAGCCCCATACAAACATATTCGGGGGACAATATTTTTCCTCCTAAAAATTTATTTGAGACATGCGAGGTTTTCACGTGTCGGCCCAAACAAAGCAGGTTTTTAATGGTCCTAATCGATACAAGCCAGGACTCGAACCCTAGACCTTACTTGCCAGCCGTTTTGGAAACATTCATTTTATTTTAAATTACCTGGATCCGTTGCTCTATTTAAAAACGCAATCCAACCTTTTTGACCTCTAACCTTGATAACAAATAAGATACGTTACTTCTGCAATAACAAGTTATATAAAGTGTAAGTACTTACCAGAACTCTAGATTGATGCTCTATATAGTTACGTAAATAGTCGAGGCAATACGAAATACAAACTTTCTATTTATAACTTATTTGAAAACGTTACTAACATCTCATCTAAACTTGACGAAACATACACAAACCATTTCATAAATTTTATTCCTACATCTGTGAATAAACAAAATCATTTGATCGCCTACGTTGTATTAATAAAATTTTCGTTTCCCATGATTAGATTTTGGGACTACACTAAGATTTTATAGTTTAGTTTAAACTAGTTTGATAGTAATGATTAAGTATGACACGATTGAATACTATTATAAGTATGTATAATAATACCCACATCAAGGAGCAAATATTGATTCAGATTAAGATATAATCCTGTATCGCAGGCACTAAGCAATGATATGGTATAAACTACATAGATACAACATCCAATACCGGTAAGCGAAACAATGCGTCTTACAAATAACACAAAGTTCCGCCCCCGCCGGGATTCGAACCCGGAATCTCCAGCGTTGCAGACGTCTTCACGGAACTGCGCCATCGATTGATACCCATCAAAATGTTAAATTTTGAGTTACCTACCCTAATTAATACTATTAAAAGTGTTGTGATAATTTTTTATAAATCTATCACCCGACTTCGATTTTTTTTCAACTTGAATGTATTTTCACGGTTAACATCGTCTTCTTCTTATTAAAAAAATAGTACTAATAGTATACTTTACGAAAAAAAGTGACTCAGTCAGTCAATGTTTTAGACTTGAAGCTTGCGTTGGTGGAAAAAGAAATTAACGAAAGAACAATTTTTACTCGAAGGTCTGAATCAGCTGATGTGGTACTACGCGGAGCTGGAGAAAAACAAATGCTACCATCTACCGAATGGAATGCCTGATTTCGACAACCAAGAACGAGCTTGCACTATATGGAGACGATATGCTAAGTAAGTGCTGTAGATCCTAGTTAACAGGAACAACTGTCGAGAACAAGTTGCTGGGAATCGAGTAATAAATAACATCTCATCTCCAAATTTTGTTGGTAACTATACTGACAAAATTAACAAAAAAAAAACAATGAGTAAGTATCTTAAAACTACAATATACTAATACAAAACTATCCAACATAAAGATCAATCAGCAAAACATTTCATACCTTTCAATTTACATGTGTAACCCACCCACCTTTATTTCTCTTACATCATTACATTCTCGAAGTCAGATTTACGACCTTTTTAATCACCGATTAGGATTTGAGGATACCGGTTTATATAAATTACAGACGGACAGAAACATTTCAAATAAACTGCTGCATCCGCAAAATCTGTTTTGATGTGTCGAAAGAGTTTTTATTGCTTTTGAATATTACTCTAAACTTTCTCACTTTCAAAGAGAAATTATTTATATTCATGACACACCTATATAAATAACCTAGGAAATATTGAGTCAGATAACTAATCCTTAGATATTTTGGCAGGTATCCTTAGATTGACCCAGGCATTCAAAATTCCAGATGGTTACGCAGATATTTTTCAATTAGACAAAACATTAGTTTGGGAGGACATAATTTTCACATAAACATAAACTCACGCCGTAACTAATCCCTCGAGAGGGGTAGGGTGAGGGTGGGAACGCATTTTACATGTTTATATTGAGTCCTAGTGTGCAGGTTGTGAATCTGTCGCCTTTACCCGATCATGATGAGGAACATAGCAGCTACAACGTACGGCAACCTAAGACTCGAACTCTCGACCTATCGGGTCGGGTCGGTCGGTACCCAAGGTAACCAAGGCAAGTAATAAGCTGAGCGAAAACGTCCTCCCACAATTTCCAAAAATAACTATTTGCCCAGCAGCGACCGTTTTCCGGCTGATGATGAGATAAATGATAATCATTTCTTTATTATCATATTCCCAAGTAGGTACGATTTCATTATATTCGTTCCACCTCATGGAGACCGTTTGGCTATAGCTGTGATTTAACATGTACATTGTTCTAGTGTGCGTATTCTCCTTACTGAGCAATCTCGAGGTTACGCACAATACTAAAACGATGTGCAACTAATAAAAACCTTAGTCAAACCGTCATCGTAAGATGGAATGACTTTACCAGAATTCGCTTCCCATTCCGCTGACATATATTTTACAATTTCTACATCCAGCTTGTTTGAGACATCGCAATCGCTGTTCTGGGCGTCCTTCGGCCTGGTGGATCTCACGACCTTCGAGCTGACCGGCATCAAGAGCTTCACCAGGTTCTGGGCGCTGTTGACCTTTGGGAGCTACTCCGTTATCAACATCATCGTCTTACTCAACATGCTCATCGCCATGATGTCTAACTCCTATCAAATCATTTCGGTAAGAAGGAGAAATCCGCTAAAATTTCAGTCATTATCACACTTTTTTTTGTTATTACAAATTTCAAAGTTTATTTTAAACTTTTTAAAATACAATGTAATATTAAATAGGTATACTTGTAATAAGACAATTTAAAGGAGGATATACACTGAAAAAACTTTTGCTATATTTTTTTTTGGAATTTATAAAGCCTCAAAGAAGTTTGTCTTTTACGAGTAGTTAAAACCCCAAAAAACAACAATAAATTTAAATAAATCAACTGAAACATATTTAGGTCATACAAAATTAAATGTAGCGACTGCGTTTTCAGACTTCTGATGTCCGTTTGTTTTGTAAAATGTCAAAAAGCTCCTCCTTCTAAGCAGATTGCAATTTTAATTGAATAAAATGCAAGGTTACACGTTTTCCCGTTTGCGACCCCTGTCTTTACGTATACTTCATAACTCGTATACGATAAAAAATGTTGTAGATGTTTAATTTTATGGTTTTTATTATTTTTATTGTTACTGCTGTTAATTATCCCATTAATACTTTTTAAATCCAATGCTATATATGTCCATAGTCGGAACTTATGTAGGAAATGTGAAATATTCGGATATGGTAATACAAATGTTATGAATGTACTAATGATGTACCAAATAAGTAAATTTAATTGTTTTTCTCTTCCTGCACTTCTTCAGGATATATATAAAATTGTGTATCACGAATGCTAGTTTAAGTGTATGCTCCCACCAGGAACGAGCGGATATGGAATGGAAGTTCGCTCGCAGCAATCTCTGGATGTCTTACTTCGAAGATGGTGATACAGTACCGCCTCCCTTCAACATTATACCCACACCCAAACACATGACCGGCTGGATCAACAACTGCTGCAACAGTCAGGATCGAGGATCTATTATTGTAAGTCACTAGTCGCTTCTCGTCTTTTGGCTCATGTCAAAGTCACACAGCAGCTTATTGACTTGAAAATGTATAAATGAATTAATTATTAAGCAATCATTATGATTAGACAACGATATTAAAAACAGCACTTCATAATTTGATTTGTTTATATTATCACCTTAAAATGATAATTTTTATTTAAATACTTCGTTAGATCATCAAACCGTTTTGATCTACTAAAATTAGCCGTTGGTTTCCTATAACGGGAAGTGGTTTAGTAAATAAATATTGAATAATTCCTTCGTCACTTTAACGTTGCTATTAATTGGATGATGTTTACAAGCTATAAATATCCTTCTAACTAATTTAAAGATAGCATAAACAATCAAGTACCTATTATTTATATGTTTTCTTTTATATCTTGGCTAAATCTCAGAAATTATATGATCCCTACGTTATATGCATAAACATTTCATGTAACAATTTCAGTTCATGATACAAACTAGTTTAGCCTGCTTACATTAAGATCTAGTCACAACACACATAAAATACACCCGTCTCCTTCTTTCTCAAAGAACAAATCGCGCGAAAAAGCGAGACAGCAGCACGAGGCTGTGATGAGAGTGCTTGTTCGCCGTTACGTCACGGCAGAGCAGAGAGCGAGAGATGAGGTTGGAGTTACAGAGGATGACGTGATGGAGATCAGACAAGATATATCTACGTTGAGATATGAGCTCATAGACATACTGGCCAACAACGGTATGAAGACACCAAGAGTCAACATGCAAGATGCTACTGGTAAGACTTTAGATGATCACTCAAAATCTTCGTAGCAAAAAAATCGAAAATTCAAATTCTATGAAATCACACATTTTCAAATCTCCCAGAAAACTTTCCAGGCAAAACTACCATAATCTTGACGACATGGTTAAAATTGATAGCTCATGTTCACTCACAGCTTTGCCTATAGTTTTGGGCGATATTTGTTTATATAACCATAAAATTGGGAAGATTTATTCCCATTTAAGTACTTACTTTCTTTTAAATGAGAAGGTGTAGATTTCAATGTTATGATTTCTTGGATTCGTTGATTTTGTTTTTAGATTACGCCTAAAGAAAAAATACCATAAAACTTTCAGTTATTTAACATCCAACTAACCTCACGAGATTTATTCATACGAAATTACTGACACTCTGTCAGACTCTGTGCTAAAATCTATGCGGCAGTGAAATGCCCCTTTGATGGAATTAATTGGTTTTCGTAGAGTAATCTAAATATTCAGCCATGTTGCTTTTATTTAAAAACCGGGGAAATTGCAGACTTTCATATAAAACTTGACATGACCAGATACGACTTTACGACGATCTATGCGACTTTTATGTCATATTAATCCCGCTAAAGAAACAATATAAAACTATTTCTTAGCTGATGTGCCAATGTATGTACCATTATATCATGTTGGTCAGTGAACAACTTTTCGCTCTTCCACTTGTACATATATTAAGTATCTCTATAGTACTAGTGCAGTATTAAGTACCAAATCCACGGTGTGCATGATTTATTTTTCTTATAATAACGTGATAATTTTCGTTGCAGTTGCCGGCAAAAAGGGGAAAGTGATGGAAAGGAGGATCCTGAAAGATTTCCAAATAGGTATCGTTGAAGGGATAATCAAGGATGTAATATCCAAAGAAGCCAAACCTAAAGACGTTTTCAGTCAGATTGCTAAAGCCATTGTGAGGAGAGGTAGTACTGACAGGTGAATTTCATGTTTAAACTTTATGAATTGGGAAAAAGTTATTGATAATGTTTACGAAGGCCTTTTCCATTTTTGTGAAATTCCCACAAAATTCAAATGATCTCAGTCACTTTGTTTATTTTTATCAAATTCTAGAAAATATTTTCTAGTTTAAGAAATGTTAATATTTTGATACTTAAATCCATTTCACTAAAACTGAACGTTCGTGATTCCAAAAACAAAAATCAACACAATAGTGTTAGTGTATGGGTGTGTTAAAAAGCCAGCGCTTTAGATTAACAAATTTGTTGGTATCGAGTGTTCCTTATAGGCTCTCATAAACCTTTCTTTGACGGTTTCTCTATGATTACAGTAAGAAACGCGATTGGAACGCCATGGTGCGGACTAGCACCGTGAGACGAGACCCCATCGGGTCTACGCTGAGCCGCCAGTCGCTGCGAGGACATATCCTGGATAATGTACAGGCTAGGACCATTGACCCGCAGAAACTGCTGGGTAAGCTCTTATTACATATATTTTTCATATAAAAATGAAAAAAAACTACAAATTGCTTCGTTTTTGCTATTTTGGTTAAGAATAAAGTAAAACCAACTCGGAATGGATGTAAAATTATACGCCTAAATCCCCGAACGGATTTCTATAAATTTAGCATGGAGGCAAATTGTAATCATAAAAGAAATAACAAAATCATTGACCTCCTTCTGGGTCAGTCGGGTAAAAACCCCCCCACCTGCCACAGGCTCTTAAATCTTAGATACTTCTAGAACAATTTTTCCTCGATCGAACTATCGTACGACAGTTCCTATAAGACCTTTTGTAACAAATCCCTCTATTCCAGAATACAACCCTAACCTATCGACGGTGACCCCCACCACGAGGGTCGCGTACGCCAAGTTCATGAGGAGCAAGATCAAGTCAGAGTTCACAGCAGACGAGAAATTAGCAGAGACTTCTGAAGAAGTCGAAGCGGAACCAGTCAGAGGATCGATCGTTAGGAAAAGTGGTGAGAATAATAAATTCTACTAATGCTGCAAATGTGAAAGTTTGTATGTTAGTATGTTTGTCTTACAATCACGCAAAACCAATTGAAGGGATTTTTGGGAAGGGGAGGGTTGAATTTTGGCTCACAGAAAACACCTAGATTAATATAAAATACTTTTAAACGTTAAAATCTTGAGGGATAAAAAACGATATCCATGCAGACGATATGTAAACCAAAGACATGAGACGATGCCCTTGATGTCTTTGAACTCCAAAAACACCGCCATAGTAATACAGGGTAGAAGTAAAGACTGACTTATATGGTAAAAAAAATGTTCAGTTTATGCAGTAAATGACAACCCTACCAAAATGGCGTTAATGTAGGCAAATGTTATGGTATCCATGTGTGCAATGTAGCAGTTGTTGACGGATTGTAGTGTGTCGAGTTTAACGAAACTATGGAAGGCAAAGGTTAACAAATTCTCAATTAATTACGTAGTCAATAAGGGTAGTAAAAAAAATACCCTGTTGCTACTACAGCGCCACCGTTTTTAGGGTCCCGTACCCAAAAGGTAAAAAACGGGACCTTATTACTAAGACTCCGCTGTCCATCCGTGCGTCCCCCCCTCTGTTAGTGCGCTCTCATGAACCAACAATTTTTTTTGAAAATAACTATTTCTATTGCCGCTATAACAACAAATACTAAAAATATAAAATTAAAGTAGGCTCCCACACAAGAAACGTGATTTTTTCGAAATGCTAGCTTCATCTTGTTCCTTTTACTTAATCCAAAAAGTACTTAATTTGTAAGCTTATAAAATGGTACGGAACCCATCATGTGTGAGTCCGACTCTGACTTGACTGATTTTTTTACACATTTTGATGAACATTTTATACTCAGAGTCGATTTTCCGTTTCTCCTTCCTTTACCCTCCATAAGCAATGCCTAATTAGTGGTTAGAAATGATAATAGCAATCCTTAACCTCATAATTAGAATAAAAGCAATTGCCTTATAAATATTTACTTTTCCCTGGAAAAGAGAATATATTCCGAGATACAAGTAAACCTTTTTTATATTATAATCGGAATTCACCCTCTGTTATATCGATATCATATCTAAATCCTTTGATATTTATATCAGGAAAAGCGATTTTCTTTCCCCGTCCTATAATAATTCGGTTTTGTAAACGGAATTTTATCTTAATTTTTTTAGAACATTAAGTTTATGTCGCGCCAGATCGAGATTTAATGAAATAAAAAACGTATTTGGCTCAAAGATTGCGCTGATGTTTTATAGATTTTTTATAATACGTCTACTTAACTTAGTATCATAGAATTCGATGGTTAGGTTAGGATATTACAAAATTAGTATTGACTTCATTTTGAAAGATCTTTCGAATTTAATATAATTAATATTAATTAATAGTGTATTTATTTACAAAACGTTAGTGTATTTGAGGAAGTGGTAGCTCAGTTTGTTACGTGCCTTGGTTAACCGACCGACCCGACCCGACAAGTCGAGGGTCCGAGTCTTTGGTAAGTTGGAGCTTCATTGTGCCATGTTCTTCATTGTGCCCGGATAGTGGCGACAGATTCGCAACCTGTCACACTGGGACTCAACATGAACATGCCAAATGCGGTGTCTAACACCTCTGCCTATCCCTCTCGAGGGATTACGGCGTGAGTTTATGCTATATTAAGTTTTTTTTAATTTGATAGGAATCGATTATGTTGTGAATAGTCGCAAATATTTAATAAGAACTTTTACTATTGGTCAGACTTACTAAACCAAAATAACAAAAGTAACAGCAACAAATGAGTGACACCGTTAATGTTGCATTTTGCTATAACCTACAATTAACGCTTACCAAACATAAAATGATTACGGTGTAGTCCTAAAAATGATAAAAAGCATGTATTTAAGTATCCATCTGAAGCAACTAAAAACTTAACATATAATACTACATTTTTTAATTAAAAGTAAAATGAAATGTTATTCTTCTTATAATTCATCACTGTAATTTATTTTTATTGTTATAAATTAAATTTAACATTTTGCTGTTTATAATAATCTAATATTGTATAATTCGACGAGCATGTGTAATATTTTCAACTATAATTAATTCAATTGTTGATTGCTAAATTAATCTTGTAAGCGCTTTCGATGTTTTAGGTTTTAAGATGAAGTGAATAAATAAATTGAATTGATAACTAAATATGGTTGACGATAATTTTAAATATTTATAACACAATTTCAGGTCAATCTTTCCGAAGTAGAACACCGATACCAGAAATGTCCGACGACGAGAACTTAAAAGAAAACGAAATGACTATTGAAGCCGATATTGAAGAGAAAGGTAACATCGATTAATATTATTAATAATCATCGTTTACTTCGGAAGAAGGTGACTGTAATTACAGGTGTAGTGAGAAATTATGCGGCTTTGTGATTTTTCGGGAAAGTTCGTTTTTCATAAAATTTTATATTAAGTTGTTATAGAAGTCATTAAATGAATATTATTATTGATATATCGGATAGTAACGTTCGGTAATCTTCGCGAAAAACCGAGAAATAACGAAGTCACTATATTTATCTCTATTTCTGTACCAAGTAACCAGCAGACAACTGTATCACGGGAAACCATGTGAAGATAATACCCACATCGGAACTAAATTACTACCTATTAGTTACCTACACATTAACTCTAAGACGTTATAATATTATTAAGACGTTACACAATTAACTTAAACTATCTCATTAAATATACCTCCAGTATATATTACCTAATGAAAACAAAATCATGACAAAAACGTTGTCATGTTGTTTCAAAAAATTATTTCTTTTTTTATCGACCAAACTCTGTAAAATGTAGGTGTTTAGTCAATTTTGTAACTTTTTTTTTGCATTAAGAACTTTACTAATCACTTTGCATTTGATATACCTTCTTCCTCAGTTATCTGACTAACTGATAAAGATGCAGTAGTCTTTAATATAATTTTGAGAATTTAATTTTAAAATTTCAACAGGCACCAAATCACCCGAACAAACGCTTCCAGAAAAATCCGAAGACGTCCCCAAAAAGAGCCCAGCTAAAGACCCGATGGTTGACAAACCACCTCCAAACGTTCCAGAAACCAAAGTACAGATCGAAGAAGAAGTATCTGAATCCCTTTACATCACCAAAGAAGAAGACACTCCTCTACAAAAGCCCATAACACCAACTCCTAGTACCAAATCTGAGCAGATCCTCTCTGCTGCAACATTAGAATCTTCTCAGAAGGAGCTAACTTCAGAACCCGGAACTTCAGAACCGAAAACTCCTTCCAAAATACCGAAGTCACCAAAAGTGACTCCACCAACACCTGAACCTCTGCCACCACCGAAACCGACTGACAAGGGGAAATCTAAGGTATCCGGGAAAATTGTCTCCGGTTGGTTATAAATTTTTGGTGTTAACTTCTGCTATATTGTTCTCTAAAGGTTCTCTTTAAATGGATAATTATTTCTTGAAGTTGGAACTTGTTTTGAAATGATCACGACTTCGAATAAACTGAAATATCTGTCTATTGACTAAAAAAGCATTTAAGCAAACATCTGATTTGTTTGCTGGAAAAATGACATCGTAGTGAGAATTGCCTTATTTTATCATTAAACTATTAGATTTAGATTTAAGCAATAATAGTCCTTATTTGTACCTGCACTAATTACACTATTGGCCTTACAATCTCGTATTTTTGTTAAGTATCAAATATACAATAGTCACATGTTTTTTCTGTCTTTACCTGAATGTTTTCATTACATAGGGCTTTAGTATGTAAACTAGATATTTAATTGTTTGTTGACTTAATCCGTAAGTTACTGTAGTTTAATAAAAATAAAATGTTGGATTTACGTTCATTTTTGTTTGTTTTCTTACAATTCCTAGACAAGAAAAATTGAAGCTCTATATATATTTTTTTTATAGTTTGAGTCTTTGTAACATGTTTACATGTATAAATCCAATGATTAAAGCTCCACCAAACACTTTACTGTACCATTTTTAATCTCAATGGGGGCAGCTGACCCTTTCCCGCTCTTTAGTGACACCCATGCCTACAGTTAGCTCATACCCGCAAATTAGTAAAAAGTAAAAAACATAGCACTTTTGTTTTAAGACTTATCATAAACGCTCGGTATTTTTGTGCCCTGTTTTATAACAAATAAAATGTATTTAAAAATTAAATTCGAAGATCTAACGACAAAGGAAGGTCCAATTTATTTGTCAGGTCGGAACCCACATCGTGAAAACGCCTAGGGACTGGTCTCTGTAATTAGAACAACTTTAATACGTAAGTAATTATAACGCAATGTTTGTAGATTGACAAAAACAAAATACGTGGTGGAATCAAAAAATATAATCTTAATAATATATAATTATAACCTTCCAACTTGTTTTCATCCTTTTAAGGGTTCCGTACAGAAAGGGTAAATAACGGGACCCTATTACTAAGCCTCCGCTGTCCGATGAACCATAATATCTAGATTCATGAAATTTTCTGAAAATGTCTATTTCTGTTCCCGCTATAACAACAAACATAAAGAAATTATATTTTTTCAACAATTTATGCTTGTTCTTATCTCTTTTACAAAATTATATAAAATGGTAAGGTACATGTGCAAGTCCGACTCACACTTGACCGGATTTTATTTCAAGTTATTGTTGCAATATCATTGTGGTACTACATTCTTGACCAGCAATGGCATGACAAGCATCTATTTGCACTAAAATTAGGTAAAAGATTAAATTAATTTTATTGTATTGTTTTTTATCATTCATTTCTATGTTTTTTTATTATTAAACAAATTAAAAGTAAATCGAAATTAAAAGCGTGCAATTCGCCGTCGTGGCGCAAGGGTTTAAACCGCCGACTGCTACGCAAGACGGTCCGAATTCGAATCCCTTCGAATTATTTGCAAGACACATTGTGACTACAAACATAATAAAATATGTATGGCTGCATAAAAAATTTGCTACAGAATTTGCTTTTCTCTCAGAAGCTCCATTTCATTGTATTGAATAAACTAAGGAATAAGTAATAGATACTTGTTTCAGCACCGCCAAGTTTTAATTAAGAAATACTTTTAACTACGATTGTAATGTACTCGATCACCGTGATAGAAAAGGACAGACTGTGTCCTGTATAGCTTTGTCCTTCTTGCACAGAGATCTGATTTATTAGAGGTTGTCCTCTTAAATTTTATAGAGTTCAGTAACGAAATGGTTGATTGGAACTCGCGTCTGATTAGTTTGTCAGTACATCAAAGAATGCTTATCTTAGCAGAATTTAATAAAAAGCAACTGATTGACGGAGGAACGGTCATGTCACATCACATGACCGTTCCTCTAACATTTTTCTATTTTTACCATTTAAACTGTGCCAGAACGTCCAAATAAAAAGAATCATTCATTACGATCCAGCCACCTTCGAGATCTAGCGAGACTGGCGAACAGCTCTTCATTTTCATTTCATTTATTTATTTAAATAATACACATGCAACCAACGAATCCAACGAATAATACACACGCATGCAATACAACTTAGAGACTAATATCATTCCCTGTGTTTATCCAATTATAGGTAACCATAGCTTACATATATAATTTAACAAAACACAAATTCTACTCTTATTTGCACAAGATAAAACAAAATTAAATTAAATTGGACTATGTTACAATTAAAATTTAAAAAATGTTAGTTTTTATTTTTATAAAAGAAATATTCATTATAGAAAAAATAATCTAATATTTAAAAATACTTTCCAACTTCAGCACCAGTGAGGTTAAAGTCAGGTTTAAGAAAGAAAAGAAAAAAAACACCAAAGTACTTTTAACATTTTATTTCTGGTAAAAAATACAATACTAAGTCAACTAGGAATATCTTAAGCTAACGTAATTATTGTGATCAAACAAAATGTAAATATTACTAAGTAACAATAACAGTCAACTAAGCTACGCTTGTAATCATATACGCTTAGACAGTATTAAAGTAACTAAGACTTGTAGCTTACTTATTAAAAGGGTTTTTACATTTGACTAAACTTTTTTTAAAGGAGTTTGAAATTCATGGAAAACTCTTTACCTACCCGTTAATAATAAATATTTGATTATTTTTCAAAAAACGTTAACAAAATATACATTGCCATAGGTAATAGTGGCAAAACTGTATGTTTTAAATAGAGAAAAAAGAAACGATGAATTTCAAAAACGAATTAAAAAAACATAGTGACGGAAATCGAAAAGGTCGGACAACAATTACTCTGTTTTATTTTCAAAATATTGTGGCTGTACAAAAAGTAGTTTTAGGTGCCTTCTACAAAACAGTTTAAAACTAAAAAAGTCAAACAAAAAGTAAAAATCGAATAGGCCATTAAAACAACAACATTGAAATAAAAACATGACGTAAGGAAGCAAAAATAAAACCCCCTATAAATATGGAACTGTATACTTCTTAAGGTACGTTCACACCGTTTTAATATAATAGTTAAAAATGAACTTATTTTTGAAAGAGGTCTCATCAGAGCATATTGAGGATTTAATATAATAGTTAAAAAGGAGCTTATTTTTGAAAGAGGTCGCATCAGAGCATATTGAGGATTTGTAAGAAACCTCTTATATGCTAAGGTATAAGTTTTATTTTCAACTATTTAGTAAAAAATATGACGGTTTGAAAGTGCTTATTTTAAGTCTATTCGAAAAAAAAACATTTTGACTTTGACTTTATGTGGCTGAGTAAGAATCTTGATACATAAAATTATGTGGTAAATTATGTTTTACTAACGACTCCTAGTCTATTATATTATGTGTTCTAGCGATTTAGTTAGTTAGTTAATTCTGAAAAAAGAATATTCTTAGCTACATCATTATTTAGTCGAAAAAGAAGAAATTGAGTACTATGACTCCCTAGCGATAAAATTGAATTTTATCGTTTTTAGCCTGTACAATAGTGTGTCAATCGGTGGATCATACAATAACAAAATTCGTATTATGAATTGCCAAAAAAGATGACATTTTACTATTTGAAATCTGCATCCTATCACGATCAATTGCTAATGTTGGACCTAAGATGATTCTGCCATATTTTTTCCATCTGTAGGAATTGGATTCAAAAATAATACATTTTAGTGACTCTGTGTGTAAACAGGTTTAGGCCGCCAAAGACAGTCTATTGGACATTCGCATTAGTCACGAATTTGACGCTCCAAAACTACTCACCTTGCTCGGACCTCTTTGTATTACGACACCATTTAAAGGTTATAAGGAATTACGTTCCGTGCATACGATTTCGCATATGTGTGAAAAATAATCCACTAACAACTTATTCCCTTTAGTTTTTGAATAAGGAGGATCTTTTGCTGTGTGGGTTTTTTATTATTAGACATATTTGCGTACATTCGATTGTTTATCCCCACTTTGACCCATATATCTTTTGAATGGGGGAACCGATATCAATGAAACATAGCTAAGAACACGCTTGTTTAAGTCACCTTTAAAACAAAAAAACGACATCAAAATCGCTTCATTCATTCGAGAGTTATGATACCATAGAGACACAGACAACAGACAAACTTATAACAACCCACTTTTCGAGTGGGGGTTAAAACTAAAAACCAAAAATGACTAAAAACTGTATTAAAGCCAGCCAACTATTTAATTGAGAATTAGGAAGTTCTTACGTCTCATCTACGAGTGAAATATTTTTCATTATTAACCTAAAATGAATAAAACTGTTTCATGAATAAATTGTAAAGCCTAGTTGCGTAAACAGCATCGTGATAATACGAGGTTGGACCGACACGTGTTCGAAATGATCATGTTAACTTGCAAACGCAGACACTATAGTTTAATTATATTATTACATTTAAAAATAAAATCTATTTCTATCACTACAATCTGAGAAACTACAGTTAAGTAAATTGAAATCCTATCTACAAATAAACTCAATGAAACTATTTATTTTAAATAATCGAAACCATTGTTATGGTTATAGTTAAATCTGATTCATACTGTACACACAAAAAAAATCTGTCATAAATGGGAAATTTAATTTTTCAAAGTCATAATTATATACTTTGTTTAACCACAAAACTTTAAGAAACAGAAGACACCAAAAGGCACACTATGTGATACGTTGAAAAGAGAAATCTCAAAACTATGGGCATCTACGCTATAGATAATAATTAAAATGATAAACTTAATTGTAACTAAGTATCGCACCGCGAGATCTGTACACATTTAGCACAGATCTCGCATGTATCGAGAAAATGGCTCAATTGTAGTCTTTGGTGAAATTTAATAAATCATGACAAACATACTTAACAAGTGTTCGCCGACGGAGGAAAAGAAAACAATTAGAGAAAAAAAGAAAAGTACAATTGCATCAAGAAGCACTAAATGATTTAAAAAAAATCAGAATCATTTCATTATTAATAAAAATAATCATATTTTTTCATTAATTTTGTAGTTGTCTGAGGTGTTTTTATGACTTGTTAATAATTGTAGTTAATACGAGTAATGTGACTTCATCTACTGTATTTGTTTTGAATGTTTGTATGTGTGCTATAGGTGTGTCTATTGAGTAAATAAAGAAATGAGCGATAGGTATAGTACATAGGACAGATAGCTACATGAGTTTTCATAGTTACATAGATATTTATAGCCACCCAGTTTTGGGTTGTCGTTTGATAGTTCTGACTTCGTCGATCTTTTGACCAGCCCTGAGTGGTTCAGGTGATGTGGGTGGGATCAGCCGCTCAGTACTGGACGAGGTTGAAGATAGATGTTGAGATATGGCCGGTGTTGATGATCGCTGGAGAAAGAATAATACAGTTTCAAAGAATGTTTTTTGAGGACGGGGTTACTGACGTGCCTTTGTTAATCAACGGTTCGATTCTCGGGTTGCCGTATATTGTAGCTGCCTTGTTCCTCATTGTGTCCGGATAGTGGCGACAGATTCGCAACCTATCACACTGGGACTGAACATAAACACCATTACGGGGTGAGTTTATGTTTATGTCAAGAGTATAACCTATTTGCAACGTAAATAAACCCGACTTTGCGATTGAATATTGCATTTGACAGCGGGCTTTTGCAACTTAAAATCAGATTTTCGACACGCTCACCCAATTTGAGAAAACACGTGGCAATTCTTTGAGGAAAAACTATAATGGTTGGCCATTCCATTAATAATAAAACCTATTTTGTGACAAAACTCACCGATTTTGAAACCGCTGTTGCAGGAACCGGAGGTGATGGTTTCGGAGATGATGGTCTTGATGGAAGTGGAGTTTTGAGGGGGCTTATTGGTCTAGACGGGGCTTGAGTTTTTGGGGTAGCGGGGGGTTTCGATTTTCCCAGTCTTTCGGGAGAGGAAAGCTTCCCTTTTGGGGATGATGGAATGGAGACAGGATGGATTGGCGTACTTGGTGTCACTTCCATTGTTGGGGCTGCTGGTGCCTGCAATACATTAAACATTGAGTAAAAAGAAATTGAATTACGATAACTTCTACAGCTATTCTTTCAGTTATCAATGTAATTTAAGATTCTCATATTATTATGAAAGAATCTTGACTTATACTGGACTCATACCAAATGAGTTTTACCTTAGGTTTTACGGTAGGTGGTGGCGGTGGTGGTAGTAAGGCTCCTTCTGCCGGTTTTATACCATTAGCCACAGGCCTCGCTACTGCAATGACTTCACACGATTTTTCCACACTTGCTTCTTCTTTTGTTTCAATAAGCTACAAAGAAAAAGGTTTGTCAATTTGGATTGACATGAACAAGATTGCCAATAACATTATTTCTGAAAAATATTTGAAAATGAGTGCTCTTGAATACCTTTGCAAGTTTTAAAAACAAGTAGAAAAGATTAAAGGATAATCGGTTGTCAAACTTGGAACGAAATACCTATAATTTACTTTGTCTTTTAAGTGTTACTTTATCAATATTTACCTTATCATCAGGTCCGAGGCCAGCTGATTTCCTTTTGATCACTTTAGGTGGAGAATCTCCGGGAAGCCGTTTAGCTTTCAAAGGGCTTGGCTCTGTATTAATAACAAACAAAGATAACAGACATAAAATAACTAACTTCTAAATCAACTTTAAATGCAAGCGAGATTGACATCAGTAATGGATACAAATAAATACTCCAGTTTTTATAAATGCAGTTAAGATATTATAAGGTTTTTTTTGACAAATTTAGTTATGTATTTATTAAAAAAGGAATACAAACAGATAACAATCATAAAAAACAGTATGATAAATTTAACATTGCAAGACTAGATTGAAATCCAGAAAACTATACACAATCAAACAATATTGAAGAGGCTAATTGAAAAGAAAAAAAAACATAATAAAGACATAATTTCAAATTGAGGCAAAAATATTAAAATAAAATATGGGAGATATGATTTTGAAAATGTATGCAAGCGGGGGGGGGGGGGGGGGGGAAACAAACAAATCTGATCATCTATAACATCAAGATATCTGCAGTCAAAGCGTGTTTCAATGAAGATAACCTATGATGAATACGTCAATATCTACTTTGTGTTTACAAACTAGCTCGTTACAAGTGCGACACATTCTCATGATGGGGTTGTAGTAGGAAGCGTTGTTCTTATAAAGAGGTATACTACAAAAGCGTTGTTGTGCTTAAACCGGGAATTATATAAACATTTACATTAATGGCTGACAGAAGATAGGACGAACAAATAAACAAATGGGATAGTTTGTACCAACAAATAAATAAAATTTAATATATTCACCTCTTGCTGGTGTAGGTATATCATCAGGTAAATTAGATGTAGGTCTTGGTTGAGGACTCGCTGACCGTGAAGATGGACCTCTTGACGGCATCTGTTATATGTTATCTTTTTAATATTGTCAATATTATCATGATTCATAAATAATTAATAGGTCGATATGGTGAGAAAACAATTAATATACGAAGACCACGTGTACTCGTAAACGCTCATTTCTGATACCTTTTGAAAGTATATGGTTGAACGATACGATAGTCTAGATAATAATAATAATAATAATCTTTATTTCCAAAAATAAAACAGACATTTATACATTGATTGATAACGTCCGCAGTAGTTTTATTTAAAAACTGTGTCGCTGACGTTATCGCCCTCCTCAAGTAACAATATAAATTTTAATGAAATTATATAAACGAAAAGATTTAAACAAATTAATTGAAACAAAATAGAAAGAATCAAAATTAAATCTATAATCAAAATTAAAACGAAACCAAAAATTATATTATAATAGTTAATAATTGAGATAATAATGAACAGCAAAAAATACAAAAACTAAATAAAAATTATAATGATTGTGTGCGTGTCTAACCCATAATTTCATGTGTAAGTTTGTGTACATGTATGTGCGCTTGTATTTGTGAATGCGTGTGAATGTATGAAGTTTAAGAAAATTGAGAGACAGATGATTTAAATTCACTTTTGGATTAGAGACTCTGTAGGAGCGAGATTCAAGCCAGGATGTTATGTCCGCCCTACACTTAGCCAGATGATGATGATGTCTTCTATTAGAGACAAAGACTAGAATAGAGAAAATAAATCATCACAGTAGGAATAAATACACTTAGCAGGTACGACATAATAATATGTTAACTGAAAATTAAAAAGCTCTGGTTGGGGCTAAACGTGTAGTATTTTGATGACTAAGTTATGAAATTTAATTAGACAAAGGTTTTTAAGAGCTACTCACCTTGATTTTGGATGGGCTAGGTGATCCTAGTTTACCAGATACCGGTGAAACTGATCTACTGCGAGGTCCTGCTGATGCACTGAGCAGACCTCCTGACATGGCACTATAATTTTCCCCTGTTGAAAAAAGAAAAAATCTGTTTAAATATGAACCTCCACAAACTCGCTAGATATTGTCAATTTTAATAACAAAGCTTTACAAAACTGACACGAAATTATTTTGAAATCAAAAATGCCTGGTAGCTCTAACTAATCGAGTTCATACTAACTAATCGAGTGAATTATTGGATGATTCGTATGAATCTATTACACGGTCGTTCTTATTTACCTAGCACCAGTTAAACTGACGACCTCGGTGGGGCAGTGGTGTGAACAGTCGGTGGAGGCGGAACTTTGTGTAATTTGCAAGACACATATTTTCGGTTACCGGTCTTGGATGTAATATTCTTATCTTTGTAGATTATACCATATCGTTGCTCAGTGCCTATACAAGATTATCTCATTGAATGGCTGAGTTAATGTGTGTGTCGTGAAAAAAAAAAACTAAATCAAGAGCAATCAAGAATCTTTTGACAAAATCAAGAACGCCTAACCTGGTCTAGCTGGAGACCTAGGCATAGGCGAGGGTAGTGCTGCTACTTCCGTTGACATGTCCTTAATCAGCTCCAGTAAAGTATGACCAGGAGTCTCCGGCATCTCTACTGGTGATGCTCCCCTTGAACCTTCTGAAAGATTAAGTAAAGATGCAGTTTCGAATATGATAAATTTTGAAAGAGAAGTTCTTCCAGAAGAAGCGTAGAATTTAAGAGAATCTACAAAAGTAAGGGTATGTAAGTAGTGGTTTGCTCCAAACTTTGAACTTGCGATGTATTAGTTTTAAATATGGATATTTTTTATCTTTTACTCCCCTTGATAGCATATCCTATATCATTATACCAATAATAACTCCTTGACCGGTTTGGGTCATATCGAATGATTTTTTTTCTTTGTTATTCAGCCTATGAAATTTTACGACGATCCGAACAACGATACCTACTTATCCTATCGTCGAACAAACATACAAATTCAGAGTGTTCCAGTAGACTCGGAGAAATTAGCTCACTCGTTCAAATATATTCATCATTATTTGTCACAAAAAGTCACAAACCTGGCAAAGGGGATCTTAAAACCAGCTTCTTGGCTTCGTCCATTGCTCGTTTTAAATTCTGCTGATTTTTGAAAGATTCCCGACTTTTAGACCTTCCTATTTGAGTCCTACGAAAAAAGAAGAAAATTTGACTGGGATTTGAAAATTAATGAAGGTCACTAAAAATGTTTTTGTTTGTATATAATTTCTTGTAAGAGTTTTGATCAAAATTTTAAATGAAATCTTACGGCACTCCGGCTGCGGCAAGAGTCTGGTCCCATTTTGACGAGGTAGTGCTGGCGATCGCCATCCTGGCGATCCTCCTAAATTTGGAAAGTCCATCTTCATCCCCTTGGTTCTCTTCATCTACCCCCGACGACGGTGTCACTTGGAAGTCCTTCATGAGACGGCGTTCCCATATCTTCATGCGCTTGCCAAGAACAGCTAAAACAGATTTCTTTAATTTACCAGTCCTACACATTGCTATAGATAAAGACTGAAGCATATCACATCTTATTGATGAAGGTAAGTGTGAGTTGTTCGTAGAATAGTAAAATAAAATTCTATGAAAGACATCACACCAAGTGCATTGCGTGGCTGCGCCGCATTGTAAAAGGGCACATGTACAGTTGGTCAGGTGTGCTTCAGCTTTTAACGTTGCATCAGACAAAGTATAACTAATTAAAGACGCAACATTTAAAAAAATTGACAGCTAAAAATTACATTTAAGCAAATTTTATGAAATTTGATCACAACCTCATCTAATCGTATGTGATAATGTGGCTAAAAGAATAGTCAGTCACTAAGATCAAACCTTTTTCCTTTCTATCCGTGAAAGATACATCCATGCCGTTCTTCTCAAATACTTCAAGCAATTCGTATCTCATGGCAGATATGTCTCCCTTGAGCTCGTTCACATCATCTTCAGTCACCGGTTCATCATCCATCTTCCGGTGCATCGCTGACACGTACCGCCACACCAGGGCTCTCATCACTGCCGTGTAGCGAAGGTCCAACTCCTTCTCCTTTTGGTCCTGAAGGAAAAGCACTTTGAAGCATATGTGTGATTATATCTTAAAACTTGGGCAAAAATATTGTTTAACATGTATCAAATACAATCTAGTCTCAAAAAAGTTTTATTATTTTAGTGCTGTTTCAGTTTGTCTGATTTTAAAAACCATCTTACTTGGAGTTTTGCCTTTTTGATTTTGTCCTTTTCCCTGAGTCCGAACAGCTTTAGCAGCATTTTGGGAGTCGGGATAATGTTGAAGGGCGGTGGCAGGGTGGCTCCTTCTTCAAAATAACTCATCCACAAGCGAGTGCGGGCAAATTTCCATTCTGTGTCTGCGTGTTCCTGTTAAATTATTTTGGTTTGACTACTTTTATTGATCATATCATTTATATTAACCTAACCATAACACAATAGTACCACTATTTACGTGGCATAGGAACACTAAAAATTATTAGTATGTTGAAACGCAATTTTAGATCTGATACGGTCAATTGCGATTTTTTTCGATACAAATTTTCAAATGCTTAAATAATTTCAATTCAATCAAAAATAAAAATATTTAATACGACTTAAAATATTTATTTTAATCATGGAAAGTCTTGGTTCAAGGCTGCAAATATAGTTTAGAAACCGTTTATATGAATACATACAGAGGCTTGTGAACTTTTTAAATAAACAGCTCTACAAGTCAAAGCACAAAGCCATCGACCGCGATCTCTGAAAGAAACAAGTATTTTTCCTCCCGATTTCTACAAAGATGTGTCTCACACTTTTATTGGGTATCCTTTTGTATGAATTTATCCTTTCATCTTGTACATTCAAATTTTAGATTGTGGCGATACGTTCCCATTTACGTATGTTAAGCCTTTAGAATTACCCAAAATAAAATATTCTAGCTAGTCTAGTAACTTTGCTGATTAAAAATACTTCTTGAACCTAACAGCTGCTATTGCTTCGATTACCAGTTGAGCAAAAATTGAGGTTGATATATGTAGGTTTGTAACCCAAACACTTAGTACAAGTAAAATACCAAAGACAAAGTATTATAATACAATACTTTCTTACAAATAAACGGTTGAACTACAATGTTGAACTAGTGGGAATGAGCCGAATTGTAAAACATTTTTTTTTTTGTAACACGTCTAAGAATGGAAACGCGCCGACAAATTACTTAAATAAATATACCTACACGTTTTTCAAATGAAAAGGTAAGCGACCTTTTTGCAGATATTTCCAAAAACCAAATTTAAGTATCTTTTGTCCCGCGATCGGAATTTTGTTTGCTGTTTTCAGTTCATAAGAGTTGGGGGTTCGAAGAGGTTCTAGTATAATACTGTGTGATCCAAATAAGGAAGGAACCTTCTAGAAGAATGCAGTCAATCAACATTGCTTACTGTATCTAGATCTAACAGTTTCTAGAGGCAATTTTTTTTTTTTTTTTTACCGAAAACCAAAGCATAAATAATTTCAAGAATGCAACAGGCTTGTTTTATGATAATAGAGGTTTTTCATTATAAAATAAAATAAAATAATGGTAATGTAAAAATAATCAAAAATCACTGCTATATTGAGTGTACATATTAGTGTACCCGTGTATGTGTAGGAAATTTGTGTGTATGAGTTAAGACAAACATTAAAATTAATCACTTAAGTAATTTAAGATAATTAATTTTGGGAATCAAAAATGTCTTTGATTATTTTTTGGCTTAATTTTTGATGACGTTTCTTTTATCAAAGTAGAGGTCGAGACAATACATAACACTTGACGCAATATTTCATTATGCATTAACTATTTCTTCAAAAAAGGTGTCACACGGTAACTAACAATTAGTTGGTTGGCTAACTTAGTTTCTGAGTTTTGATTTTGATATAATCTTGATGTACAAATACGTTTTGCACTCGTACATACAAAACATTATATTTACAAATCGACTGCTGTCGACGGCAGGGAACTGCCCACAATGTAAAAAGGTACGTCACTGGTGCATTTCTACGTTTTCCTAGTTGCTTGACAATTATCGAGATTAACTAAGCAGATTTATGAAATAAAGTTTAAGGCTCTAGGAATAGAGCTCAAAGTCCTCGCAAGTTTTTTTTCTTTCAGCCTCATACATATCATAGGTACCGAACTTTCACTTATACCATTTTATCACTAGAATAAATAAAGAATAATGGAAGAAAAAAAGATTTTTAGTTTACAAACTGAACACATTAAGCCGACATGACAAAAAATTATGGAAAAATTAAGTCTTTTACAAATTAAAATGTTTTAATACAAAATAAATAATTTAACAGAAACTAAGGAAATTTGTTTTTGAATCGGATTAAAAACATTCACAAAACATCTTTTGATGTTTAATCTTTACACAAGGAAATTAATTTCGCTTGTGTCAGGATTCCATTAGGAGTTAAATAAATTAAGTTTATAATAAGAAACGTTTTGATTACAGGATATATAAAAGCTTAGTTTTCTGACTAGATCATTCGGCAGGATTTCTCTTTGAATATTGAACAGAATGTTCTTTAGAGACTGAAAAATACGAAATTACGAAATACAACCTACTCGAAGTCATGTCCATTATCAAAAACACAAAGATCTAATATAAAATAAATGCTGCCAAAGAGGTTACAGTCCTTAAAATTCAAAGGATGATAATTTAAAGCAAATAGAATCGGAGGGAAGTCGTTACGAACTAAATTTATTTTGTCACGCCCTTTGTTACTTTTTAATCCACCCTTACCAATTACGTGAAAACAATTAACCGACGAAAAATAATTGGGGAGGTTCTTTTTATTTTGGTTTTTTATCCTATGACTGACGCGCTAAAACCACACGGGTATATGATTTAATTTCCATAGCTACTTTAACTTCATCTTCTCAAGGAACCTTGGCAAAATTACTCACTTGAGGAATCACAACGTTCCTAATTAAGGACCTAATAAAAGGTACTTTAAAATCAGTGTACCTACCATGAGTTTCACCTTCGATCGCCGCTTGCGGCTGCAAACACACTTACATGAATCTTTATAAAACGCCTCTAACGGATTGATGAGGATTGCTCATACAAAATCACTGTAGTAAACTGTGTTACCTATGTATAGGAAAACAATACAAACTCATGGTAGACACATAATACTGAAATTCCTTATTGTTTAGAAAAATGTAATTCAAAGTATTTTAACAAAATCTATGTAATTCAAAAGATACCTTCACCAAAAAATAAGAGTGACAATTCCGAAAAAAAATGAGACAAATAAAATAAGATTTAGTCACAGATTAATTATTGGTCTCCGCTAGGAGAACTGCGACTTCCAATCATTAATATATGCTTAAAGTTTTGTAGTGCTGTGGTCAATAAATATAGAGAGAAAATATTTTCACTTTTAAATACTTACGACGATCATCGCGAAGGAATTGGACATCATGGCTATGAGGAGGTTCAGCAAGACGATCACGTTGATCACCGAGTATGACCCGAACATCAGAAGACCCCAGAATCTGGTGTAACTCTTGATGCCGGCCAGCTCAAAGTTCTCCAAGCCCACCATGCCGAACGAAGCCCAGAACAAGGATTGCGATGCTTCAAAGACACTAGAAAAGAACTAGTGGTTAATATTGACGTAGGGTGTGTTAAAATTAACTATCGAATAATGTATGAACTTTGAAATATTTAAAAACGTCAACAAGAAGATAATAAAAATTATTATTATTTGTGCTTCGTATGCAATAATTTCTGTTAATAATTAGTTTTTAGGGTTCCGTCCCCAAAAGGTAAAAACGGGACCCTATTACTAAGCTTCTGCTGTTTTTCTGTCAGCGGGATTTTAAGAGAATGTCAAAAAAATTTTAAAAACACAAATAAATTTAAAATTAAAGAGGCCTCCCATACAAGAAACGTGATTTTTTATTATTATTTTATGTTCTTGTTTCTTATAAGAAATTATCTGAAAAGTACATAATGTTTAATCTTATAAGCAACGACTACCGTGCGGGTACGACCCACACTTGATCGGATTTTTTCTAGTTTGTCTCAACTGATTTTACGAGGGGCTTAAGGAGTATTTAATGGAAAAAAAAAAACATTTTATAGTACAATTCTATTTGAATTACATACATTCTATTCATATTCAAATAATAAAATTTGTATTTTTATCGTTAAGCTTGATATATTTATCCTATAAAATTTTTGAACTTATGTGTAAAAACTCGATACATAAAGATTTTCATGTAAAACTGAATCTCTAGATAGTGAACACTTTGGTGACAAATTTAAACAATTGCATAAAGGGTGATTGTTTTTAATATTCGTGAAAATTCATCGTCTCTCTCAGAGTCATACAGTCCACCTCGTCTATCTTCAAGGTGTTCATCTTTATATTTATATCTTCTTCTAACTGAATCTGACTCTGCAGCAAAAAGCGAAGTGCTGTATTAGCTTCATGTAGCATTTTCTGCAATTGATCAGTGCTGTGAAGCAACATTTTGCATTCTTGATACAAAGCTTTTGCTGGAGTATCTTGTACCAGTTCCGCTTGAATCCGATTCACCCTCCTCCCAAGTCTTGTATGCGCTAAACCAATAAATCCAGTTTTATCTTGAAGCGCTTTCTCCAACTGTACAATGTTGTCTTGCATTTCAACCACTTTCTGAGCTGTATCACGATGCATGTCTTCGAGTCTGCTCTTTTCTTTTTTAGTCGCTTCGATCCTAGCCTTAAATTCATGATTACATTTGTTAAATGCATCCCATATATCATCAATTACTTGTTTGAGAAGAGTATCAATTATTACTCTTATTGGGCGAGCATCAGCGACGTCTTTAGCGGCCTTTCCAATATTCTTAGCTGAATATGAAGTATATTCGTCAGGAGAGATAGCCGATGGATCGAATGTAGATAACTTTTCAATATCAGCAATAGAAAGGTCAGTTGGTTTAAGTGTTAGCGATACTTTATCAATGTCAATAGCAGCTTGCTTGAAGTCAAGATCTTTGTCGATGAAGTAACGTGTTGACCGCAACCTTCGCACTTCTTCGTTAAGTTGCACCAAAGATTTTCGAAGAAGATCTTGTCCACCAAGTATAGTTGTTATTTCGTGTTGAAGGGCACGTTCTACTTCATCGACAACTAAATCAATTCCTAGACGACCATCTCTAAGCATGAGGCACTTTCTACTGATATTGAGAGCATTACTTTCCAATGAAGCAATACAATCTTCCAGTCGCTTTTTGTATACGCTTAAAGCTTCTAGCTCAAGGCATATTTCTTTTCGTTGAATTTCTAGTTCATTTTTGTTAAATTCGATGTCACCTATTCGTTCTTCGAGACGTCTGTCTGACGTTTCTTTCATTACTTGCGATCTTTCTGCTGTCTCTTCTCGGATCCTTCTGCTTTCTCCTAGAACCCTGTCTGCTAAATTCTGCTGGTCCTCTGTATTCCGACATGTCTGCTCGTTCTTCAATCTCCACTGGGATACTGTGAATTTGGATCCTATAGGAGGATTACAGATGAGTCTTTCACCAGATAGCTTGGTAGTTGCTATTGGAGCGCCAATCACGTGGCGTATTCCGTAACGTGTGTCTTCCATTTTGAAGAAAAGTAATTAAAAACAAAAGAAAATTGCGGAACACCCTTGCGTCGACAGCAAGTTGAGAGCAAATTGATTAAACGATTGAAGTTAACTGTCACCATGGAAACTAAACAAGGAAACGCTGTTATTGAGTTAATACCCTCAAACGTTATGCGTAGGGAAAGAAAATCAATAAAAAGTATTCAAGTAGGTGAGTAACATATACTACTAGGACTAATGCAACAATGAAAACTGATTTACGGATGACTAATTTACGTGAGGTTGTAAGGAGGTAACTTTATCTACTATAATCTATACTCAAAATATTTATTTAACCCTGAAAATACGAGTATGCCGAAAAAAGCACCATAAAACTACATACACTTAGATACATAATGTAATGATGAAATAATGTGATATAGCTGGATAGATTTTTATTTATTAACAAACATATATAGCTAGATATTGTTATGTGTGTGTGTATATAAATATATATATAAAACAAGAGGTATATAGAGAATGAATTGAATGTAGTTAAAACTGTATATAATGGGAACCATACAAAATTTAAATACAAATTCTAGCGAGTCTACCTAAGCCAGCTTCTACTGCTCACTTTCCGAAGCTCCTCCACTTCATGCAAGAGTCGCCAGCGTTGTCCCAATCAGGTAGACCGCCAGGTAGGACATAGCACTTCTTCTTTTCCAGATCCGCAAAGTACCAGAGTAGCTGGTTCAGACCTGGTTTAAAAGATAAGGATATTTAATACCAATATTATACTTTTTAATTCAAAAGTAACTGTGTTATAGTTATTTTCCTTTTACATTAAAATAAACAAGTCAAGAAAATAAACTGCAGGTCATTTTTGGCTTAGAGAGACTTACTTCGCTAAAAACTATAAGGTTCTAAAGATAAAAGTAAACATAGTTATTATTAATTAAGGAAATATTTTAAACCTAGCTTCAATAAAGTAGCAACCTAGCAACTATTCTAATTTCTTTTTCCACGATCTTAAATTCGTTCAAAAGAATTATCTCAATCCATTAAAAAATCACTTTCAATCTCATTACATAATACTGAATAGGGACAAATATTTAGATTTGCTATCGAAGAATATTCGCTTCAATTGATATACTTTTAATATATAAAATGCTAGAAAAGTTATCTTAAATCTCAACTAAGTGTTAAGCGGTATTGACCATTTACGACCTAAAACTATAATCTTATCGTGTATGTGCGTACGTTATTATAATTGAGAACTAAAAAGAACTCACCACAAGCAAAAGCGAACAGAACCAAGCTGTAGATGAAGAAGAACTTGATAATGTCGATGACCATCCTACCAAGAGATATCTGCAGAGGGCCCAGGTGAGGGTTGATAGAGAACAAGTGGACCAGCTTCAGGGCACTGTGTTAACAAACATACATCATTCAACACGACACGGTTCGCGTCTGTCCGTACAAATGGACACACAAAAAGCTACACATTACGAGTGCAATATCAATCCTTATGCTGTACAACTTAAGAACTATACAAAATGTACGTACGGGATACGGGTAACAAACGATCAAATTTATATTAATATTAGACAGCCCAAAATGTTTCTTTAGAACATTTCCATCCCCTATTTTTATGTTCCCTTTCAAAGCTGACATGTTAAAACTACAATTTACATTCAATAGTTTCTTTGTGTCTATTTCAGTATGCGGAGGAACAAAGTCCAAAATAAAATTACGTGCTATAATTGCAATAAAAAATAAAAGTTACGAAAATCGTACCGAACAATTTTAATGTGATTAATTATTTAAGAAAATGCCTAAAGTGAAAACGTTAGAAGTTATTTCCTTTACGACTGTAAACATAATTTAAAATTCCATCTTAATTTACGTGCCAACTCATAATAATAATAAAAAATTGCTTCTTTATTCCCGGGAATGTCATAACATATTCTTTTTACTTCGGTATCAAAGGGAACCTTATCCATTAAACTCCTTACATACCTTTATTTTACGATGAAAGAAGGTGAAAGGTAATTGAAGGTGGGAAGTAATATTAGCTATCTAACAAGAACTTTATAGGGAACACAAATAGGTGAAGTGCGTAGGTTACTTATCAAGATTGCTTAAGACCAGTCAACAAAACCATTTTATAATGAGAACAGTTTTCCCTGCAAATTTTTTGGGCTTCACTGTCCGTCCGTGTTTCATGAACCGTATATTAATTGATCTATAATTAAAATGTTTACAGAGTGACTATTCCCTTTGCCGCTATAGCAGCAAATAATAAAAATTTAATTAATAATGATAATAACACATTGACTCAGCCCTGCAGGAAGATAATCTTGTATAGCAGGCACTAAGCAACAATATGGTATAGACTACATAGTTTTTTTAACAAATAACACATAGTTCCTCCCCCACCGGGATTGAACTCGGAAAGTCTAGCGTAGCAGTCAGTAATAATTAAAGATTTTAGAGAATAAGAAAGTTTTAGAGAGGAACTCTATTCAAGATTTAGTTTTTTTGCGCTTTTTAACTGTTTCCTTAAGTTTACATCTTGTACGATGGCTGCTACGGAACCCTTAGTCTGCGAGCCCGACTCGCACTTGACCGGTTGTATGTCGACTTTCAAAAAGAAACCACAAGAAGGTTTCTTGTTAAAAACGAATATAAAATTGACAACATGACATATTTTGACATTACAAAAGTACCAAAAAATACGTACAAGAAAAAAGAAACTAACCTAAAAATATTTGCCGCGGCGAACAATCCTTCAGCAATCAACTGCGGATCGAAGGCGTCCCACTGTTCCCTTGGTATATACCCGGTTTTCGGGTCCCTACTGATTTCAGAAGACTGCTGGATGTAGGCAGCAATTCGAAGCAACGCCACAGCCACGTACAAAGAGTTTCTGGTGAAATCTATGAAATTCCACATATTGCGAAGATAGGAACGCATGCCCTCCTGGTATATTTCTTGCGTCTCCTCCCAGATAAAACCTGAAATCGCAGGGTTTGATGAACAAAAGAACCCTGGAAAAAGGAATAGTGGATACTGGTACTGACCACGGAAATTAATGACTACCAACCTCGTCCATTAATGGTAGAATGTAACCTTTTCTATTAATGGAAGAATGTAACCTTGTCTATTAATGGTAGAATGTAAACACTTCTACTCAAAAGTGAAGCCTACAAGCGGCTGCCATATGTATTGCCAGCAGTGCTTCAGTTACCGCCGTCTGACTTGCTTCTATGGAGGTGCTATTATAAAAGTATATAAGGAATAACAAATGACGAACCTAGATCACTCAATATGGAAACAATCATTTGAATTGTTTTCTAACAAATTTATTAGCTAACAGATTAAAAATAACTCAAATTGAACGTCCTTAGTTAAAGCCCAGTAAATCCACTTACCAAGTACATATATGGAGACGAATATCTCGAGGTACGTGGGTCCGTTGCCTCTCTGCTTCAGGAGTTCGTTCTCCAGCTCCTTCACCATCCAATCAGGACCGAACAGATACACCACCTGAACATCAGCTCTCAGAGACACCAGGATCAGAATCACTGAAAAAATAAAGTCATTTTAAATTGGTTAAATAAAAAAACTAATAATTTTCATGTCATTTACATTCGTTAATATATAAATATATCCATCAACTGATAATTGTAGCTAAACGAAATTAATTTCGCTGAAACATACACTTATACACACATACACTTATACACAGCAGGAACATTACACCTCCTTGTACCTCTTCAAGTCGAGAATAAATAGAAATAATAGTTAATTATTACCAAATGCATACAAAAATATATATAATTTTTAACAACATAGTAACGTAGCAATTCAAAATACATAGAATATAACTAGACGATTTTCGTAATAGGAGAAACGCAATTTAGATTAAAAAATCTTATTTACTCAAGTGCCATATACAAATAACTTACGATTGGTATCTAAAAATAAAGAATACAAATAAAACATACAATTATGTGAAATAATCATATTGCGTTGAAGAAGATGACTTTAATTTATATTTAAATTGGATATCGTCAGAACTCGTTCTACAAAGATTTTTACATTATATCTCTCTTAGAAGTCGGGAGTTACAAATTAGTCGGCAGGGTAAGAAATAACATTTGTACTCATACCCTAATAGGAAAAATAAATCAAGCCCAGCCAGCGAACAAAGGTAGTCCTACAAAGTAATAATTTTTGATATAGAGAAATCAACAGTAAAAAATTCTTAAGGTGCTCTAAAAAATGCCTTAGTTAAATACAATTAACGCGGTATTGTTTGTTGTTTGATTAGCAAAATTTGTTTGAATCTATATTTGTTTGAATTAATAAAATAAAGTTTTCTTTTCAAATCTTAACATATTATTACGGATAAGTCTTAAAAACTTCTTAAAAATATATGTTCTCATCAAAAGTTACGTAATAAATTCAGAAAAGCTTTTTAAATACTTTTCATTTGCATAAAGACAATGCGAGTGATAATTTCTTAGTAATTGGTTCCAGTCTGATTTATTTTACGGATGCGTATGCTAGTGTTTGAAATAAAGGAAATATAAAGAACCGACCAAGTGTAAGTCGAACTCACACATGAAGGATTCTGTATCATCGTACAAAATTCAATAACATATGTATTTTGAAGATAATAGGAAACAAGAACTAGCAAAAAATGTCGAATCACTTTTCTTGTATGCGAGACCACATTAATTTTAAATTTGCTTTCGTTTTTAGTATTTGCTATTAACAACGAAAACATATTCAATAATTGCTATTGGCAACAGTAATAGATTCTGAAATGTTCAAGAGTCTATTATAGTTCATGAGATACCTCCCGCTGACAGACGATCTGACAGCGGAAACTTAGTAAAAGAGTAACGTTTTTCACCCACGGAACTCTTATTAAAAAAGGAAACAGTTAAATCTCCTTGCATCAGATTAGTTGGTATCTATTAAAACTAGGATTTTTAAAATGGATTTGTATCTTTTTATTACTGTTTTTTTGATAACTGAAGATTATGATAAAATTGTATTCAATTGTTCCGTTTGCGGAACCCTAAAAAAGCTTTTAATTTACACGGTGCTAGAGAAGCAAAGAGACAAATTTATTGCATGAATAATTAATTTAATTTACTTGTTGTTCGTTTTATTTAGTGAATTAAAACACGTATTTGTAATAAATTCATATTTCCAAGAATAACAACTGTTTTAAGTGGGTTTGTACTGTCGCTTATGCTTTATTTTATTGTTCTCTTTCTTAAATAAATAGATGCTGCATGTCTGATGTAAATGTAGTTTACTTATTCTAAAAACCAAACAAAATGTCTTTGAATCGATGATTACTTTTTTATAATTTAATAAATAATAATGAAATTTGCTTTGAGAGAATAAAAAGTCTCTACAGACAGACAGGAGCGAAACTGTCTATTCTAACGCATATATTTGGATCTTACTTGACCGCTATAAACCACATCATGAAACACACATTGACTCAGCCCTGCAATAAGTATCGTAAGAACTTGTGCCACAGGAACTAAGCAACGATATGGTATAACCTAGATAGATTAGAATATAACATCCAAGATCGATAAGCGAAGCAATGCATCTTGCAAATAACACAAAGTTCCGCCCCAGCTGGGATTCGAACTCAGAACCTCTAGCGAAGCAATCGGCTCTAGCACACTTCCACCGCGAAACTATGGGATTTTGACAAAAATGTGCCTACTACAGCTAATTTCATTCAAAAGTAAGAAAAGGGATATGCCTATGTATACTATGTTTTTATGAATGAAATTCTTCCATATAACAATACATACACAAGAAGAACAGGTAACTGGACGCGTGGACCAAGAACTTCATGAACGGTTTCCTCATCAGCTTCCCAGCCTCACAGTTTGGAGCCAGCATATATAAGGAGCAGTAGAACGGGAACATGAGAGCCACTCTGCAGATGATGAGGATCTTTTCCACTGCACTCTTGCGTCTAAACCCTGGCACCCCTTCGTACCAGATTGAAGCTAACAGCTGCTGGATGTTTGGGTGGGCTACGAACTGAGGAATATTGGATTTTATTTGATTTCTTTACATACTTATATACCCTATTTTTATGACTTCAAACAATAGAAAATTCAACTAATTAATTAAGCAAATCGAGTATTGTAATGTTTTGGAAAAGAATATCCGAATTTTGTTTTAAAATTACAAGTAAAGGTATTTTGTAGGGTAAACAGACAGATATTAATAAAGAAATACTCGTAGAGAGGTAATATTGAAATATCAAGAGACCTTGCAGTTTTGAAACGATTTAATGAATTTTCATCACAATCTCAAAGTAAAAATCAATTCTCAAACGGAAAGCAAAATATTTATCATCTTCGCTAGGGATCGATCCTAGGAAATGTTAAAGGTTAACGTAGTCGAAAAGCCTACTCTTCAGCTACAATGATTGCACGGTAAAAAAATGCCTATTTTGCCTGGTCCCTAAAATGTCCAATGCACAAAATGCATAATGACCAAAATGGCTAGTTAACTGCTTTAAAATAGAAACCTTTTTCTGTTTAAAGTTTATAGCAAGTTCAAGCCGAGCCAGCTGCATATGCTCTCCCTCCTCGAAAGGGGGTTCCTCAGGGTCGTGGTTCAGGATGATGGCCAGCTCCTGGGAACTTCTAGACTGGTCCAGCAGGTCCACAGCGAACTGCTGTGTTTGGCGGCGAAGCTCAAGATATTCGGCTTTACTTTCCTGGAGTAGAGATTCAGAAGTTGTGGACAGATGTAAAATAAATGCAAGCAATATTTTGGACGTCAAAACGAATAAAAAAGTACTGTCCTTAGATGCTATTCTTCTTAAAGTTCTTGTCAGTGTACGTTATACTTAGAAATATTAGATCAAAAGGACCCAAAAACTATTGATATTTAAGACCAATATGTTCCACGATTTCAAACATGCGGTTATATATATCTATGTAGTTACTATTTAGTTCTTAATAACAAAAATCTACTCTTCAATATTATTTCTCTCTACAAAGAGTGGTATTAGTCACTCGGATTGACTTAAAAGGTTTCATAACAAAGAATTCGTCACTGAAAATTACGAAAAAGTTAGCAAGTTTCTTAAATTACCTGTTCAGCGAAAGCCAAGTTCCTAAGCTCCCAGGACAGCTGGAAGGCGGTAAGGATGGGATCGGAGGAAGACAGCGCTATGAGGGAGGGAGATGCTAGTGCTCGGTACTCGTTCAAACGTCCAAGGGAGTGCCGGAGGGAATCCTCAGACGAGTCTCGAATACACTCGTCACAGCCACACCTACCCATATATTAATAAATCAAAACACGCTGAACAAAAACCAGTATTAACTTAAAACATGGAGTTAAAATACTAAGATCACCATTTTGATAATTCCTTTCAAATCTTCAGGACACACATAGAAGCAATACAGTTATTGTAGTATAATGTTTTATGCATTTATGTTAAGATCAAATCTGAGACAGCTTTGCCCTAAAAAGCATGCTTAACGAGGACGTCGGTCATAGAACACCTGGTATATGAAAACAGAATAGAAAAATAGCCTGACCTGATGTCATGAGGATTGGGCAGTGTGGCCCCTCTGTCTAGGAGTATCTTGATGATCTCGTAGTTGTTCTTATGAGCCGCCAGCATGAGAGGTGTTATGTCTGCGTGAAACATTGCCGTGTTGGGGTCAACTGTTTGCCAACTCTGTAAAAAATGTAGTTGAATAACATTATGTATTTTTAAATAACACACGTGAAAATTCGTTGGTCTAAGTAGATAAGCGAACAAAGATCAACCATGGAAAAATCACTTAAAATATCTAATGACAGCTTCTGAGTTAAAACTCAGCGTAAAACCGAATAAAAGGCAAAAACCGATTTTCTAATTTATGATGACAAGACAAAAAGTCTCTTATAATGGTATCTAACTAAATGGATACGCAATCCTGTTTATTTTCGAATGTATAAACAAATTAATGAATCTCACATAAGCCTCTCCATCCTTGTGTATCAACTCTTCATGTTCCAGAAGTAGCTCTACTGCTTCAACAAACTCAGCATTGATGGCTTGAAGGAGAGCATCTTTAGTCTGCACTCCCATCACGACTAGCAGTTCCACCATCTCCATGTTTTCTCCATCAATCGCCAGAGTCAGGGCACCGCGACCGAGGGAGTCCACGCAATGAATGTCGATATGTTTCTGGCGATGAGCCTTTTGCAGTATCCTGGGAGATAAATAAATAAATAAATAAAACGTACATTATATACTTTTTCTTACGCAACACTGGCATTCTATACAACGAAGTTTAAATTAATTAATTACCATTGACAACGATTAAACATGACATACCTAACTAAATAGGTAAATAAATAAGACACCGATGTACCCAAAGGTTTCCATTAAAGGATTACAATTACATTAATCAATTTGCTATAATTATTCCCAACTTAGTGCGCAACTGAAGAGCTACATTATCGGGACATGTTAATTTTGTATCTAAATTCATCCTTAACAGCATTAGGTTGTTATAAATAGACAAGCAAGTGGGTAAGCTCCTAGGAGTTGTCTTCAAGATTTGCTTACTGTGGCTAACTATCTAGCACTTCCTAGATATGACAATTTGTTTACTACTGAAATCCCATCAGAAGCTCTTTGGAAATTTTCCCGAATTCTCTTGCAGTTATCTGTGACGCTAGGCCACAAAGGCTTCACGGGCTATCATGTAGGCGGTTCACCTGGTGGATAGTGATCACAGCCTATTGACACGACGATGCCATCGTTATGTTCTCATGAGCAATGACAACGCGTTGCCTGTCTGGGAGTTACAGTCATTAAATCACTATTGGTATACAGGCTATCCGATCCTTTGAACCGAAACCAACCAGACGATCTAGCACGTAGAACTTCCACCTGGAAAGGTATATAAAATTATTCTGATACCTTCTGACGTTGGCCATGTCTCCCCTCTCCACTGCCAGGAGGTATTTCTTCTCCTCGTAAGTTAGAGGCTTCGGCAGTGATGGCAGGTCCATCATCTTGCGGCCCACGGATTCTAGCTCCGGGTTGCCCTGTTAAATATATCCATACTTAATACATTTTACGCCGAAAATTAAGGTTAAACTTAAATGTAGAGAAATGATAGATAGGGAAATACGAAATTTGCGCTGTCTTCTGGCACGAACTATGAGCAACTATAAGTTAGGTCGTCCAGTATAAACAGGAATATTAGACATTGAAAGAATTGTTAAAATACCGTTTTACATCACTAGAGGATTTATATTACCACGAATTAAATTTTAACTCAACAAATTATGAGTAAGTATCTACATGACCTAAGTTGAAATTTATAAAGGCTTACAGGTAGGTACTTTAGTGTCAACTTTACATTGGAGTTGGAATATTAAGTGATATCCAGTAGTAGGTATACATATAGGAGTAGTGCTATAACAAAAACTTAGGTATCCTCATATATAGTAAATTGTGATTTTTAGATTTCAGACAGATTAAGGCTCTGAGTAAAAAAATATAAGAAATAATAAACGTAATTCCAATGGGTTGTGTATACTTACTCTTTCTAAATCCTTTTTCTCACACATATTTGCAGTTCTTCTTCGGTTTTATTTGTTTCTAGACAAAAAAAGAAAAAACACACATAAAGCAGTTATTTCAAATTGAATTATAACTACCTAGTCAGGTCATAAATCCTGTCACATGTTTAATAAAAAATAATTGAAACAAGTTTATTCATTATGTAACCATTTATAGACCAAAATGAACTTAACAAAACATAGATTCTAATGACACTAAAGTTTATTCAAAATGACCTCCGTGATTTCGAATACAGGCCTTCAATCTGCGCGGCCAGTCGTCTATCGCAGCACAAACGAGGTCCATGTCAATATCGGCGGCTGCCTTAATCAAGGATGTCTTGAGTGACTCCAAATTGGGATTAGGCTTTGAGCACCAAGTGTTTTCCTCCAAGTGTTGCCATATCTTGTAATCTAACGGATTCAAATCTGGACTGGAGGAGGGCCAACCTTCATGCCAGATGAAGTAGATTTCACGCGCCACCAGCCAGTCTTGTGTGCTCTTCGCTCTATGAGCTGGCGCCGAATCTTGTTGGAATACCCAGTGCCTGTTATTGAACATGGTATGAGAAACAGGTTCCACAAAGTTCGTCAGGACTTTATTTTGATACACAACTGCATTCGTTTTACACCTTTCTCACAAAAATGTACCTCTGTTAAGCCCCAATAAGAAACTCCCAACCATACCATGAGCGAGGATGGAAAATGACCTCGTTGGACACGCGGAATACGGTTGCTCGCTTCTTCACTACTGTGTGCGTACACCTTATCATTTTGTTTGTTGTAGCTCTCTTCTACGGTAAAATTTTTTTCATCCGAAAAAAGAATTTCCCGATTATTTTTTCCCGCGTACCGCTTTAACAAAGCGCAGCATCTCTTCAGTCTCAGGTCCATTAGACGAGCATTCAAACGATGTCCTGGTTTTCTTCGATATGCCCGAAGCCCTAAGTCTTCATTTAACACCCTTTTCACCGTAGTTCTGCTTAACCCCATCTGAAGGGCCAACAGTTTCTGCTTACGTTTAGGATTTCTTTGAATTCTCGCCTTCGCAGCTTTTATCACTGCTGGAGTCCTAACAGACCGAGGGCGACCACTTCTTGACTTGTCATCTACACTAGAGTCTTCATTGTATCATTTAATGGTACGATGAAGGAATCTTTTGGTTATGTTCAAATTTTTCAGAATGTCGAATTTTTAATTGGCGCGTTACCGCAACAATGCAACGCAATAACTGCAACACGGTATTCTTTAAGCGTCCACTCCATATTTAAAAATGAGTAAAATTCTAAAAAGTATACATTTTTATTTTCATGAACAATTCGAAATTCGACTTTTTTGTGGCCAGCATTCTTAAAGAAAAGTTTTTACTGTGTTACAATACTTATGACCTGACTGCGTATATTACCAAAAGTTTTATATACCAGTAGGTAATTCAACATGTTACGACGTTATCTTTTTATGTGTTATTTTAAATACTTGTTTATTCAAAGTTTAAACTTGAATGAATAAATTCAAAATTAAAATCATAGAAAATATCGCAATTTATCTTACAAGATGTAGGAGGCAATCTTCGAAATGACTAAACCGATTTAAAAAATCTTTTACCAACATAGAATAGACTTTTCATCAAACGATGAATAATGGAAAAAAAGATGTTTTGTGTAAAAACGCAAAAATATGAATTTAACACGGGCAAAAGCTAGTTAAAAAACATAAGAAAGCCATTTAAATCTTTTCTTTATTATATAATTCTTTAAGTGAATCGATGGTCTACAAGTATGCGTCACATGTCTACATAAACGCGACCTACCCGAAGCCATATTAATGCGTGCGTCGGTAATCCCTCTCAACAATATCAGTATTAAATAGGTCTAGTAACAAACAAATATATGCAAACTGCTTACTACATTAAGCTCGGATTTATTTTTTCTGCTAATGATAAATCTCCCTGACAAATTTTTGCTCCCTCGGTTAAACAAAGTCACAGCAGGTCGTTTTGTAATTTTGGCCGTCTTTCATTCCCCAAACGCATGGCTCTTAGACAATTTTGCATGCTTAACACATTTTCGTAGCAGGCAGGGATGGTGAGAAGTAGTGCGGCGAGACCTCACGGTTGCTGACGATGTCATGACTTCCACGACCATTCTGCGAAGGGTGTAACGACGAAGAAGAAAACACAATTTTGCCTATTCGTGACTTTGTTGCACCGAAGTATATAATACAGAAAAATGAAATAAAGTCAAAATGGTTTTTCATTCAACTGGACTTAAAATAAGTACTTTTAAAACGTTACGACTTTAGTATTGCTACCAAAACATAAATCCTTATATTACAAAATTAGGAAATAGTTTCTAGTTTTGTCTCCAACTAACCATGTGATCAAACAATAGATAAGTACCTTACTTCAACTACATTTGATCCGACAAAGAGCGTAATTCAATTTGTTTTAATTCTTTTCTAATAGCCAGGTGAAGTTAAACTAGGTAAACAGGTCACTTGGTGTCACAGTTCTTTACATTTAGATAAATATACTATAGATACGTACAGTATATGAATTAAAGTTAAATGACCTTAATCGAAATTTTTTGCTTATCAGAAAATTTTAATTACCTACGTAGGAGTAGATATATTATTCGAGTAGAGTAAGATAGTCCTACTAGAGTTAGATAGAGTTGAGTTTAGGCGGCCTAAGCCACTGGCTATGGCACGTGAGGTCTCGGGTTCGAATCCCGGCTCGGGCAGATATTTGTGTGATGAACACTAGTAAATATCTGATGTCTTGTATATTTTCTACGTCTTTATGTATTGTATCTATCGATTTAAATGTACTTATTTTAAGTCTATTTGAATAAAAAATATTTTTACTTTGACTTTATCTATTTATGTATGTTGATCGTTGCTTGGTACCAACCTTGTTAACTTAAAATAGGACTAGGACCGTTTGTATGAATTGTCTCAAGATATTATTAGGTAGGTACTAGAGTAAGATCCCTGAGCCCCCAGATATGTTCTGTTTGTCAGAAAGTATGTGACGTCTTTTGCAGTCCCGTCCCCGAGGTAGACAGACAAAAAGATGGGAAGATGACCTTAGGAAAGTAGCGGGTCCTGTGCAGCCTTGCATAGCAAAAGACAGGACTAAATTGAAATCTTTAGAGGAGGCCTATGTCGGGAGACAAGCTGTGACGTAGAAGCTACCGTTTACCGATAACTACATGTTATCAAACACTACAATACAACCTAAACTCAGGCATATCTCATAAATAATATTCATGTAAATTTATAAGTGACATTATTGCCTTATTACGACGTAGACTAGAGCCTGTAAAATTTATTGAAATCAAATGTATCAGAGGTGTGAAAAACTAAAAAAACTTACCCGCCAAATTCGGCAAACACTTTACAGAACCTCCAACTTGCACTGTTTACAATGAGATTATTTTGAATAAACTTTTTGGATCTATGTAGATTATTATCATTATTCTTTACTGTTTTCATATGAAATAAGCTTAACATTAGAAGTTGACAACAGCCTCAGCCGAAGCTGGTCAGCATGCCACTCTTGCGCTTCGCAAAACCACCTCACTATTTATAACTACCCCTACCCCCCAATAATTATCCAATTAAAGGGGGTGGAAGCAGTGACACGGGGTAACAAAGTGTAATGCGGTCTGACGCGACATTCACGTGATGTTTGCCGTAGGTTCGTAGAGGATAAATAAATAAAGATGGATTATAGAAGTGAAGAAACGTGTTTTCATACGCAGGTTTTTCAAAGACGTAGGTGTGAACATACTAAGTAGGGGAGAGCGGGGTTGAGAGTGCCGGGAGTAAGTCGTTCCGATGCAAATAAAAAAAACTATAAAATTGCTATATATTCCTATTTTTTACGAGTCCCTAACAATCTAGCACATATACGGCGGCTATTTCAGATGCGCCACAGACGCTAACCTAGTGAAAGTGTATGTCATAGCAGCACCACGTTTGTAGATATTGTTTGGTTGAGATTTGAATGAGATCTGCCTTAGGTAATCCTTTAGCACCTCCCGGAATTAATATATGAAGTGAAAGAAATTGTTCCTTTCTGTGAATTGTGATTTTCTGTCTTTATTTACTGATTTTAAATATAAAACCATTTAAATTTATGGAATTAAAAATGTTTTATCCCCATATTTTTCCGACCGACAACTATACAACCGACCTCAGCTCTGGCACAACCTGCTCCAGCGAGGAGTCAGTAGTGCGTTGCTAACGCTTTAAAAAATATCTGAATAAAACCATTCAAAATGCATACAATTACATTTTAAATCTCTATTAAATTTCAAATAATATAGACTAGCAACAAATCGTAGCGTTCAGGTAGCCCGATTTATCTAAGGATTTGTCCAAATCGGCACGTTCAACCCCGCTCTCCCCTAGTTGCTTCACTGCAGTCGCAAGTAGCTAGCAAATACAAAATTATAATAAAAAATTCCCTTATTCTACTAGAAGATCCGAATTTCTCGAAAATGTCGAAACCACATAATTTACATTTTTTTCATTTGATAATATCCTCCTCTGCAAATCCTATGGTGCAGTTAAGATTATATGTCTCAAATTTTCTTTGCCAAACGTGCGGACATTATCGACAGATGTTCAAATAAGTAATGATGTTGATATCGTAGGATCGACTAAATTCTTAGGCATTAATATCGACTCAAAACTTCAGTGGAACGCACATTTAGAATTAGTTTGTAGTCAATTAAACTCGGCCGTATATGCTGTAGGGAAAATTAGAAATTTAACGGATCTCCCGACAGCTAGACTGGTATATTTCGCATATTTTCATAGTATTATGTCTTATGGGTACTGCGGCCGAAACAGATACGATATTTATTTTACAAAAAAGAGCTATGAGAGCTCTTTGTAACTTAAAGCCGCGACATTCATTAAAACAATTATTTAAGGAAATTGATTTACTCACCTTACCGTCCCAATATATTTTTAACAATATAATGTATGTAATGAAACATGTAAATAAGTTTGATAGACTAGGTCACGGCATAAATACCAGAAATAATGATAAATTACGTATCCCTACAGTTAGATCAGCAAAAACTAGTAAGTTATTTATTGGAAATTGTGTCCGTTTTTATAATAAAATTCCATGAAATGTAACAGAAATGTCAGTTATGAAATTTAAGCAAAATGTTAAACAAATTTTAATTAAGAAGGCTTACTATAAAATTCAAAATTATGTAGAGGATAAAGATATATGGAAATAATTTAATTAGCTGCAAAGCTCTATTGACAGTTGGCGTGTAGCTAGAATTATTATGTTGAAAAACTGTAATTTGTAGTAGAAAATATTGTATTTGAATATTGAAAAAAGCAACTACGGAGGTTTCTTGCCGGATTCATCTCCGTAGAAATAGCATTCTGGAACCGTGGTAGTAAAAAAAATGACGATTTGAAAGTGTTTATTTTAAGTCTATTCGAATAAAAAACATTTTGGCTTTGACTTTGACTGAAATAATGACCTAGGGTGAATGTGTAGGGTTTTTTAGTTTTCGTCCCCAATCCCGCCTGATTTTAAACGGCGATGAAGTCCAAGGAGTAACCAGGAGAATAATATACTCTCGCCTTAAAGAAATCAGGGAACACATCGGCAGGCAAAGAATTCCTCTGCTTTGCAGTACGCATAATAAAAGAGTTTTCGAATCGCTTAGTCTGGATGGTCGGCATGTGGCAAAGGGTGGAATTTCCCCCGACCTCTAGTATCCCGATGACGAAATCAATACGTAATGCGTTTTAACTTAATGGGATACAAAGAAATCATTTCTTGTCATCAGTTATTGCTAGGCTCAGTGATGTTGTATCAAATCGTCAGGTTTATTTCTAAATCGGCTCAATAGTCACAGTGCAGCAGTCACTTATTTCAAGTTACGATAGGACTGTATGTAAAGTGTGAGTGTATAATTCGATACTTGAAAGATTAATTGTTGAAGGATTTACAAAAGACTATTTTCTAACGAATTGGAAGCACCTATAAAGAAGCGTCGAATAGCATGGTCACAGAAATTAGACCATCGTTCGTATTTTTAGCTGTTTTATATTTAAAAAATTAAGGTTGATACTTCACCACAAAGATCTGCTAACTCAAAAAAGACCTTAACACTTGCTAGAATACCCAAACCCAAGGCCCCAAGCCGTCCCAAAGTACGGTCGTTTTATTTTCTCTCTAAGGCCCCAATGGAATGAACGCTTTTGAACGCGCGTTTAAAAAGCGTTCAAATTAAAGTGTTGATGCAAATGACCTTAATGTTTAACGCTTAACGCTAGACATAAAGAATAGAAGAATGAAAGAAGCGCCGCGCTTTAAAAACGCTCTCGTGGCAACAAATATATGAGTATTCGTCCGTTTCATTAAAACGCACGTTGTAAAGACGTTGGTTCGATTAGGGCCTTAAGGATACATTTAAGTGCATAGTTAAAAAAGGTACACTGCAAACAAAGCTAGTGAAGACCGAATAAAACTAATGCTATCGTAACAAAACGAAATTATTTAATGGACTTTTTAACGCTCCTGAAAATGTGCGGTTTGCATCAGTTTTACTACATTTTTATTAACTTGCAACTTTTATTACAATAGTGACCATTATAATAAAACGTTTTTAATGAAAACAAATATTTTGTGTTCTGTTAGCTTAGTATCGGAATTGAGCAGCATGTATACATCGTTCAGAATAAATTTTGATAAAAAGACTAAATAAATAAAACAAAAAAGTACAAACGTAAAACTGTATTCATTATAATCTCCATATAATATTTACCCCATTAATATAATACATCAGACTACTTTATGACTAGTGCAATTGTCCATTTAAGTATGTAATTCATTGTTAATATTTTACAGTACATTATAAAACGGGCCCCAATTCGGGCGCCAATTACAAAATCGCAAATCCCATGCTGGGCGCCAAAATTATTATGATAAATCAAATCTTAATAAGGAACGACAATAGCTACAAGCTTTAACTTAAACAAGTAAAATTTGCATCTATATCTTACACAATAAATGGCATTTGAAATACCAATATGAAAATTTTAGTATCTAAATATTGCTTTTCAAACAAGAAACTGTTTATTATTAACATAAATTCAACGTTTTTCTTTTATATTCAAAATAATCATTAAAATATGTAAACATTAAAATAATAGTCATAATCATAACATAACCTTGAAAACAAACAAACATTTCAATTTATAATCAATTTTAAAATAAATGCTTTTAACATATGCTTACGAAGGACGGAATAAAAATAAAATTTCTACAAAAATAATAAGAAATATATATTTTTTAAATGCTAACACTAAAGGAAATATATTTTGGCTGAAATATAATACAAAAGTTTGTTTGAATGGAAGAGCTATTTAATACTTCCTTGAACATTAACAATTCCAAAACATATCAACTTAAATTGCGCTCTTATTATTAATCCTTCAAGCTTTGAACATTTTGTACTCTACCTTTCATAATTTAAACTTTAACAAAGCATATTGAAATGTGGAGTAACCTTGCGAACTTCTGTGCCTTTGTTACAAGCAAGATACCAATAAAAACACATTCATTTATTTCGGTAACATTCTCATTGCAAGGCAAGAACGTAATTTAAGTGAAAAGCGATGTCACCTCACATCACTGCACATTGCCTACAAAACTGTCTACAACCCTCTTAAGATTGCTCTTTCAATATGTTTGTTGCAAGCGCAGATCTGGATCTGCGCTGTCTGTACTGCGTGTCCACGACTTTTTTTGAGGGCTGGATTCACGCTTGGTTTTTTGCCGGCTGTCTGCGGTGCCGGAGCAGTACATTAATCATCCTGCTAAGGAACGATCGCTTTTTTCATACAAAAAGTTCCCATTCTGATTTGCGTTGGTTGCTTGTTAACTAACGCACTGCTCCGGCACCGCAGACAACTGGCAGCTAACATCTTAATTAAAAGAGCCCAAATTCATTGCATTAGCTTTATATGTAAGAAATACAAATACTTCATGTACCTAAAAGTGTCATAAAACAAATCCTTCATCGAAATTTCTAAGTCAACATTAAAAGTTTTGGTCAATCTGGATTAGCTAATACAATAATTTATTTATAATTTAGTAAAATACGTATTTTTCTTATTAATTGACCTTTTTTCCTCCTAACGTTTTAAAACTTTCAAATTATTTTACTCTACTTTAATATTCACTTTCACCGATTATTTTGATAAGAAATATTTCTTCACCTACAATTAATATACCTACATACATGAATTTTTACAAAAACTAAAAGGTAAGATACATTTTAAATCGTTAATCAAATATTTCGATGTTAGTTAACTTCTCATTGTCAACAGGATAAACCAAAAATCTTTGACTGTAACACATTAAAAATAACAAGAATCTAATCGTCTAAGAAGATAATGTAATTCCACGTAACTAACAATAGACAAAACCGCGTAAATATAAAATCAATTATTTTTCTGGAGTAGTTTTACACTTATTAAGTAACTAACTTGTCTTATCTCAGAAACCGCCCAACTCGACCTGACAGGTCGAGGGTTCGATTCTCGGGTTGCCATATGTTATAGCAGCTAAATTCCTGATTGGGCCTGGATAGTGGGGACAGATTCGCAACCTGTCACACTGGGACTCAACATAAACATACAAAATGCGGTGTTTAACACCTCTGCCTCTGCCTACTCCTCTCGAGGGAATACTACTTGAGTGTATTTTATGTATGTTATGATCTGTATTTTTAATTTCGTGGAATTGCATCATCAACTTCAAAATCCGTAACGTGGCCTAAGCGCATACCTACTTAGTTACCCAGTCAACGAAGTTAAGTAATAGTCAAGATGAAAATTCCACAAATGACAATCAATCAAGATCTTGCTTGACTACGACGAGACCAACAGGGATATTTTCAAACTATAAAGAACGGCCATAACTCCAATATCCGAGCTATATCTTAAAGTATATTCAATTTCTACCATCGACATCATCACCAACAAACATTTGTCTCTATATGATAATGAATCCAGGAAATGAAGGCTTAGATTAAAAATACTGCATGACTGATTCTAATAGAGGCTCGGCAAATATTTGTATGACGAAAAAGAATTATTCCTTACATTCCCTATATCGATGTTCATGGTACCAACCTTCATTTATTAGAAAAGGCAACATCTAGACCATATTGCCTGGCCTATATCAATCGTCAATGGTCGTGTCCAACAAATTCACGACTGAGAGATCTGCGCTTAAGCTCATCCTATTCTAAGTCATTTAGATTTAATTTTACACAATTTACAGCATTATACTAATAAAAATAAGGTTTACTTCAGGTCTTCCTCGTCGTCCTCAACGTACAATAGGTCCTCCATTTTCGTCATGAATTTGCTATCTAATTCGTCAGCGACCGGCACTGGGGATTCCTGTAAAGGAACTTTTGATATCTACAAGAGGCTTTTATTTTCATTAAAACCTTTACATGTCCCATACAGATTCGGGCGTACCACGTGAGTTTTATGGTCTGCGCACATTACAGGGACTCAACGCTATCCTCAGTCCAACTCAACTGACTGTATGGCATTGGAATGTGAGCTTTGTATCATCGTGATAGAGGAGATGTTTGAACGCGTGGACCACGCATCGTCGTCTACGTCTTCACTTTTCTCTTGCTATACTGTCAATTAAGTTGAACTCCTTTGGCCATACGAACGACTCCATTAGCATTTGCACATTTAAAAAGTTGTATGGAAAAAAGAACCCTCTGACAGCTAGTTGAAGAACCAATTTCCTCTATACAGACTTGACATTAACGACTTTGGCTGTCCGAAACGAAACACTTAATAAGCCATTTTAAAATTACTACGATAAGTATTACCTAACATTTTAACAAATATTTGTAAGAAGAGATGAAAACATTTTTATTTATGTAGGTAATAAAAACACATGTCATCATATCTCCTATCACAACATGAATGTAGAAACTGGGGATATTTTATTAATTGCACTAGTATATTCAGTGTTTAACTTTGGGACGCCCGACTTACTTACAACGCCCACCCACAATAGTCTAAGTAGATTTAAAGGATTTTCTAGTAACTTGTTGCTTGTTTTGTCACGTATTGGATTAACCACAAAGGCGTGCTTCAGGCGACATTATTTTAATGTCGAAAATTTATGTAATGTAATACGCAATAATAATAACCTCTTTACAACACACACACACTGACTCAGCCCTGCACTAAGATAATCTTGTATCGCAGACATTAAAAACGATATAATTATTATTATTATTATAAACCACATCACGACACACACATTGACTCAGCTCTGCAGTAAGTATAATTTGAACTTGTCTCACAGGAACTAAGCAAATATATGCTATAAACTACATAGATAAAAATACTACTACATCCAAGACCGGTAAGAAACAATGCGTCTTGCAAGTAACACAGAGTACCGCCCCCACCGGGATTCGAACCCGGAAACTCGTGTAGCCGCCAGTTGTTACACCACTGCGCCACAGAGGGTGTGTGATCCTGATTTTTTTATTTTTTATTCAAGACCAGGCAGGCATTTGACCCCAAACCCGCCTGATGTTAAGCGGCGATGAGGTCTAAGGTGGATCATGCCTGCCCAGGAGAAACCTATTCACTCTTGCCTTAAAGAGGCCCAATTTATATTGGTCAGGGAACACATCGGCGGGCAAAGAATTCCACACCTTTGCAGTACGCATTATGAAGGAGCTATCGAAGCGTTTAGTCCGGGTGGTCGGAATATCTACCACAAAAGGATGCAACTTCAGCCTACATCTAGTATTCCGATTATAAAAGGGGGCCGGTGGAATTAAATTGTGCAATTCCTGCGCGCACTCTCCGAAATGTATCCTATAAAATACCGGCGGTGGCTGAGGTCATGAAAGTTAGCAATATCATCGTCAATCCCGATGATTCTTCGGGCTCGCTTTTCAACAGAGTCTAAAGCTGCTAGCTGATACTTGGCTGAACCATCCCAAAGGTGACAACAATCCGAACAAGGCCGAATTTGCGCCTTATACAGGACAAGCCGTTGTTTGGGCGTAAAGTACCGCCTTACCCGGGATAGAACACCAAGCTTCTTAACCGCTGTTTTGGCTATAGACTCTATGTAGAAACCGAAATTCATATTTGACGATATTTCCTGGCCAAGAAGTTGCATATGATTAGTTATCGGTATCGATACACCCCGGAAAGTCGGAGTCAGTTGGAAGGGACTCCGTTTGGCGGAAACACACGCCTGTGTTTTGGCTGCATTGAATCTAACAAGATTGGCTTCACCCCAGTCCGAGACTGCCTGAAGTGCCAGATTCAAGTGCTCAACTAGAGACTCTCGACAAGACTGAGTTTCATTCCGACTGGCCCGAGAACTGGAGAAGTATCTGTCCGTAACAGTAGTGTCATCTGCATAACCAACTGTTCCAGGAACTAGCAGATCATGTGTAGGAGGAATAGTGTTGCGGACAGAACTGACCCGTGGGAAACACCAGCGTCGATTGCTTGTTGTTTGGACAAGAGACCATCCAAAACCACTTGAATCGAACGGTTCCCGAGGAAGTCTGAAATCCAATTACAAAGGCCAACCGGAATCCCAAAAGAGGGAAGCTTGCTTAATAGGCTACCGTGCCAAAGGCCTTAGAGACGTCAAGTGAAACTGCGATGGCTTCACCGTATCTCTCAAAGGTGGGTGGCGTACACAAGAAGATTCCCAGTAGACCGACCACGGCGGAACCCAAACTGACGGTTACTTAGGAGATCATTGTCTTCAAGGTAGCCGAGGAGACGATTATTCAGTACACGTTCCATAGTCTTACAGAGTACAGAAGTGACTGAAATGGGTCTATAATTAGATGGGTCGGCACGGCTTCCTTTTTTGGGCACAGGCTGCATGTTAGCTAGCTTCCACGACTTGGGAACAACTCCAGTCTCAAGTGAGAGGCGATACAGGCGTGTTAGGATGGGAGACAACTCAGGAGCACAGTTGCGCAGCACCACTGCAGGGATTCCATCAGGACCACTAGCCTTGTTCACGTCTAGACTTTGCAGGATTTTAAGTAACTCTTTTTGGTGTATATGAACATCTCGCATGGAGACATTGCAGCGAGGTATTGAAGGTGGGAGATTTCCTGCAGAATCCAAAGGCGAGTTTGCCGCAAAGAGATTAGCAAACAAGTTTGCTTTCTCTTCCGCGGTGTGAGCCAGCGAGCCATCTGATTTTAACAGTGGTGGTAAGGAAGGACGGCTAAAATTGGTTTCGACAGCCTTGGCCAAAAACCAAAAAGCTTTACTCCCAGTTGGATACCAAGCTAATTTTGAGCCAAGGCGATTTATATGGTCGAAACGAGCCCTACGCAACGTTTTCTTACTGGTCTTGGAAGCACGGTTAAAGGCTTTCTTCAAATTTTGAGTATCCGGAGATACACGCGATCGATTTTGCTCATCAAGAGGTCAAGCACACTAGTAAGACTTGCATGTAGATCATATCACAACCATAACCGACCCTTTCTTAAGGAGTATTTGTACCGACTACTTTTTACTTTGTTCGCTCTAATACAGGGAAGATTTTAAATGTAAGAAATGGAAAAACGCTCCCCATAAACGGTCACAAGGTACGAGGATCGCGCGATCAACTGTATATATGCAAATATGTCTACCCCCGCCTGTTTCAAACATAAGTGCTAATAATCAAAATAAATATCTTTACCTACCAATTTTCTATAAATTTAAAGAACTTTCTGTTTAAAAAGCAATTTAGATTTTTTTTAAGTTATTGTATGATTTTAACCAAAATGAGCAATAGATTGTTTGGCTAAAAAAATGTTATTTATATTAAATTATTTAAATAATTTTTCTCTTAGGCATTCTGTTAAAATTTCTGTTATGAATGAATAGTTAAATGTTCATGGAAATAAAAAATTATATTCATGAGGACAATTAAATAATAAAGGCACATGCTTTTTAAAAATTTATTGCAACAAACACAAGGGTGAGACAAAAACCAAAGCTGTGTTATATAAATAAAAAAATCATGCAAAACCTCCTTAAAACTATGTTAAATGATACAAAATTTATGTATGTTCGTCTGAAAACAAAACTAATACTATTGTTTTTTTTTTTATAATAGAGATAGAAAATAAATTGAATTTAACAAAAACATTAACTGATACTTTAACATCCCAATTCTAATTCGCTTAACCTCGACAAAAGTTCGACTGAAACGTTTTTATTAAACTATTATTTTATTATGTTCTTGTATTAATTTATTTTTATTATTATTTTGTCCGTCTCTTTCTCTCTCCATCGCTACACGAAATACGCTTTCATATGTCAAGAGTTCGATTTCTTTCATATATTTGAAACATTATTATTCAAGCACGGTTTCCTTCCTACCCGGTAAATAAGATTCAGTTACGATTGAAATAAATATGTAGTTATTTTTATTTATTTTTGGAAATCAATTTATTGGCAAACAATTGTTAGTACTTTAGAAAAACAGTTGGTAAAATTTAAAGTCCTAGGCTGAGGTTAAACGAGTTAGAAATTAGAATTAGTTTATTACAGACGTAACAATAACAATAATAATTTTACTAAACAGTTAACAATTCCTCCTTACATTACTTAAAATTTAATTGACATTTCACATTGTGCACTAAATAGACGAGACAAACAAAGTTAAATTAAATGTGTAATACATGCAGAATAGGAAAAACATGCTTAATCAAAATAGCGGGAATCATTATTTTAAACATGCACGTGGGAGGAGAAAATCATGACAATGAGAAAACAAAAAACCCGGAACAAAGCAAAACTTATATTAAAATGAAAAATAGCGATTTATAGCTAATTAGCATTATACCAGTACCTTTGTAGCGAAGGTTAGCACGAGATGAAAATAGGGAAAGAGACAAAAGATTGATATTTGACATTGACATCTGTAATTGACAAATGACATAACCCAATCCACAACTCTGCTAGATCCCAGTCTGTATGACAGTCATAAGTTTGGCAGATCAGATACCCTATTAACATAAGGGTAGTAAAGTCTAATTCTAGCCGTCCAAATAAATAATGTCTAAATAAATACTGTCATTGATCATATTTAGTGTTCTTTTTAGTATCCCTAGTATTTTCCTATTCTTTAGTAATCTTTATGGTTTCATCGATAAAATACCCCAAACAACGTGTGGCTTTGATATTCTATCCTTAGTTTTAGTCGAACATGTTTATTTTACGAGATCATTTAGATTTGACGAGTCAATTTAGACTAGACTTTAAAGTGTAGGTTTTATTTATGGAAAATCGATACAAGTAATTGGATTGGACAATCAAACGAGATGTCAAAATTTAATATGTTGATCGGATGCTATTGAAAAAATATCTTAAAAAATAACTTGCTCATTTAATTTAGTTTCTAATTCATTAGAAGTATTGTCATAAGTCAATAAATGTCAACTCACACTGTCTCATCGCAATTGTTTCGAATAATATAACTTAAAAGAGGTAAAGCAAAATCGAATCTATACTTTAAAAAGTAAATTGAAATAAAAAATAATGAGCAAACATCACAATTTAGACAAAGCTTAGTGCAGCGTTTCTCCTATAAGTATTTTACCTAACACGATATACAAAAAAGGTAGTACAACATTTCTGAGTCAAAAAATGGATAGTTGATACTTTTTTTTTGTACATTAAAATACAAAAGCAGAATAGGTGTCTGAAACTCTATGTACATAGTACTTTTTGGCTCTGAATGAAATCACAATTCAGTCATGGCACTTAATAAGTCAGTCTTATAAGCTACCTTTAACTCGGACAAGGAAATGATACTTAATATTTGGTATTAAGGTACATACATAACAATCACAGTTGCAGAACAATTGAGATCTTCTAAAACAACTATAGCGACTCCATTTAAAAACGACGTTTAAAAGTATTCAACAATGTTACTGAAATATAGTTTATCATTGTTTAAAATTACTGATTGCTTTAGCAAGTCACTAAAAATATGTAATTTGGTTCCTTGTTAATAAATTTCTTCGTTTTAAAAAACCCTATCAGATCAATTATAACTTCATAAGTCAATCTTACATGATATCTAGAACCGAGCATTGACACAACCAAAAAAAAACTATTTCAATGATTTTTTCGCAGAAACCAAAATACACATTTCTAAGGGGTTTACGATCACAGATGTATCACTACACATGCTAAGACACCCGAAATAATAAAAAAATTAGGAAACAAGAAAAATGAGGAAACAAGAAAATCGATCGATTTTCAACAACTATATCATTGAATTCAGTAATATCATTTTGACAGTCTTAAGAAGAAAAAATGTAAATAAGCGCCATCTATTATATGATTGAAGCAAAAATAAATCGAAGATTACGTAACCTTGCTTTCCAATCAAACAAGTGAAACAATATAAAATGCTTTATTATGGCACCGTGTTCGAATCGATCAAAATCTCGTTCCTCATTTTTGTATTTACGCAATGTAACTTTTCTTTTATATATCACCCTTTCTTGATTTTTTTTTACAACAATTTAAAACACAAAATAACCAAGAGTTACGTCAAATTCGCTATCTATAATTTTAAAAATACTATTTTTAAATATTTTTTTTGTACTCCCACAATGCTTGCTTGTTAAGGCCAAAATTTGATATAAATTAATTTTGTGTCTGAAAATAGAGCACAGATTTATAAAAATTTAAAAAAACATCACCAGAAAAAACACGAAAAATCGGAATTTCATATTTTTTATGAAACATTAACCAAGACACTCAAGAAAAGGTATTACATATATACTTTAAATTTAATATTAATTTTTTTTCCGTGGTTGAGGGGGGGGTTTATTAAAAACGTCTTGGAGGCGTCATCATCCTGAATCGTGTACGAGATGATTCGACAAACTGGATTTGCGACTGTAAATAACATTTACAGTTAGTAATTTTAATAACTTTTTTCATGTTCAGGCAAGCATATGACCACTATCCCACCTGATGGTAAGCGACTATATGATGAAAGTAGCGTAGCATGCTTGCCAAGAAAAAAATACTCACGGCTTGAAAGAGGTTCAAGTTGTTATACCAGGGAACGTGTTCCAAAAGATAGCAGTGTGAATGATGTAATTTATCTTTGAGGGAACGACATTGTGAAATTACTATAAGACATCTGAGTCATTAGGAAACTGTGTATTCCGTTATTTAGTACTCACTGGGTAGTGAGTACATAATCTGTATTAGATATAACATATTTATTAATCCTGAGCAAACAATGAATAAAAATTATGCATAATTATATATATATATATTTATAGTTGGATAATTGCAAGTCTGAAACCGCTTTCTTACTACCTCCTATTTCTTCTGATTAAGTTCTCTGCGGGACCCAAGACAGCCGGTAGGGTGTCCGGGCACAGCCTGTGCATCACTGCACAGCTGCATTATTCGTTGATTATTCGATCAAAGGACGCCACTGTTTATCCTGGTGAACAGGAGTTGCAGTGGTGGGACAGAGAGGCGGGTGTGCCCCGCAAAAAAAAATTGGACAATTGGTGATTACTAAGATATTTAAATTGTATTATATCATGCGTTATTTCATGCAGAACATGCAAATATAAAGAATAAATGAATTTTACTTTCAAATCCCAATACAAGTTAGTATTTTTCCATTTAATAATAATAGAAGTAGGTTCAAAACAGACGTAAAATAATAATTTACCGCCATTTTATAACATACCTGTATGACTAGACCAGTTCCTAGAATTCATTGCGTAAATTAAAAAAATTCTTTGACTTCTATCTTTGTCAAATTTTTTCAAGGGAGGGACATAGTGTAGGAAACTACTGTACCTATATATTTTATTACTGCTCTAGCAAATATCTTTCACTCAAAAAAAATAAAAACGAAAGGGATTTTGTTTTTTTTTTTATCTTACCGGGGCGTCGTTCCTGGGGAAGGGCAGTAGACAGACGATGAGCACGGTCATGTTGTCGCAGCCGAGGCCCCCGGTGGCGCAGTTGGGGGCCAGGCAGCGCTGCATGAGCGCCTCGCACACCGCCGGGGGCTCCCAGCCGCTCTGCAGCCGGACGCGGCAGAATGATATCACCTCCTGGAATTATACTTCTTGTATTAATCTATAACTTTGTTTACTTAAAAAGAAAACCTTGAATGACTAAATGATCTACCAACACACTGCTCAATAGATTGGGTTGAAATTTGGGACACATATGAAATAGTCATTCAAAGGCACGAAGACTATTAGAGTAAGGTTGTTGTTACTTCCGTTAGGCGTGTACATATACATACATACATACATTGAAAACGATAAAACAAAAGAGCAATGCGCATGTACATGAATAATCAATACTATAGCCGATCGGTCTTCGTGACATGGAACTCAATGGAACATTTAATAATGTAACATAGTAATAATAAATACCTCGTTTGACAAAACCTCCCAGATGCCGTCGCAAGCGATCACGATGAACTCCCAATCGTTGGATAACTGACTAATTTTGACATCTGGAAATGCTGAAATTAACAAAGTGGACTTCAGAGAAAAGTCATTGAATCGTTTAATGGCGTCCACATTATTTTTATTATTTATTTCATAGAAAGACACTTAAGGGCCGCTGTGTTAATTATCATATCGCATTACCTCAAGCATTCGACGCACACATACATGTACAAGCAACAACACATTGCACTCCGGTATTGATAAGGCGACTAGCGTTGCTAGCGGTTTTGATAGTCCAATGTCACTAGTTGACGTCACCAGAATGGCCGTTAGGTGCGTTCCCAATTTACGGAGCAAAAACTGATGTTAGAAGCGTATTGAGCATTCATATTATCGACCGTTCATTCTTTCACTCGCCCATTCAATCACAAACGCACGTGCATCTAAATTTCAACCCATTAATCCATTCGTTCATTTGTTCATGAATTCACTGAGTCATTCAATTTATTTTTTAATATGATCATATTTTTGTTGTATAAAATTATTTAAAAACTTGAAAACGTACACATTCAAAGCCCTATTCAGCGCGAGGTAACCGTAGACTCTCTTCAACTGCACCCAACCCAATATTTACCGTGTTCACTATTTACCTAACTGTTCACTGGTTCCTTCATTCAATGACAAGCGCTCGAGCAACTAACTTCCCACAAAATTCATTCATACGCTTAGTAGTTCATTCATTCATTCTATCATTCGATCATTCATACAGAAGTATACAAAAAAAACACTAACCAGTAACTATCTGATCCTGCGGCCTAAGCCTGTAGTTCCTCTTGAACACGTAGTCGCCCAACGCCCTGGACAGCGCGAGGTTACCGTTCACTCTGTTCAGCTGCACCCAGCCACCGCCGGCCGTGATGCGACGAAGCTCTTCTTCGTTGTTCGGCTTGTGATCATAGGACAGTGGCTCCACCTGTTTCCATGAATAAAAAATTTGTGCAGAACAGTGATTATCTAGTAAAAACACGTCTAGAACCACGGCTGGGATTCGAACAAAGAACCTAATATCGTAGCAGTGCTGGCATTCTCTTGACGTCCAGACATCCACAACTGTACGGATTACGCGAAATTTCCAGCCTCGTTTTACCGCTTTGTGGAATCAACTGCCGAAAGCGGTATCCCCGGCTAGTTACAACATAGGTGCCTTATAAAAGGGCTTACTCCTTTTTAAAAGGTCGGCAACGCATCTGCTGACATTTTTAGTCTGCAGGTGTCCATGGACGTCGGTATCACTTACTATCTAGTGTGCCGCCTGCCCGTTTGCCGTATTTCGAAGAAAAAAAAGTAACCAGCTCCCACACCACTGCGCCACAGTTTTCAAGATTAAAATTACATTAACTTAACTGTGCTACAAAACTATTTCTATTTTTGTATCTTATCCATATTAAATTATATAAGCTATTAGGGTTATTATTTAGGTTTATTATTGTATAGGCTTAAAGCCCTTTGGCTTAGTTTAGGGCTAAGGCAATTTGTGTGAATTCACCATGAAACATAATAATACATACAATTACATACATACATATGATTTATTATAATAAAAGTACTTACGGTCCCTGCAACGCTGGCTATAGCTCTGGAGTCTCCAACATTGGCACAATACACAACATTATCTTTGATCATCACAACTACAGCTGTACTGCCGGCCACCTTTTCCTGGAGAGTATCAGCTTCCAGCATCGCCTGGTCGAGGTCGAGGAAGCCCTGGAATTAAAAAAAAAAACATCAAAATCAGGTCATCAGTTTAGGAACGATGAAATGTGACATAACACACACTAAACATATAAAACTCCATATTACATTAACGTGGGATAGATTTTTAACGATATACATTTTTTATGTTTTTTAAGTCGGTTAAATGATAAAAAAAAAATTAGGGTTCCTAAGTAAAATGGACCCTATTATTTGTCACCGCTGGCCGGCCTACCACCTATCTGCCGGCTGCTAAGTATTTTAAACCATAAAAGGTACAACATGTATTTCTGTTGGTACTATACCATAACAGACAACTACAAGGAACATGATTTTTTCGGCAGTTTCTGCTCAACCTCAACAATAACTGTAACAATATCTAATGAACCGTAATAGGAAGACAGTACGGAACCCTTATTGTTATTCCTACATTCATTTAGTTTAGTTCCAACAGGTGCTTATTTTATGCTAAACGAATTTTAGTCACGCTTAAACCTTCATAAAATACTGCAAGGTTAGATGAAACACTTGACTTTAAAATTAAAACTATAGAATAAATATAACATTATTATTATATATTGTATTAAAATGTACAATTAATAAAACAGCAATGACTTTGATTGCTTTGAAAAACCTGTTTCAACAGTTTTTTGTGAAACATTTTTTAAATAATCACACAATAACATTGCAGGTAAAAAGGAACTTCATACCGACATACAAATTTTCTAATATTTTATAAAGTTTTTTTTTCTAATATTTTAGATAATAATATTTAGTACAACCTACCAACAAAATACCTAATAAATATCAATGGAAAACCTAGAGTAACATTCACAACAACAATGGAGAATGCGCAAATTATATACAAACATTACTCCAGCTCCAGAGCAACAGTGACCAATCTCAGATTTCTGTGTTTAAATACATATAGTGAACACTTTTACATAAATATTATGTCTGTCAGCAGTGGCTGAAGTAGAAAAAAAATTCTGGTGAAGACTCGCACATGATGAAGGGTTACGAAGCATCATACAAGATTAAACAACATACACTTTTTAGATAATTTCATGAAAGAAACAAAAAGGAGCCCCTTTAATTATTAATTTCATTTCGTATTTAGTTTGTTAAGTGGCAACAGACATAGACAATCTCTGAAAATTCGTAATTTTAAGTATAGGCTTACTAATAGGGTCCAATTTTTTACCCCTTATTATGAAACCCTAAAAAGGTATCACACATGTACAATACATCCATTACGTTTAGCGACTTTCACCAAAAATTATGGGACACCATAATGTTACAGTATCCTAGCGATCCGCCCTGGCTTTGCACGGGTACAATCAAGCTTTTTGGAAAACAAAATTTTGTATAGCCTTTAAACCTACTACCTACAAATATTTGAGAAAGGTTCCCCTCACCCCGGAGCTTGGACATTTTGCATTTTTGTTTAGTTAATAATTATAAAAGATACCTGTTTAAGAGCTTCCTCAATGTTACCGAGTTGATACTCTGGTCTGGCTGTTATGTACTTGTGTAGATGTTTCCCAGCATACTCTGCTACGTTTGCACCTGTTTTTTTTAATCATCAGTGAATTACAAAAAGAATTAGGCGATACTATCGCCAATATGATTCTTAAACTTCATAGAATTGTTTGAAAAGAAACACAAAGTATTACAGCACTATTAGCGTTAACATTTTGCAGTTATGGTTCAAAAAAATTACATATTTTTTTGTTTAAGTTTTCCTAGTTCGGGCATGGTTTATTTGTGACTTCAAGTGTCTAGATTTTAAGTGTTTTGTTGATCTTTAGACCTAAGAAGATAGTAAAATATTGCAATATTTATCTATTGTAAATTATTTGGTTAACATGTTTTTGTAAATTTAGACCTAAGAAATTCAATAAAGATTATAAAACAAGTCTCTTTAACATTTGGGGAAAGAATTATTCAAATTTTATCATTTTGACTCTTTTGAATTTCACATTGTTTTAAATGACACTTGTTAGAGAGTTGGACAATTGGTTGGAGATTTTTTTTAAATCTTTATTCATATAAAATTTTAATAATATCAGCATTAACTTATACAAAAACATAAAAGACAATAGCCTCAGAATTTCCAAAAAATATGTGACTAATTCTTAAATGTCAATTAATTTTAATACTTGTATTGATTTAAAGATGTAGGTATGTTTATATAACAGACAATAAACTATGCTAATAATAATTTATGATATATTCATTAACTTTGTTTATTAAAAAAGTTTCTGAAATTGCTCATGATTAAGTTGTTTAATATAAATCTCCAAAAAGCTAAAGTATAATTATTTATAAAATTTTGAATTTATAAATAATGTGTGGAACTAAAACTATTCAACTTTATTTGTTATTATTTATTCAAACATAAAAAAAAAATTATCCTTATAAAAGAATTGGTGATTAAATAATCACTGACATATCCTATCAAATCCCAAATGCTTCACTAGATTTTGATAAAATGAATGAGAAAATATTTCTTGCTGTCAATTAGTCTAATTTTATGCTCTTTTAAGACTGGATCATACAAAAGCTGGTTGCAGGTTCCCTTCCTCTTACTTTGGTCTCAAGTTACATCAGTGTAATGTAATTTAAATACATTTTCATTTTCTGTTGGTGTAAACACTTGCAGAAAACAGTTTATGTCTCAGACAAAAACTAAACTTATTAGTTATAAAACCAACTCATACCTCCATGTCCATCAAACACGGCAAAAAAGGCCGTCCCAGGGTCATCAGGGAGCGACAGGATGTGAGTGTGTGAGTCATCCATGGAAACTCTCCAGCCTTGCATGCATGATGACCCTACCAGGTACCTCGAGTCCTGACACATGGATGACTGCTTCTCAGTCACTGGTTCCGATAGCGTCTGCCCCATTATCCTTGATAAACTGCAAATTATAAGTACAGATAATAAATGAAGTAAGCACCTACTTGAACTCTAGGATGTACTGTGTTCTTATTTCTTATAGTCTACAATGGAATTAACGAGATTATTTTTTTTAAATCTAATGAATTCACCTCTAGTGTAAAGCTAATTAAAAAAGTTGAAATGATATAAACATGATGTCATCTGATATTTCTCATATACCTTATATCATACAACGCAAGAAATAAAGATATGGAATGTTTATTTAACATTCATAGCTATCGCTTAGCAAAGATAAAGCGGAATTATCGAAATTAAAACAAAAACATAATCTGAACGAAAATATTTTCGTTGTTAGTGTCACCATTTAACGTTATTTAAACGTCATTAACAACGTTATTAGTGTTACTGTAACTTACTGAAGTGTGAAACTTTTAAAATGTATTCTTTCTTTATATTTGATCGTATTTAATTATCTTACAGCTGATTTTTTTACTATCACTTGATTTGTAATGCGTAAATATCACGTAAATGTCACTTTGACATTTCACTCCCTTTGTTTTTAATTACATCAATTTGGTTTCGTTTGTAAAGCCTAAGAAATACGTTTATACAGCCAAACTCAACAAAAAAAAATATCGGTGAAACCACTTTATTATTGCTTTTAGATGTAAAAACTGTAAATTGATACAGGTGTATTTTTTGTAAGTTGTCAACACAATGACATTCACTCTAACAAACCCAAAACAAGGTGACTGCTTCATGTCAAGAAAACAAAGATTAGTAGTACATACCATAACATTTTTGATGCCGTTAATATTGCCAATCGGAAGAAGAAGTTTCCTTGCAAATGATCAAGAAGGGCATTCATTAATGTTTAAAAAAATATTATTATTGAATATTGTTGTGTTTAAATTTAAAATTTTACTTGACACGCTGACTGACTGCTAACACTATAATTTACGTCAATCAAACGTGTCAAGTAAATAATCAAAGACTTGAGTCTAACCTACTAAAGAAAATGATACAGTTTTATAATTGAGGTTCACAGAGATATGTATGATAGGGACATTATATTTCCCTTTTTCCGAGTTCCCGTACAGAGCTAATTGCAATTAATAACGTTGTGATTGACGAGTGAGTAAAATCGCATTTCTTTATAGGAGCTGGGGACTTTTTAATAACTTTTTTTTATTTAAAATTAGGCAAACATTTGACCCCAATCCTGCCTGGCTGTCTAAAGTGGAACATGTCTACCTAGGAAAAGATAATTTACTAAGAGCCCCAGGTTATATTTATCAAGGAACACATCGCCGGGCAAAAATTCCTCTCTTTTGCAGTACGCGTAATAAAAACTTCCTCAGGATTGAATTGAATCCATTTTATTCGTACATATCTGAATATGCTACCTTCTTAACTACTTACCTATAAATATAAAACAGGGAATAAATACACATGACAAATAAACCTATATTTAATAATAATAATAATAATAATAATAACCACATCACGACACACACATTGACTCAGCCCTGTAGTAAGTATCGAAAGAACTTGTGTTACAGGAACTAAGCAACGATATGGTATATACTACATAGATAAGAATACAACATCCAAGACCGGTAAGCGAAACAATGCGTCTTGCAAATAACACAAAGTCCCGCCCCCGCCGGGATTCGAACCTGGAATCTCTAGCGTAGCAGTCGGCTGTTTACACCACTGCGCCACCGAGGTCGCCTTTTACTCCATCTCATGAAGAACGTTCAAGTTAGGTTAGGTAACGCACATGCGTTTCAGTGTGCGTATCCTCGAGTTTATAAATAAATAAATAACCATAATAATAATAGTAATGAGGTACGTGCACACTTGAACGATGTTCAATGTGCATGTACCTCACGGCAAATCACAACCATAGCTAAACCTTTGTGATATGGAGTAGGTAGCTATATAATAAAACTGCTACCCGTACCTAAATACCACTCCCTGATCCATGAAATACGAAATCCGATCTACATGACCAAGCTAAAGGCTTGCAGGGAGATCATAATTATTGGGTAGAAAACGTCAGTTTAGAAATGGTTTAGAAAGGGTTTTCGAAAATAAATCTAAGCGCGAAATTTAAGGGATAAAAGAAGGAAGGGATGGGATGAAGGATAAGGGTGGTACTTATGGAGGTTGCTCTAACAGTCTAAAATGCTGAAAAAAAGTAGGGACCTATAAAATTTACCTATAATAATTTTTAAAATTATTTCCTCAGACTTGAATTAGCATTCTCGCGAGATTTGGCTGAGGCAACATTTAATGTGTTTTGCTCAGGAGCAAAACGGCTAAACAGTGTTATATTGCGGCCTCTAATTACAAGAATGGTAGTTACAATATCACATTCCTTACAATTCAATGATTACTTAGAATTACATAAGATATTTACCTACGAATCTTAACGGAAGTTGTTCTTATACAACCTATTAATAGTAAAATATTTACACAGCTGAAAAAGCTAATCAACACCTAAATAAGTTGAAATTGGTGACATATTTTTTCTACGACTATTATAGTTTTAAACTCACACAAAGATAAATAAGCATGTCAATAGGCGGCGGAATCATTTTCCATCAGGTGAATTGTTTACTTGTATGTCCGTGACGTGGAATAAAAGAGATAAAACGTGTTTTTACTAAAATAAACTGATTGAATGAATGATCATTAGATATATATCCGATAGATCGTCAGCTTTGACTGTGTAGATGTAAAGCCCTCCCCCCCCCCCCGAACGACAACCCTGGATCCTTCACTGTGTTGTTTCCTCGTCCTTGGTCGGCAGCCATCTTTCTTCCTTTACGGTCCTCGGTTTTTCGAACTATGTATTGGTATATATACCTAGGATGGAAAATCATGATGGTGTACCTACACATAATTACTTAGATCAATATTTTCCTGTGTTTATTATCAGAGTGCGTAATTATTAGGTAGTACTTATCAGAGCTAGGGTCAGATACGTATAAAGATTTCTTTTAGAAAAGGGATTTACTTATATTATTGGTTATATAATTGGAGTTTTATCGATCGATTGATGTAATTCGCTAGTTTATCCTTAGAATTAAACAATTTCAAAAGTTGATAGGTAGGTATCTTGTTTAAAATATGGCCGTGATTGAGGGGGAAACTTATCCTTCCCCCCTAAATATGTTCCTGTCTTAATTACTTATGTATGTAAGTATGTAGGTACAATGATAGATATGAATAACAATAAAAAGGAAAACACACAAGGAAGAACCCAGCTAAATACAACATTTATCTAAGTTCTTACTTTCTATATCTAGTACTTAATTTTTATTTTTGTAATGTTTATCTCCCTCCAGATAAATATAAAAGTAGGTACTGAATAATAAGATACCTACTTCATATTGTATAAGCATATTTTAAAAGTATTGCCCTTGTTACTAATGTTCGTATTATTAATCTAAGATTTGGAATTCCCAGCTTTTTCATTCATTTAAAAAATATATATAAATTATGATAATCAAATCAACGTTTGAAATTAATTCTACGCGATATCAACCATATCAATTTGATTTATTTCAGTGTTTACTTTTATTTATATTATTATTTATGGAAACCATAGAAAATTGGACCTGAAGTCTCAATACCTAATAATATTTTAGACATTATTTCATTAGCTTTTCATGCAAAAATATTTTACAATAATTTTATATCAGTTCAGGTAGAGGACCAGGCTGTTTGTCAATAAGAATATATTTTTTGGGTGATCCCAAAACTATGCGACAGTGAACAAGAAGGTAATCGATCTAAGAAACATCTTTAACGTAGATTTTCCAATTTTTCTTTTATGTTTTTTTTTAAACTTTACTCTCGTCTAAAAATACAGGAAGAGAAAGCATATATGTGTATATCGGTATATTTCTCCGCAAATCTCTTTGATCGATAAGGTTTCAAATTACTTATCGCTCTGGCAAGCGGCTGATGAAATTTAAACCACGCGATGCTTTGACCGTTTCCATTCAGTCGCCAGTATCGAATAACCAGTCAAGCTAGCGTGTCTGGCAAGCTACCCACCGTACTTATTCTTAATTTAAAATTTAAACTTTTTAATCAAACTTCTCAAGTGACCAGTGTTTATTGTTTTTGTTATCATGGGTTGTCCAATGAGGTTAGTATTAAAAACATTCTGTATTTTAGGACGGTATTGTAAAAAATTACAAAGTACTAGTACTAGTTTAGTAATTTAGTAGGTACTTATACAGCAATAGAAACATATTTAACTAGGCTATTGGGTAAAAAGAAATCTTGAACTCGTGCTTTGTTCCATAAATACAAGGATTTGGGTAAGATCTCTGAAGAAGGTTAAGGAGTTAAACCAAAAAAACTCATATCTATCGAACCCTTGACTTGATTTTAAATTACAAAAACAGTTCATGTAATAAAAAAAACATTTGGATCTAATATGTAAACGCAACACATTCGTAACTAAGCAAGCGTTTCTGGCTGTATATGACAGTCTAATTCAGACATAGGTCTTGTTTTGTAAAAGTGTAGATTTATTTTCGAGTTGCTTTGCTTTAAATGTTTGCGGTTTGATACCGGTTACATATTTTATGTAAGTACATATTTATTTGCTAGATAACCCCACGAACCCTGTGATCTTAGAAAAAATATTTTTATTCCAGAACAAACAGTGTCGATGTTTCGCGTTATTATTAGGAATTAAGGCTATGATATCTGTTACTAAAGATGGATAAAAACGCGGTTTCTCCCCAAAATCCAATTTAACAAACTTGCTAAAAGTCCTTCGTTGCCTACTAAAAATTATTCCTAGTTAATTTTGTAGCCTCCATTGTACTTCAATAGGGAGAGTTAGGTACACTATGATGCGATTCGGGATATCGCGATCCAGTATACACAACATTTTTATTGATGGTATCGCGATACTATTTTAATAACACAAACCAGGATCTCAATAAGATATTGACACTGGCGGATCCAGGGGAGCTAAAAGGCTCAAGGTCGTCCCCTAAAAAAATTTGAGTTCTAAGGAATTGTAGCCCATACTTACTTTATTAAATCCAATGTTAGCGAGGTCGAACCCCTTCTCAGAGAGTTTAGAAATTATGCCTAGCCCTCCCCCCCTCCTAACAATACTCCTGAATCCGCCGCTGGTTGTACACGAAAAGGTGGAAATTGACCAATGAAAAACCAACCAACCAACCCTCTCTTGTATCCGAAATTCGCACCTGCTTTTGCAAAGACTACTCAAAACTTTTTTTATTTTATTTTGTTATGGTTCAGTAGTCACGTACAGTGTATAAGTTAAGCTGACGCCAAATTTTAATTATTTTACATCTGTGTTAGATGATTATGTTTAAGACTTAAATATAAGTGAAATAGCAATGTTTACAAGCTTATACGAGTAAAATGTGTGCAGTAGATGTCAACGAGTTCAATAAACTTACAGGCTGAAATAGTTTAATTATATTTGCTACATCTGTCACTGAACTATTTAACAGCGGTCATCCAATGTTACCATTTTAAACTTGTCAAGCAGATGTTTCCCTTCACTAAAATAGATAGTTCCTGACATAGGGAATTTCTAGTTTAAGAACGTAGGTACCTTCTTATAGTGCAAATAGTGCAACTTTATAAGTACCTATTATTAAACTAAAACATTATTTGGTTCATCTATTTTATAAACATAAATAAACCGGCCAAGTGTGAGTCGGAATTACACATTAAGGGTTGAAAAGGTTTATTGATAAGTTCAGTAATAAAAAATGTTTTTATTTATTAAACTAAAAAATTACACTATCATTACAGTTATATACCAATTCAAAATGTTATTAGTATGTGTATACTGTATATATTATATAATCTAAGTAAATCAAACGGTAGTCGCTATATGAATATATATTATAGTACTTACAATTACTTAGTTAGTTAGTTACTTGTTTTAAAGTGACATGTTTTCATTATGTTGATATGAATTGGCCCGTATTCAATAAAATTGGCCGACTGGTTATTGGAGTTCATTGAAACGTAAACCTGTTTAAACTGATGGATTCTTGATGAATGAGGAACGACGTTGTTTTTTTTTAATCGCAGCACCGAAATTGATTGATTCCAACGATATAAACTTAATGTCTATGCAATTTTTTTCAAGTACAGCGATAAAGTTTATTTATGCCATTGTTATTTTGCATTATTTTGTTTAATTATTAACAAATCTTGGATCAGAAGTCCTTTGAAATTATATGAATGTGTAAAGGAAAAAATCCTAGCAAAGTATCGGGAGGAAAATTGGTAGATGGTATAAAATGGAAGGAAGTAGAAATCGAACTCACATTTCCTAGTAATGGAAAAACCTATAATTAACTAGCTCACAACTGCATGTAAAATAATCCTTAAGGCTGGAGCACACTAAATCGTAACATTTCGGTCGTATTTTGATCGCTTGCGTGAATACCTCGGTGGCGCAGTGGTGTAAACACTCGACTGCTACGCTAGAGGTTTCGGGTTCGAATCTCGATAGGTGCGGAATTTTCTGTTAATTGTAAGACGTATGGTTTCGCTTACCGGTCTTGGATGTTTTATTCTTATACATCGATACCGTACTGTGATTACCTCTTGTGAGCGTTGAATAAAATTTTACAGAATGGTCGAAAAATTGCCTGATATTTCTTTATTTATAGAGACTAATGCAATACTTCATTCTTCTTATTTGTCATATGTCTATTGAGGTCGAAATTGCAAATGTCTGTTGATCATAGACCTGTGTAACAAAGTTTTTAAACGAAAAACATATATATATATATTTCATATATATATTTTGAAACTATGACATGGACATGTATTTTATACTATATCGTAAATTACTGCCTACGATACAAAACCGTATCTGAATGTAGGGCTGAGTCAATGTGTGTGTCGTGATGTGGTTATTATTATTAAGGAACAAGAGAGAAGTATGAAACTCTATCATAAATGCCACACCAAATGCGCACGCTCGCTACTGCGCCGCACTGCAACCGTACCGGAACCGGATTTGGTGTGCTTCAGCCTTAAGTATTCTGTTCCAATTTAAAATGTTAATGTAAACCAAACATCTAAGATCTGTACTACAACCGAGTCTACCGGTTTCATTGATACCGAATAGCCGCTGAATGCAAGCGGCACCGGTTCGTTCCGGCAAGAAATATTCAGGGAAGGCCTTTGACATCTAATGATTGATGATGATGAATAACTGTTACAGGCCAATAATGGACGAGTCGATGGCCCAGGAGGGCAGCCACTTAGGCAACGAAGCTGGTATGCTTTATGGTGAATATCTGATGCTGGACAAACTCCTGGCAGCCCAGAGAATGCTTAGCGCTGAGTCTTCCAAGCCAGTTCACGATGAGCACCTGTTCATCGTCACACATCAAGGTATTTTTATGTAGTTATTCAATAAAATTGTACAATCGTGTCTTTTATAAACTAAACTTTTGTAGCTAGTTAATGATTGTATTTAAAAATGAGAGAAAAAAATAATTACATGATGAGAACCACAGTTCTTAGTTGTTTAATCTAACCCTTTAAAGGGAAGATTTTCGTGTTTCAGTATTACTAGGAATATAATAAGAGGAATAAAATCCACGAGCTTGCTATAACGTTTCGTATAGAGAATAAAAATCCCTGAGGTAGTTCTCGAGGAATACGGAACTGCGAGGACAGGGTCCAAACAATCTCTTTTTTTTTTCAGCATACGAGCTATGGTTCAAGCAGATAATATTCGAGGTGGATTCAGTCCGGGCTCTCTTGGATGTGGAAGGGCTGGACGAAGGGCACACGATGGAGATACTGAAGAGATTAAACCGCGTTGTGCTCATACTAAAGGTAGATTAACAGATTCTATAATAACCTAACCTTCAAAGAACGAGTTAAGTTAACAAAATAATACATAGATATCTAAGTATAACTACCACATTTATTAGTGATCGTATTTGGCATAAAACATACTGATAACACCGCTAGTTAAAAATTTGAACCTTCGGTTTCAAAAGAAAATAGGTAAATGCTTTAGCTACATCGGTAAGCTAGAGTTATGTTATCTTACTGATTTTTTCAGCAAGCCACAACTACCTATCTCTTAAACAAATTTACGCTAAAGTGAATAAGACAGAAATTATCCTCAATATTTCGATAGCGAACATCGAACAACATTGATAAAAATAATATGAAACGAACGTATAATATTGATAAGTTAGATCAAACGGCATCTGACCCAGAACTTTATGTCATCAGTTCAACAACAAACCCGTATAAACTGGAACATTGTCTATTAAATCACTTTCTATGGCATAAGATTCACAGATTACGAACAACTCTTTAAGATAAATTATGTAATAAGTAAATAAAAACAAAACACAACTTATAAATGTGAAAGTCATTCAAATCGTTAAGCCAATTTAGTTTACATTTTCCGCTCAGGTCGTTTTCGGCCACTTCTTCATTCGTCCTTTTTCAACGTTCTTTCAAAATAAGTCAATTCCTAATATTACCGCTTCTTTATTTGTCTACTGCATAGTTTGTCTCTTTCCTAACAATACCTCTATTTACATACCCCACGAATTAGGTTAGGCCATGCCCTGGAATATCATATAAAGAGAATCTAGGTATAGAATACTTGTTTATGCTTACTGATGACTGTCCATTTTATAGAGTATTTTGTTTTTATCCCTTAGGAATCCAACATATTATCGGAATAAAAGTATCCTAAGTATATTTGAAATTGAGTTGATAAACTATATTTGTGCCCAATTCCATTAAAATCTCTTTAGCCGTTTTTCGTGATCTAGTAACAAACATACAAACATCTAAACAACCAAAGATCCGAACTTTCACTTTTATAATACAATATTAGTATTAATAGGATGTCAATGCTTTACTTTTAAGTAGGTAAGTAAATATTTTTTCCAGTTGCTGGTGGATCAAGTGATGATCCTGGAGACTATGACGCCGTTGGATTTCATGGACTTCCGATCATACCTGCGACCTGCGTCAGGGTTCCAAAGTCTGCAGTTTCGACTTTTGGAGAACAAGGTGACATTATTTTTTTCCTACAACAACTACAAATTAATTATCAGAATGCAATATATTAAATTTATACCACTAAAATATATACTGACTAATAACTCATACATGACATGTTAAGAACTTGCTGCGTTTTGACGCTATATCACAATACTCAATCTTCTGTGGTGTCAAAGTAATAGTTTATTTAAACAATTTTCTAGATCCACCAAGTGATATAGTACACAAAATCGAATAAAAATTTAGTTTAAAACTATAACCCGACTACGTCAAAAAAGGGGCCTAAGAAGGACGAAACAAGAAAATAATTCAGGAAATGCATAGGTACAAAAATGGTCAAGGTAAATCCGTGGTCGCGCCCTACCTACCAAGTTTGTTTAATCCTGGCGCCCACATATACGTAGTAGGCTCCTTTTAGCTTCGCCGTAGCCGGGTAAAAGCCGATCATGTTGGGCCTTAACAAAACGTACATATATTTTTACAGTTGGGACTGAAACAGGCCCTTCGTGTGAAGTACAATCAAAACTACCAGACTGTGTTTGGAGATGATCCTGAGGCCATGGAAGCATTGCACAAGTAAGTCATAACAACTCCTACTCCTATTTTAGGTTACAAAGACATTTGCACGCTAATACTCCTTGGCAAAATATTTTGGACTGTATTCAATAATCTATTTAAGACCTTTGTAACAAATGTTTCTGCGAATTAATAAATTATTATTAAATTAACAGCCATTTTTATGGATTGGTGTCCTGGCTTTTTCAACGATAGACAATTTTAGAGTGAAATGAAATGAAAAAAAAAATGAAATGTAAGGCAAAATCCATCTTTTTTTTGGGGTAAATATAGAAAAAAATATTTTTGGACAACCAAAAAATCCATAATCTGTAAGTAGACTTATACATACTTAGTTGTGTTAGTACTTATATTCTAAAATTGACAGTGTTTGATTAATGAAATTGCCTAAAAACGGACAGTCTCCGCTTTCGGCTAGAACCCTTAGAACACTGTTTTAACGGCGCAATAGTGATGCCACATTTTTACGTAGGATGGTCCCAAAGCATATGCAAGCATAGCTGAGGTGCTACAAAAACGTGGCATCTTCAACAGTGCCCTATAGGCGTTATTATACTCGTTCCGAAAGGCCTCGTGCGACTTTTGACATAAATTGTAAACTACTCGAATAAAGGGATATTTTTTTTGCTGTCAAGCACAGTGCAAATCTGCGAGCCAACATGTCCGTTCTGATCAACAACGTCCTGCATTTTCTTTCGATAAAAACATCATCTTTTATCATAATATATACCTAGAAAACACCAAGCCATGCTCTTCAATAAAAATGTACGGAATTTTGATTGAAAAGCATGGCTTGGCTGTTTCCCATGCCAGATTTATCCAAATATAAACTTGATCCGGCTTTGCTTCTTTTTCTTTCTGCATAAATGTTAACCAATAGATGACCAGCGGTTTCAATATTAACTATTTTTTTCGAGGTCTGAAGAGGAACCAGCTCTCCTGGCACTGATCGAACGCTGGCTGGAAAGAACCCCAGGACTAAACACACACGGGTTCAACTTCTGGGGAAAGTTCCAGAACGCGGTCGACACCATGATCAAATCCGAGATCGATGATGCTATGGTATTTATGAGAGTCTTGAGAGTTAAGATAGCTAAGTATAGACCAAAACCTTATCATTACATTGCACTAAAAGTATTTTTGGAAACGATGAAAAAAACAATAACCTACTGTTAAGCATGGTACTCACTTAGCGATACTACTGTATCAATCAATAAGTGACTACGATATGTCCACGGTCATCGCATGTCAATCTCTCAGAACGGGAAGTATCAGTTAAAGTTTTCTTAATTTATTGTTTTTTTTTTTGTTTTATTAGCAGAATTTAATTGTGGTGTACATGAATGGGGAAAATTAAATATTTGACTGGTCTTCTAGTCATCTCCAAAGCAACTCATTAGAGCCTACAGTAGGTAACTGTACTAACTAATTGCTGCAGCCAGATTCATAAGTTCAGCCATCATTCTCATCCTTTAGTTTTTCATCTTATTATCATCATTTCATCTATGATCTCACCATTTTCAAGAAATTATAATTACGGAATACTCGTTTTGTGAATGCTCTTTGCCTTTCCCGACAAAAGGGAAGACTTAAACGAAAAAAATCTTTCAGCTGGAACCGGAAGAGAACGTGCGCCGCCACCGTCTACAGGATGCGGAGAACCGGCGCTCCATCTACCGGTCGATCTTTGACCCCGCCGTGCACGACGCACTACGAGCCCGCGGGGAGCGACGGTACTAACTCTTTCCCAGTAATTTGCAAGCTGCTTAGATGAACTCGTAGCAAATAATAATCAGTTCACTTTATGGAAGCGAACTCTTAGAACACTAGCATGAATTAGCATACATTCTCATACTTCTGTAGACTAAAATTAACCTGTAAACGAAAATCCAGAACTATGTTCGATCAAGTTTTTTTGCGAAAAAATATATGTTTGACTCCTCTCGCGTTAAACGCAGCAGCTCTAACTTCTGGTATTTTGCCAGTTGCTTAAATGACCCCGTTATGACAAAAAATCATGAGTATTTTTGATCAGTTCACTTTGATGTAGCCAGATTACAAGATCGTCCGAGTGTTGTATATAGAAATATATATAGAAACCATTATTAATCATGCCCGTAGGCTGTCCCACCTGGCGCTGCAAGGAGCCATCATGATTACGTTCTACAGAGACGAGCCTCGCTTCTCGCAGCCGCACCAGCTACTCACTCTGCTCATGGACATCGACAGCCTCATCACCAAGTGGCGTTGTGAGTACCATGCGCATACAATTCCATATTTACCATTGGGAGGCACACGGGTCAAAGTCCCCCGAAATTGGGTTTAAAAAGGTAGTCTATTTCTAAAGATGGCATCGGAAAGTCTTCGCCGTGACGTGCATTTAAATGATGACCAAAAAAAAAGATCACCACCCAACGAAGGGTCTCAAGCCAGTCATTTCGGGGCTGGAGCCCCAGCTAGGTCTCTCGCATATCACATTTCAACAACTTAGGTATCTTATCTTAATAGAGAAGAAAGCCGTTTAAATTGACAAAACTGCTATTGTGGGTTGATTTTGTTCAGTAGATTAATTTATTAATTTTGTATTATACTTAATTCAGTGAAGTAAAATACTAGATATTATGATATTGGCAGACACAATAACTAACGATTTTCCGCGATATGTAGTATGTAGTATTTCCCCGTTAAAATATCAGATAAGTAAAAACAGTAATTTTAAGTCAAGTCATGGATAAAATTTAAAGACATCCTTTCAGTTTTTGATTGTTTTGTATACATATCCCTCTTTCCTATAGATAACCACGTGATCATGGTGCAGCGTATGATTGGCTCGCAGCAACTTGGTACTGGCGGATCATCTGGATATCAGTATCTCAGATCCACCCTGAGGTAAGAACATATTAATAGCCCCTAGACCTAACCCTAAAACTGTAGGACCTAAATATTTTACTAGCAAGGCAATTACAGGCAATATTTACAACTCCTGTGACGATAATAGCCATACAATAGATACCTACATTCCTACAAGATAAATAACAAAGCCAATTAAACTTACCGATGCGAGAGGTTCTTTAAATACCAAGCCAATAAAACTTACCAGCACGAGAGGTCCTTTACCTACCTCTACGTAGGCAATCAGGCAACGTATTGGAGGTGCTTTTGGTGTTTGATATCAAGAGCATAGTCGAGTCAATTAAGTCAATAGGTGGCGGTGATCAATATCCATCATAAACCGTCCACTTTGTCCATGAAGTTAAATAACAAACTTATTCCAGTGACCGGTACAAGGTATTTTTGGATCTATTCAACTTGTCAACGTTCCTGTTGCCGCGCTCCCTAATCCCTCCCCTGGACGAATGCATGAAGAAGAGCCTAAATCTCACCTGGGGGGAAGTGAAGGAGAATAGTCAAAATGGTACCGACGCAGCTTTATAGGAAACAGCCTTTCTAACTACTCATTTAGAAGATAAATTTAGGTTAAACTTTAGTTACACAATGGGCAGGCTTTTCTTGACCTAATTTAGTGTTTAATCTTTTTATTTTTTTTTACTGAATGTTTATGTGTAACAAGAGTCTAACAAAACATTACCTGTGTGTAATTTTAATGAATTTTATTTAATGTTTATTTTATGTATGTATGAATCAATAAATTTATTGCATTTTAGAATTTAAACTATAACTTTACAGAAAGAAAAGACCACGATTTATTATCTGGATATTTTTAAAATATTTGGAAAGAGGCTCGTGTTATGTAGGTACGTTATGTGATGACGTAAAAAATAAAACCTAGGAGTGGTTTTATTTTTTTTCTTCCAGTTTTCCAGGTCTATCGAACGGTTTTAAATTGTGATTTACAGTTTTAGAAGAGTTCTTATTTTCTTCCTTCGTAATGACGAAGTAAGAAAATCATTATTTACTTGCATTTCAAAATTGTGTGATTTTATCTGAATTACTAATATTATATTATTCAATAATGTATGGGGAAAAATCTCCTTGAAATAAATAATATTTCTTGGTATTTTTGTAAAATTTTACTTTTCTGACTTTTTCTTTACTGACATAGTGTAAAAAGTTCTCTGAGTAGTTATATAGGTACATATAGTTAACAACTTTGTGATAAACAAAATAATATTCAATTATTCTACATTTTATACGTATTTGTGTAAATAAAGGCATACTTAATTGCACTATTGATAATTGACAATTCTTTAAAAAGTATTCTTTTTTACAAAAATGGTAACATTTACAAAAAAATCTTGATCAATAAATTAATCAATATTTAAATACAACTTCTTTTTGGACACCAAACTTGAACAAAACTTTATGGGTATAAACGTCACCAGGTTTTAAGATTGGCGTTGGGAAGTTTTCATGATGTATGGCGTCTGGGAAGTTCTGTGTTTCAAAACAGAATGCCCCGTGACGTCTGTACCCAGCTCCACCTTTGCCGGGTAAAGCAGGACTTGTTGGGAGGGGGAGGAAGTTCGCTGTGTAGAATTGAACGCCAGGCTGGTTGCTGTACACTTCTAAATACCGGCCTGACCGCGGGTGGGCGGCTCGAGACACAAATGTCAAGTCCTTAAAAGAAAATATGTTTGACGAATGTACAAGAACTTCTTAACTACCTAATCTTTTGTTAGCTGTGATAGACTAAAAAGTAATTCATATAGAAATCCGGGTTTTCTGTTTTCAAATTGATTTAAGTATGTACATACCTAAATTTAAGAAGGTCCTCTCTATGACATATGGAACAATATGGAACAATTATGTTCTTTAGACATCCGTAATTGACTCAAATAATTATAACCAGTGGCGTGCCTAGAGTTTTAGAATAGGGCAAGCCGAGAGATACGTTATTGTAGTTTTAATAATTCATTTCGATAAATGTCTTATTGCCTCATTACTCTTAAATCTTCACTTCATACTTTTGAACCATGCTATGCGAAGCATATTGTTATTTGATTTGAAAAGTAATGAATGAACGAGAGCGCGAACTTACCTTGGTTCGATAGGGCAAGCCGGGCTTTTGGGCTTGTATGACAACCGCCACTGATTATAACGTACATATATGTAGGTACACAGCTAAAAATAAGTTTGCCTTTTTTCGGCGGTATCTCTTTCAATCAGGTGAACCGTCCGATTATTTGCAAACAAAAAGTTTCCTCACCTTCCTCCCCAGATTTGAAACACAAAAGTTGTCATCAAACAAATCTGAGCGAACTTTCAGGACATCGCTGAGGGGTGTAGCCACCCTCAAGTCAAATGTTGTACCTCCGACTTGCTTTAGATTCCCCGTAGGTATTGAGTCTGAGTTCGTTTCAGTTATCCTGAAAATAAAGTTCAGATTGAAATCTCAACATTCTATCATATGCCGAATCAAATTTTTAGAGCAAAAGATTTTGTTTAACATCAATCATATCATTTACAACGCCTACGTACATCAGTATTAATTAAAAAGTGAATCGCGGGCTATACTGATACTAGAGAGTTGATATGAGTAACATAAACTTTCGGGAACGCGCTATGATTTGCACATCTATACCCAGACCAAGCCCTAGAGCGAGTGGAGCGATCGCTCTAAATCAAATGATGTGGCGCCAAAATGTAAAATGTAGGGCCGTCGAAAAATAAAATCCCGTCAGAAATGTGCTACAAATCTCCACCAACAACAAAAACTATTCCAGAAAGACGATCTCAAAGCAGAAAAGGTGTTCATGAGGACAAAGGGAAAACCTTTCACATCTTGTGATAATATAAACACGTTTTCTGATCAAATTCCTTTCGGTTTCCAAAACAGCCAGTAAGGTTTGAAAACACAGCCTATACTTCATTGCTCAGCTGCATTATTAGTCGATTATTGGATCAAAGGACGCCACTGTTGGTCCTGTTGAACAGGAGTCAGGGGTGTGTCTAAGAAACTAAAATAACTTACCTATCAGCGTTTATAGTGACAACGTGGTTATAAAGCTCTTCCGCACCCGCATCGTGGCCAGCCAGGTTAAAGTAGGAATGGTTGGTGAGGTTCACCACGGTTTTCTTGGTGGTGGTTGCCTGGAACTCGATTTCCAGTGTACCGTCCTCTGTCAACTCGTAAGTGACATTAGTAAGAAGGTCTCCTGGGTAGCCCTCCTCGCCGTCTTTTGACAAATAGCTGAATACCACGCGGTTTCCGTCCACTGTTGAATGCCAATTTACCTAAAACGTGGTAAGTGATTCTAAGTTCACCCTTTATTGAAAACAAGCAACTAATCTGTACTCCCTTCAAAAACAGAATAAAAGCAATCTGGAAAATTTGAACTAAGTATTCTATTATCGAAATTAAGTTGGTAATTTCTGAAAATTTAACAACCAGAGAGACTAATTATGAAAAAAAGACCAAGAGATTATGCAACATTACGCAGAGTTCGCTCTAGCTTAAAATGTAAAGAAACCGCCAAGATGCAAATTGTCGAATAGCTCATACAATGTAGGTAATAATTATAATTTACGCTAGTGCTGCAAAGTGTCTTTAGACAGCACACATGTAAAATGATATGCATTATTTTACCTTATCAAAGCCCTTTAGACCACCATGCAAGTGATTTGACCCAATGTTTTTTGCCAATTTGTACGTGGCGCCATCTATATCGTAACTAGCGCCACCGATACGGTTTGCGCAACGGCCGACAGTGGCACCAAAGTATGGGGTGTTTTTCGATAAATATTCTTGGAAACTGTCGAATCCCAGAACCACGTCGCTCACCGTTCCTTGGCAGTCGGGAACCTAAAAAACAATCTTGATACATAATTGAACTAAAAGTACTATAAGTTTTTAAAAAGTGTATCTTATTTCTATGGTCGACACAAAAAAAAACTGTCGAGTGGGTTAGGCAGAGGTGATTAACACCGCATTTTGCATGGTTATGTTTGGTTGGTTATGTCCCAGTGTAACAGGTTGTGAATCTGTCAACACTATCAGGCCATATTAAGGAACATGGCAGAGGCAACGTACGGCAATCCGAGACTCGAACCCTCGACCTGTTCGGTCGGGTCGGTCGGTTAACCAAGGCATTTAACAAACTGAGCTACCACGTCCTCTAAGATAGGTGTACCTATACTTAAGCTAACCAACAAGCCAAGGCCCGCCAGATATTATGATCTATCCTAAAGTAACAAAATTAGCTCTTTACTACGCGTTTGTAGTTTGAAACGCAAACGCGATCGAGAAGTTTTTGTATTTAAAGCGCTGACGCGCCACAACTAGTTTAATCGACAGTCAAGCCTGGGCAAAGAGCCTGCGAATACCAATTTATATACTCGCGGAACCATAAGGGGCCGCGGACCACAGATAAAGAAACAATGGTTTAAAGGTCTGGTTATTTACTGTCTCTTACCTATGAACTAAAACCTTCAAATTACAGCTTTTTTTGACTTTAGCATAACATTACCTTCACAGCCTTTATAATGGCTCCAAATGAAATGACTGTTACAGTGATTCCATTTCCAGTTTCCCAAACAAATTCCTTAACATCCGTCTCGTTATATTTATCGACAGTTTTCTGTGTTAATTTCACCATTTTGTCACTGTTAGGCACTGTTAGATACTCAACTGTCAACACAAAATCAGTATTAAAATTGTACATCAAACAATGTTTTTAATAATTTACAATTTTCATCATAATCATCATCATCATCATCAGCCGGGAGACATCCATTGCTGGACATAGGCCTCCCCCAAATGTCTCTAACAGGAACGATCCTGAGCTGCTTGCATCCAGAGGCTCCCAGCGGTCCTTAGAAGGTCATCAGTCCATCTCGTAGGGGGTTGTTTATAATTTTACATCAACATAAATGAAATGGAACTACCTGCCTACTTAAAAGTATTTTAATGTGGTTTGTAAATTTGTTTGTTGGTAGAAAGTAATCTATAGTAAACCCACTCATTTACACATCAGAATTAAAATCAGATTTCAAAACTCTCCAATTTTTACATGCATTTTCAGGCTAAATTTGTTTAAATCACATACAAGATCTACGCGAACGAAGTCTTTGGCAAAAGCTAGTAATGGATAATTTTCTTTTGTTTTAAATTTATAATTATATCCGGTCGATTAACTTGAAAAATCAAGTTGAATTTAAATTATATATATGTACCGATTGTTATCAAAATAAATACATGGTAGGTAAGTGGTGTTATCTTTACAATAATAAAACAATTCAAATTTTAAATAGCACTTAAAATTAACAACCTACCAACCAACTCCAATCAAGTGATGTATGTGTGAATAATATATATACTTATATAGAATATATAAATAACATAAACTTAAATTTGGTATTTAAAACAAAAGTAGCTGGCTAATTATTTACCTAGGTTACAGTAGGTAAAGAAAAATGTAACTCACCTACATCAGTTAATGATTTATATAAATACTCAATTATGTAAATAAATAAGTTGAAAACTTACCACGAAGTTAATTTATTCGCCTGCAAAGATGACTGGTTCCACCGAGTTATGATACTCAACTGTCTGTCAATGCTATCATGAAGAATTGTTATGATATAAAGTATTGCGAAGTCAACCGCAGTCCACAATTGATTGCGGCTACGTTCATGTTATCAATAAACAAACGATAGTACTGTATTTAAACTCAATGAACTGGCCCCTTAGACAAATACTTTTATTCCGTAAGTGTAAAAGATGTATGGAAAACACAAAACAATGACGTAACCCAAGCGCGAGGAAATGTAATTTCAATACATTTTTGTCTGTTGTTGTTAATGCTTGCGGAATAATGGCATTTGTCTAAAGGGGCAGCCCCGTTAACATGTTAAAGCGTTAACGCCAACACAAAATAAAAATGTATTAAAATGACATTAAAATGACGGAACTCGAGCGCGAGGAAATGTCATTTCCATACATTTTTATTTTCTGTTAGCGTAAACGCTTGCAGATCGTGTTCTTTGTTGAAGGGGCCAGAATTGTCATTGGATGATCAAGAGAGTTGTTCACACAATATTTCAAAGTTTTTTTTTTTGGCTCTTTTTTTTACCAATCACGCCCTCTTTTCTACAGCCTGTTTAATTTAGGAACCAACTAAGGGACCAACCAAGGAACTCAGATGAATTTTTGTGTGGGGGGTTTCATCCCCTTAGCCTCACCCAGTTGGGGACTATTATAAATTATGGTGCAGCCAGTTAAGGTGGTACAAATAAATACCGTTCGCCCTAAAAGGCTTTTTGCACAGGTTGTAGATCTACGTACAAGGTCGTCTGGGTTGGTTCCACCCTCCTTTCTTTTTCTGCATTGAAACAGTTCGCTGTATTTCGGTTCAAAGGATTGGCGAGCCAGTACAATTCCTGGTACGAGAGGTATAACATTTTTACCTCAACATAGGCAACGCATAGTTGGAGCTTTTGACGTTCCACGACATCAGGGGCATCGTCGTGTCAATACGGCGTATCACTTTTCATTAGGTGAACCGTTAGCATGTTTGCCAATAAAGATGTATAAACTTCACTTAATTTTAAATTAAAAAACCATAAAAATTACGTAACGCAACATATTATTTAAAAAAACGAACAGTTCTATACACTTCTGAAGGTCTATGAATTGGTAGACAAAAGAAATCGTTGGCAAAAGCTTTTTGAAAATAGTTCTTAACTTAGACGACAGTGACATATCCTATGTGGCTACCAATAGCGCACAGATTTCTCCCGAAAGCAATCCTCATGAAGCCTTCATCTCCGAAATTCTTACCCCATGAATTCTTCACTATGTAGTACGGAGTAGAAGCAGTGAGGTCATAGCCTACGATTTGTACTGCATGATTCACTACCGACGAACTGTAAAACAAAAAAAAAAACATTATTAATGTTCATTTTGTGTACAGTGGGACTAACACCGTCTGCTTGTTACGTTTTCATGTCGAAACCGCTATACTAATTTTGGACTCCTATTTGTCCCAAAAAAAATGTGCGTAAAATAGTTATGATTAATGATTTTCGGCGGGCGGTGTCATGGTGAAATCTGCGGGACCCCATGGCGCCCTCACCAATGGCAAAGCGGGAGAACGCCAGTGTGTTTTAGTGGGAAGTATCACATCTTCCTTGATGTGTCCCACATACCCTCACTCATATGGCATCTCTAGCCGAGGGGGGATGCATAAAGCATTTTAACTCCGACAAAAAAAAAGGATGAATGTTTGCACAGTCCAGGGAACCAATCATTTTCCATCCAACACAAACGATAAAGGTTGCCAGCATCTCGAAGGTCATAATCTCATAATTCACTGCAGTGGCGTAACTACACCGCCCGGTGCCCGTGGTTATTAAATAGAATGGGGGCTGTAAAAAATAAGTGGCGACATTTTTTTGGTCTCCATTTGAAGCAAAAGCAAACATATAGTTTAGAATACTGAAAATTAAAATTAACTTGGGACATATTTTTAGGTCGCGATTCCAAGTGGTTACTGCTTGTCCCTTAGGTTCGGGGCCCATGGCATTTTGCCACCATACCACCTCCTTGTTATGCTCTGCATCCCTTATAATCACACGACAGACCAGCCAGACAAAGGCCTTCCCAAATATTTCCTTATACGGGGCGATCCCGCTGCGCTTGCATACAGCTACTCAATGTAGCTCTTATAATAATAATAAACCACATAACAAGACACACATTGACTCAGCCCTTCAGTAAGTATCCTAAGAACTTGAGTCGCAGAAACTAAGCAACGATACACTACATAGATAACAATACTACATCCAAGACCGGTAAGCGAAACAAAGCGTCTATAACACTAAGTTCTCTCTAGCGTAGCAGTCGGCTGTTTACACCACTGTAACATAGAAGTTATAATATCCTTGTATAGATATAAAGGGATGTTGCTGCCCTTTTTTTAAAAGGGCTTACTCCTTTTTAGAGGGTTGGCAACGCATCCGCTGACATCTTTTGCCTGCAGGTGTCTATGGCAAACCAAGATGCCTGCCCGTTAGCCATCTTTAGAAAAAAAGCTTGTTTAATACAAAAGTCTCACTCGCAGTTATATTCGATGACACCTCCTGTATATCGATTGAAGGTAATTCCATTCACTGCAGCGGCAACTGGTCCGTATTTCACTATAATGTGCAATATATCTTCTTCTGGCACGGCACTAAACAAATTTATATACAAATAAATAATAACCACATCTCGACGAACACATTGACTCAGCCCTGCACTAAGTATCGTAAGAACTTGTATCGCAGGTGCTAAGCAACGATATGGTATGTACTAAATAAATAAGAATACAACATCCAAGACCGGTAAGCGAAACAATGCGTCTACAAATTTATATTAAAAAATCACCACAAAATAAGTATAATAAAAACAATGTAATATCTAGTATTTTATTAAGTATTTTAGTTTAACTTCAAATACCGAATTATGACAAGTAAAGGCTTCAAAAGGTATTGAAAACATTAAGGTAAAAGTTTCATCTAAATCATTTCAGTAGATTTTACGTGAAGTAACAAACGTCCATCCTCACAAACTTTCGCGTTTGAAATACATGTTATTAGGATAACAGAGTTTCTTTGCTAAATATAATTATATTATTTACCAAAAATGTAGGTTACAAATGTTGTTTTAACTCAGGGTAGACCTTTACATTTCACTCTGAAGAGGTGTGCAAAGTTACAATAAAAAGTTACTCACCAAGCGATAGTAAAATGCTTAAGTTTTACACCACGGCTACACGCATCTTTCAGCCCACATTTGCATTTTTCATCAGCTAAAGTGGTCGGGTAGATGTTTTCGTATGTTACGAAGGATGATGTCTTGCAAATGTATTTCAGCGGCTCGACTAAAGACCTCGCTGTGCAACCTCCATCGTCAGTGCAGTCTATAATTTGCTATAAAAACCGGTCAAGTGTGAGCCGAACTCACACATGGTGTGTTCCGTTACACCTTGTAAGATTAAACATTAAACTTGTATCCTATTTCTATAATTTCATAAAAGTAACAAGAGCAAACCCAAAATGTTGAAAATATCACGTTTCTTGCATTGCCACCTTAATTTTTTATTTATTTGTGTTTTTAGTATTTGTTGCTGTAGCGACAACAGAAATAGACATTCTCTGAAAATTTCAAGTTTCTAGCTGCTATGGTTCTTGAGATACAGCCCGCTGAGAGACGGACGGACGGACGGACAGCGAGGTCTTAGGTTTCCGTTTTTTACCCTTTGGGTACGAAACCCTAAAAAACTTTCTGCTTAAATCTTTTTTCGCGAGTTATCTACTTGGCCGGAACGTGAAGAGTCAGCTTCGATTCGTCGCGAGACTGTTATTATTCCAATCTTTGTTCTTTTGTTCGATGATTCCATCTATCTAAACTCGTAGATACAATAGGTAATTAACGATATTGGTTTATCAACTGGTTCTGTTTCAATCGGGCAAAACTTGAGGCAAACCAGAAAATAAAATAAAAAAGCAAAATTTCTCTAATTAACGAGTGAGTTACTTTTCTTCTTGAGAATTTTTAAATATAATTATTCAAAGAATAGAATTTTATCACGTTTTCGTTGGTTGTCTATTAAGAGTTCATTACAAACTGACCTGTGCACTTAAACTTTGCGTTTTTCTTTGTTTGTTTTTAATAGCGACCGCACTTTCCATTATCCCGGCGACTGCGAAGGCCCAACAAGCCTGACATCTCCTCTGGTTGTACACTGGGCCCACCACCCCATATTCACGCCTTTAGTAAAAATTTCATTAAAACACGGCGCAAACTTGTCTTGTGTTAGACACCAGCCACTTTTTACTGCCGACGCTAGCACATTTTTTGCTGCCGACGCTAGCACACCGCCATAGGAAACTGTAGTTGCTTAGTTGGGCAACCGGGCAGTCACCGGTAGCTACTTACTTTTGGTGATTGGTAACTGATTGATTTATATGTACATATGCCGGTGGCTGGTGTATAACACGAGATACGCAGCGCCTTAGATATGCAACTAAAGGATCTTCCATAACAAGTTCATAGACGGGCTGCTTGAACCTGACTGCTTGTGCCGACACCGACAGCGGTCAAGCGGTCGCTTTTGTATGGTCTGCAGTTTCAATACAATTTATACGGACATTACGGGCATTATGCGGACCGCTCAAACGGTTCGTTTGCGGTTTGCTACCTACAAGGACAGCTTGAAGCAGTCGGGTTGATGTCAACTCAAATTCAAATTCAAATTATTTATACTTTCTACTCAGATCGAAACACGACCGCTTGTAACTGCATAACTGCTCGAAGCTTGTCACGTGATGTGTTTTTAGCAACTCTTTACATTTACTTTATAGTTTGACAAGCTTCGTGCTTAAGCGCCGGCTGTGACACATGAAGTACATTTGCTTCGAGATATTATTTCCGAGCCAATTTATTTGTTAAAAATTGACGTTTGGCTCGTGTTTTTGAAACATTTTGTTACAAAACCTAAAAAATAGATAAAACGCACAGACAAACCTGTGAATTCATACGTACCAGTCAAATCTGAGTGGAATCGAAATAAATTCGTATGTATTATTACTATATGACGCCACACAAGACACATCGAAGTTACGACAACCTCCCGATGGCATTGAAGTCATTAAAAAGGTGTTTTCGAATTCTTTATCTGTCATATTGTTGAATTTGCTTCTCAAATTCAATCCTCCTACAGTCATTAATAGATCGTCCTGAAAAAAAAAAACAACTAAACACGAGGATCCTTTGCGGTCGCTAAGGATGAAGATAGGAACAATTAATAATGTTTCTGAACTCGATTGCCGCAATATTAAGAAGTAATACTGCAATCATAGATTTATTATTTGGTAGATGCTCCTAGGGATGGACCTGTTTTTACCGATGCACACCGCTCAATCAATGCAGCAACATATTTTTGACAGTTATTGTGTAATGACTGTTAGCATCAACCGCATAACCGAAATAGATCTCTTTTCTTGTTCTCTGAGTGAGTTCACAGGGTAGCTCTGTTTGTTACAGCATTTAATTATATGTATTTAATCGGTTTTTGAATTTTATATAGTTTTTAAGATATCAGATTAAACTTGCATTGTATATTGCATTAGGTTATGCCTGTCATGATAAATCCTGTATTGTACAAACATCCATGCTTGTGTGAGTAAAAGGTAACTTTTACAGTTCTACCCGATTAATAGGAAAATTATTTTCTTTCAGTTCAATACCTTGGTAGATAATGTCGATGTACTTAAAAAAGTATGTACGTATAATATATAGTGCACTTATTTTTGGAATACTCAAATAGTAATGTGAAAAGAAAATGTTCAAGAGATTTTTTTACTGTTTTGATCGAATATCTCTTGAATTTGACGGATTATTGAAAATTCGATACATCATTTGAATGGGTATTTTTTACAGAATATAATTTTAAATTTTACAAATAAAAAGTTCAAGTAATAACTTAGAAAGTTATTAGAAAATAACGGGATTATTGTGGTAAATGTGTGGTATTTAACAAAAAAAAAATTTGGTTTCCACACTATAATTAATATAAAACTTTATTGGATTATTCTTAGTACGTATTATTTTTATGTCGTGGTTCAAATTTAATTCTAAAAGACGGCAATCCATTGCTATGATACGGAATCAACTACGCCAGATTGGCGTACTTCGAGTTCATGCCGCATTTTTCTAGTGCGCATGCTCCATCTATTAGGAGCACCGCGACAAGTAATCATGCATGTTTGACTGCAATGTTAACGCGTCAGAGGCAGCACTAGCAATTGTAATTGTTTCAATAAAATTACTTTAATAAATTTGACAGGATCTTGATTTCTTTACGCTATGGGCTAGTGCGCCCTCTGCTTCGAGCTTGGCGTGATCTCCCCTATTGTAATGGTTCAAATCTTTGGAACCCTATCAGCAGTTGCACAGGTTGCATCAAAAACATTGATACAAGTTTCTCATGAAACTATAGTTAAAATTAGGCTCTCACTCACCCGAACGTCGAAAAAATACACGAAAATATACTTCACCGAAAGAAGCGACGTTATAACCATCGATATAAGAAATAATAACAAAAAACAATTACTCGACATTTTTAACTTAATTATAATATAAAGTTCACATAACTCCACTATTATATTTATTGATTATTTTTTTGTTAGTCTGCTCTTAGTAAGACCTATCGCGACTTCCTCATAGCCAAAACCGATTTAAAATAACTAATAAATTTATCACCGTTTCTAAAATATTTTCCTTCCTGTAGATATTAATCTACACTACTATATAAAGAGAGAATCTGCTTGACTGACTCATCGACGTGGAAACCCCTGAACCTAGAATGATGAAATTTGGACGAAAGGAACGTTTTATTAACTAGATAAGTAAAGAAAAGATTTTTGAAAATTGTACCCCTAAGTGTGTTGAATAGGGGTTGAAAGTTAATCTGGATTTTTTTCATATTTGAGTCGATCACTTAAAATTTGGATTGGATTAACCTAAAAACACTTTGGAAATAAATAATCAACGTGTTTCAAGGTTTTTCAAGATTCAATCCCTAGATTGAAATATAAGAGTTGAAAGATTGAGAATTTGACTTGCTCACTGTAAGAGCTCACTGTATTTAGTTCCATCAATGTTTAATAGATGACGCTGTAGAACAATTAAATCACGCTAACGATGTTTTTTGCCTATGCTTTATGCTAGTTTTTTGTCAAAACCATTTTAAAACCTGTTTCCATCGACTTCGTCCGATATTTTTGAGGGGAAAGGTAAACCTGACAATCTAGAACATGGTTGGTGTATCAAGTTTGTGTTTAAGTGTGTGTGTGATTGTTGTGCCTTAGTTTAAGTGATCGTATAACAAACACACAAACATCACCACAACACAAATTTTCTCATTTTATAAAAGATATTTGTAGGATGGAATTTAGTAGTCTTGTCTTATTAAATATGGCAAATAAAAGTCAAAGGTATCAAACAATTATTTATTACTTTTCTTTTTCTTTCTTAGGATACACAAGTTGAGCTTAGTTATACAAAAAAAAACCATTGAGTATATCTACCTGCTATATATCAGTATAAAACTTTTAATAAAATACATATTACCTACGTATTAAAAATTCAAAAACATTTTGGCAAGATAAACGAGTAAATGGACGTATAAAATTTCGAGGCACGAAAAACTTTTACTTAATTTATTACTTATTCTATTTGTTTAAAAGTTTTCTTAAAAATTACGTTATAAAATAGTAATTGCCCTTAATATTGAGGAAATTTTACAGACAATCTGCAAGCAGGTTGCATTATCTTTCATTATTTACATTAAAACATGACATACCTATACATATATAAAATTATGAGTGACCATACAATACTTATTTTAGTTAGCATTATTATTAGTTATTGCTTTATTGGCTCATTGACAAAAAAAAAAACATGATAACACTGCTCTTTTTTGGTGGGGGGTTAAAAATTTAAAACGTAAGACAACAAAGGTTTTCACTAGCTCTATTGAATATTATGGGTTAGGTTATATTTCGATATATTCTAAAACATGAGCCCAATGCAAATTGATAGAAAGCCATATCAAGACGAGTCTCATTAAATTAACAATAAATAAACATGATAAGACGTATTTTTATTATACATAGTCATGAAGATTTTTTGGCAACGCGCACGTTATGCCTCTAACGCTACGATCTAAGCTGCCGTATGCTACTATGTTTGTACGAGTATTTAAAATAATATAGTTACACAGGTACATCTTGTGTTCTACAAATTTGTACCAATTCTGATTAATAAATTTATTAATTAAAAAAAACCTTGAAAACAACTAGACAAGTATGATAGTAAGGTGTAGGGGATAGTTTAACAAATAAATAAAAATTCATATACTTAAATCAAATAGTGCTTGGTATAACAACTGCAGTTCATACTGTACTAGCCCAACCAATATCTAATTATCTCCCATTTGACAAGATAATAAAATATACATTTTTCTTGGACCCAACAAAATTGGAACAGTAAGTAGAAAATTTATGTTTTGCTTTTTGCATTGGTGTTAATAAATCTTATAAAACTCAAACTGACAAAAATAACAAATAAGACGTATTTTGTTGAAACCAATTCTTATATCTATATTAAATGGCATCACATACTAATACCTCGCTCATTTGTCAACCGAAAACTGTCTTCCATTTATTTATTTAACATCCACGGTGGCTACTTCATTGGCCAGTCCGCATATATTACTACCGATAGCCAAATTAATGTAGCCGCTTAGTCCATACTCTTTACCCCATGAGTTTTTGGCTATATAGTAAGGCACGTCAGCAGTTAAATCGTATCCCACTAATTCAACCGCGTGGTTTAAATCTGCAGGAGCCCCGCTAGAAGAAAAAACAATTTTATTAGTTAGTGAGACGGAGTTGATTAATTAGTCAGATGGCGTTGCTAGGCGCTGACTGCTTTCGGAGATTAGGCTTCGTTATCCGTAATACTAGAGACTTCCATGATGCCAGTGCCATTAAGTTGCTTGTTATAAGTGAGGCGTAATTATTGCTTGTTGACTACTGTTGTCAAAGTGCTGCGTGGTGGATCGGATTGTCTTGAGCTTGTGGGCCAATTGGTGAGATTGTCCGTCCCCGACATTCCCAAAATCAGTCGCAGGAATCGTAATATGAATTGATAGCGGTCCCTGCGTCACGGAGAAAGTCACCTCTGGTAAGAGGACTGACCCTGCTGAATGCGTTTCTGACATCGATACGGGAGTGCGATGTGTTTCCATGGCGATGGACGAATGTATATGTCGAGTGTAAGAGATCTTGTGAGGTGATTGATGATATGCCGTCAAGCATTTGTGATTAATTAAAATTATAACTATAAATGTATTAAATTTAAGTTTCAATGTTTTAGGTTCATTATCTGTTAAACTGTGATATTGTTTTAATAAATAAAAAAATAACAACATTGGAGTCTCTTGGCGAAATGTTAATTGATATTTAAAAAGATATATGATGCAAAATTGGAGAGAGCGAAATACGATGATTTGGCTGCTCTTTACGTCGTCTCCCGTCGTGATTTCTGTAACCGTTTCCTAGATGTAACTACAGGTAGATTCCTTTATTCGCTGTACATTTCCATCCATTTTATTCATTTCATTATCTCACTATCATTATCAAACTTTTTGATCCCTTTTTGGCTTCGCCGCTGTCGAATCAAGACAAGCCGATCATTCCCGACTTACTAACTAGAACAAGTTTTATACAATCTTTTACCTGCTTTGGAATATTTTTAGCGACCTGACGAAGCAGTGATATGTCAGTGATGAGTCACTGATTTTTGTGAGTAAAGTTTTATGGAAGGATAAAACAAAACATTGACGTCAAATATGTGTCCTTGGAATTATTTACTATTTTATCGTGATTCATGGACGATGACGGTTTGGAAAATAATATTGATACCATAACATGCTTAGCGATGTTTAACTTGTATTTTATTTTGAATGTTAGCTAACTTGTAATTAAATGCCTATAAAGGCTCACCATACACGGACCGCTTGAAGCTGTCGCGCACACACTATACTTTTAGTATGTATTATGACGTCGAAGCCCAGTTTGTTACGTGCCTTGGTTAACCGACCAACCCGACCCGACAGGTCGAGGGCTCCGAGTCTCAGGTTCTGCACATTATAGCTGCCATGTTCCTCATTGAGCCAACACCACTCATTGCTTTTGACACCACTGCCTACCCCTCTAGAGGGATTAATTACGGCGTTTTATGTTATTATTAGGGATATCGGGGATAAATGCAGTCGGCTTACGGCAAGAACTTGGAGCTATCGGGTTTATTTGGGAAACGTCAGAGTGCGGTGACAGCTTGAAGCAGATCGTTTTTTTTTACAAACTATTCACCGTGATACCGTCGCCTATTGACACGAAGACTATGCATTTGATGTTACAAAACGCCTACAGTACCACTAATGCGTTGCTCAAGTAGATATAAAGATGTTATAACTCTCGTATCGGTAATTACACTGACTCTCCAACACTCCAAACACAGCAAACTGCTTCAGAGGTCCATGTAGTTATATTTATTTAAAAGGTAAAAGTTATTACGTAACGTTACCTGCAATGGTACTGTATAACACCGCCGAGGTAGTTCTGCCAAGTAAGAGCGTTCACGGCGACAGCTACGGGGCCGTGAGTGGCAATAGCTTGCAGTATCTTGTCCTCAGCACCTGTGAAACTAGAAAGAAGACTTTACTTAATTATAATGAAATAATATAATAGTATAATTATACTATTTGCATTTTTCTCTTTTTTCCTTTTATTATTTTAATGCCTGCCTTAGCCAATGTCTACTTACACTCTACTCACTAAAAACATCCTAAGCCATCCGACAAATGTCGAGTTTATAGACCAATTATTCTATATTTTAATTCATCAGTGATATTCTGTTTTCTTTTATAAATAATACTAATAATAACCAAATTAAGAGACACACATTGACTCAGCTCTGAACTAAGATATAATCTTGTATCGCAGGCACTAAGCAACGATATGATATAAACTACATAAATAAGAATACGACATCTAGGACCGATAAGCGAAACAAAGCGTCCAAAATCACAAAGATCCGCCCCAGATTTCACACACACACACATAAGGATTCCTACCCATAACCTCTAGCATAGCAGTCGGCTGTTTACAGCACTGCACCATCGAAGTCTCTTGATAAAATGTACTTTTAAAAATCAAACGTACTCATCGCAGGTAAAACTTTTGACTCGAACTCCGGTGGCGTTTTTATTTAGCTTGCAAGCGCCATCTGTGAGTTTGAGCGGGTACTCCGAGTCGGATTGTATCGCGCTGTTGCTTAGCAACAACCAGTCGAGAAGTAAACAGATGTCGCCACCCGCACAGCCGCTGTTTCCTAATCCCGCGCAATCGATCACTTCCTGTAACATATTAATGGACAATGTAACAGATCTTAGTAAGTTGATTATTAAATTGAATTGAAATCATGTTTGAACAGAATGGAGAGTAAGGAAGGTAGTCAAAGTTCCGAATTTTCAATCAATAAATAAAGATTATTCGAAACACTTAAGCTACATTGAGACCGGAACTTTTACAATAAAATTTGTTATGCATAGGGTTGGCCTAAGTGGAAGTAATATAAATATTTCTTTAAAAATGGACAACTTTAAACATCAAAATTTTCATCAAATCTTTTACGAGTAGTTTTAAATCAAATCTTGTACGCTTAGCTTAGTCTAAATGTGCGGCCACAGAGTCGAGCGGGCAGCGTAGCGTGGCGTGCAGCGCTCGTGTCAAACACATGCTAACGTATAGAGATAGATGTCCCGAGTGCCAGCCGGAGGGTGCACTGTGGACACTGTGGTCCCACAAAAGTATACGCTCAGAGCTGCACTCTGGCTGTACACTAGAGGGCCATCCATAAATTACGACACAAGTCTAGAAGGAGGGAGGGGATCAAAGAAATGTGACATTGTTTGACAAGAGGCAGGGGGGTCTAAAGCTTTGTGAAGTCACATGTCAAAATCGAAAGAAAAAACTTAATCTATGTTAACAAAGTTTTTAGAGCTTTACGCTATCGGCGTGTGCTCACATTCTGTTCGAACGTTCCAGGCTCAAAATATTTAAAAACTGTTGTTTAATTTAATAATTTTGAATTTTAAAAAAATTTACACGTCACATCAGGAGGAAGAGACTTTCAAAAATGTGACCAACTGTGACAAAGACGGTTGGGGAAAGTAATTTGTGTGACATTATTTATGGATGGCCCCTAAGTGGTATGTACCTGGACACTGAGCGTAGTCAGTTTCCCAGTAGCGATAGCCGACATGGCTTCCATGGTACCAACGGTACTGAATGCCCAGCAAGCACCGCACAGACCTTGGTTCCTCACTGGACCGATAACGCCCTTCGTCCTCCTAGAACAACAACGGTTACAATACAGAAACTGATTTCAACATCATTTTTGAAAGGTTAAGCACGCTTCGGAGTAAGCCTTAGTTCGCAAAGCAAAGCGGTCTAAAGCTTTGTATTGTCGTGTATCGTTCTTATGTATTTTTCCAAGATAAATAACAGAGTTACCTGCTCACAAAAGTATGGATGTTAGTCAAGGATGATTAACATAAAGGAATTAATTACTATATAAACTATTGAATTATCGTGTTCATTGATTAATTGAATACACAAGAAACCAAATAACATCAATTAAACAACCCATTTTGTTAATTCAATCGTATTGTGGTTTGTGGTCACGTGACCTACAGGTTCTTAAGTCTATACTATCTCTAAGACATAAGGTTTAAATTTGAAAATCAAAGATCTTTTATTGATCTAGTTTCGATCCTTTACATAATATATATATATATGTATATCGGTTAGTTATGATCTCTTCACATTTCACTCTAAAGTATTGTTTTCAACCACGATATCGATCTGTTGATCATATTGAATTCGATTCTCAAATTATACAGTTATACCCCGATTTCGGAGTTACGCGGTTTTCAAATTTGGACGATTTGTCTCTTTTTTGAGCCCAAATAAAAAATTAAAGGACATAAATTCCAAATGAAGGCGCCTTTTTTTCTACAAAAACTTTTACTATAAAATATTATTTTCTTTAATTTTCTACCCTAATTGGCTTACAAATTATACACCGACTTACGCGAATTTGACGCGGTTAGGGCTCGGTCCCACCGATCGCATAAGTTCCAGGTATTACTTTATATAAATGTATGTCAGAGCAATGCGGAGGAGTTCGCCACCACCTTAACTTTTGTAAAACTATCAAATACTCGGATCCTTTTCGACATTCGAGATCTTTACCGTGGTTATCGTTTCCTTCGCTATCAATCAGGCTGCATCGTTTTTATTAGATAACAAAACTCAGGAATACCATAAGCAAAGTTGCGACTCCCATACCTGCCCGCTTCCATAGAGTTGACCTAGTAATAAACCCGATCGAACAATGGGGTTTCCATTAGGGCACCCGAAAGACTCTACCGGCGCGACCTCGGCTTGAATTATTTAGGAGCAAGAGGAATCTACAGCAAATCAAATCCTATCAGCTGCATACATTTTTAACGCACGATCTAGGTAGCTTATTTACAAAATCGTCTGGTCCGATTCGTGGCCTTGAATTAAAGCTTCTTATAACCGTTATGATTAATGTTAAAGTTATTAAGGAAAACGAATCCGATTTTTTGTTTATACTTTTTACAGATGGAATGGATGTTTCATAAAAACCTATCCAATGTTTAAGTTTAATACGAATAAAATTGCAAAAAAAACGCCAAAGGCATCATCGCAATAATTCGACTTCTAACCCCTCAAACAGCTCTGTTCTATTCAGCAAGTTAGCTCCCAGAATTTCCCATTCACAAAATCCAAATCCACAATTAAAATTTCGAGGATCCCCAGAACTTTGCGTGATGTTTCGGGTCCAGTGATTTGAATTACTGTACCGGATTTCGAATTGCTATCCACACTTGTAGCAATATCAAAGCTCATCACGGTTTTCACACGTAACCCCATACTTTATAATTTACATTTACTGTAGTATATAATTCATATTTTAAATCAAATCTCTTTTTTAATTTTTCAATGACAGTTGTGAAATATAATTTTTTTTTCAAAATCTAATGCAAAGGGGTTAAAATGGAATGACAAATTTTGTATTGATAAGAAATGAAGTATTAGTTAAGTATTTAAAATCTATAAGTGATTTAAAAAAAAAACTTACAATATACATTATAATGTAGTTAAAGGTAGTTAACTAAGAAATCTACCTTTTAATGATAAACATACTTAATGGCATTTCTTACTTATTTAAAAGCAATTAATTACCATAATCAAGTTACTTTAAAGCCTTCGATCTAGGTAGGTACATTTCATAATGATGTAATATCTTGTGCAACAATATGTTCAACTGAATTATTTGCTTAGGTTTTTTTTGTAATTATTATTGTGTTTAGTACATTGAATTAAATGATTTATAAAGAAAAGAAGCAAATATTAAATTTATACAGGTTTTTTAGGCTTTAAAAATATATTTTTAATTGTGAAGGTTACTTATGAATTAAAACAAAAACCTTTATGGAATTTAAAATAATCTTAAGACACCATTAGCTGTCATGATTAAGCTTAACTTTGACTGTATGTCTCTATAAATAAGATTTAAAATTGAATAACTATTAACATCAGACAAGATAAAAACCAGTTCTATGAATAGATTCCCACCTACTAATATGCTAAACATTTTTGTATAGCATCTTTTTTGCTCAAGTTTTAAGATTACTATTACAACATATTTAAATAAAGATGCAAAGCACATTAAGAAAATTTTAGAATATGGATACTTCTTCTGTCGTAGAACGCTTCTATTGATTTTTTATTTAAAAAAACAACTTTTTGATGATAAAAATTAATTATATGTTTTTAGCAGGATACAAACTTTGCTGGATGATGATTGATGACATTAAAACCAAAAAAACATTCCAAGAAAACTTCACACAATTAAATGAGTAATTTACTATAGACTAATTTAACAAGCTTGAGCAAAACTTACCAATCAACTTGAAGGGGTAATAGTGCCCTCTTGTGCCTTGTCAGTATCACATGTTCGTCACTCTTTTGTTCACCATCAACAGTATATTTCGTCTTCTCCAATGGACTGGCCCAACTCTTACCATAAAGCTTTGGGGACTTGGTCATCTTCTCATCAGACAAATGGACATCTTTGTACTCCGCTTTCGACATGTCTGATAACCTCGTGAGTCCGTACCGGGCTCTATGAGAATCAGGCCCTCGAGATTCAGAATTTAAAAGACTGATCTCCTCGACAGATGCCTAGAAATTAGAAATATTGTAAATAACAACTTTTAATGATGTCATGGTACTTACTCGAAGGTAAACAACTGATAACTCACAACGAAATGTTGGAATCTCGTCTCGTACTCCACAGGATCGTTCTTATAAGTTTTATTAAACTTTTCGATGTATTCATCGTACATCGCTTTTAACTGAGCTTTACTTTTTCCGCTGCTGTAAGTTATGGGTATCGCAATGAAAAGTAAACAGCAAAGGGCTGCAATAGCAACCCAATATAACCAATTTTTCATTTTAAGTTTGTTTAGTTAAATTAAAACAACACGTCTTGCATCTACGGAGTCAGTGAATTTTTGTTTTGTTTGAAAGTTTGATCCGAAGACTTTGAAGTTCGAAGTGACACATTTTTGACATGTAGGTAGAAATTAAAAAACTATACTTACCAGAATCCCTAATTTCTACCATATTTTTTTTTTTCCTTAATTATTTGGCTTGTTTAATTTTTACCGTTTAGAAATCGATCACATTGTAAATAACCTAATAACGTATGCTAATGATTTCATTCATTTAATATATTTCAATGTATTTTAAAGAAATTCCTTCTCAAAATGTTTTCGTAAACTAAATTCCTGCAATTTTTTTTCCAACGTTCTCTAAAAACAGACTGTTACAATTAGATTCTTATCCATCATCTTCCTTCTGTTTTTTTTTTGCTCTAGCTATGCAGGTAAGTAACATACATATCAGCTTGTCACATAATAAATCCCTGTGATTACCAAGTAAGAAAACGAATAAAAAATTATTATAAAACTTTTTATTTTTCATAATTAAAATAAAATTACATCTTTGAAAATGGCCTCTGCACAAGGAAAATTCTTAAATCTAAATAAGACTTATTTACACTATTTTAAGCATTATTTTTAACGTTATCAAAAGTTATAAAAGTCCACTTCCCATTTGACCCTGATCCATTAAATTTGAAGATCTCGGTGTACTTGTTCAGAATGTTATTTACCATTGACGCAGTAGCATTATGAATAATGGTTTTAACGTAGATTAACAAGTTATCAGTTGTTGACCCCAGTGGGTGAACAAGTAGAAAAGCAGTCATTATGCTTATAAGTTTTGCTTCGTACTGTGAGACTTCAGGCTTGTAATCAGGAGGTGGCGGAGCAACGTCTTTCCCTAATAAGGTAGGTGGTGGTAGCGGCGGCGGTGATAGGAACACCTAAAAAGATAAGAAAAAATTGAACAATTAAAAAAAACACTGAGATTAGAATCTTTAACAGAAAAAAATGAAACTTTGTGGTGAGGGAAAAAAATGCGGTTCTTTGTAAACTTTAACAGCATTTTTTAGTAAGCAAGTTGAAGTAGCAATAGGCTAGCTACATAGCTCGATGCACTGATAACCAATGAAAACAAACCTGTACCGGACGATTAAGAAAGAAGTTTGTGTGAGGGCTGAATACGACGACACAAGATCGCTCTGATTGAAGCAATTTGAAAGAAGCCATTATTTAGTACTGGATGTCTTCCCAAAAAGATGATGATCAGAGAAACAAAGACAATGATGATGACAATACCTGTTTGCCACCGGATTGCAATGCCTGTTGTGCGATGAAATGAGCTTTAAACTTCTCGAACTTTCTCTCTGCCTCGTCCTTTGCGATGTGCACCTCATTCTTGTAGCCCTCCAGTTCAAATATAAGGTTCGCGTTCTCTTGCTATACAGACAAAAAAAAATATATTCTCACTGGCTTTGATTTTTTATGTTTATTTGAAAATTATGAAAGAACTGTTGTTTAATTAAATGTGTCAAACATAAATAAAATTCAGATGTATTTAAACGTAGATTTAAATATATTTGCTGTAAAATCTACATGTAAAAAAAGAATAATAAATTAAAAGTGATATTAGGTCATTACAGTTATATATATCTATATTTATCATTTTTTTTCCAAAAGCTTTTTCATGTAGAAAAAATCTCGTTCCAAAAAATAATACGTATAAAAACCATAATATTTATGTGTGTTTAAATGCATATTTGTAATACCTTTAGTTCCTCATATTTGTCTTCAGGGATCCCCTTTTTGCCGGACTTTTCGACTTCATCTTCATCAAAAGTAGTGTTGAATTCCTCCCTAATGTTCTCTAAGTCCTATGAAAAACAATCCTTATTAATATTTAAGAACTACATTTGAATAAATCCAAATACTAGGACAAAACTGCCGAAGACATATTCCACGTTCTGCAGCATCCAAAGAGCAATACGAAGAGTTTGCTAGAAAAATCATCATTGACTTCAAAACATACTTATTATTTAGACATAAGTTCAAGTTGTGAGGTAAACAGCTTCATGTAATTTACCTTATGACTGAAGGATTTCGATAAACGATCTTAAAATAAATAATAAAAGCTACCATAGCGACCTGCTTTTTATATGTAGCAACATTAACAGAACTAACTGTGGCCGCATTATTTAGTTTATTGATAAAATATACAAATTGATCGTATGCAAACTCCAGAGTTTGTTCCACAACTTACCAGATGTAGTTGCGTATTAACATTTTCTTCGCCAGGGTGAGTTTTGTCTTCACCATCCTTATAGATAAATTAAAATACCAGAGAAATCTGAAGTTGAAGAACGTAAAATAAGCAAATGGTCCATCTGATGGAAAGTGATACCGCCGCCTATTGATATGATGATGCCCTAGAGATCTAAGGTCGCCAATGCGTTCCCCATGTAGAGGAAAAGATGTCATACAACTCGTGCCGGTTAATACACTTCGTTACCGTTCGAACCGAAACACTGTGATTTGCTTCACGTTGTTGATAAAAAGGAGCGTGGTACCAACCCAGACGATCTCGCACGTAGTTCAACTGTAGTTTCCATCTATCTAAATAGTTACTTGTCTTCTACTGGATTCCCGATTTGTTTTGGTATCTGATAGACGAGCATTCGATCACAGTCCCGCCAGGGTTGGATGGCATGAGTGTCATGTGGTCGTGGATCGCTTCAGTTTTCGTTCAGCCAGGTTGTCCTTGTTACCTAACCTACCGTAGCCAAGTTTTTATCTGGGATATCATATTATATCAGCGTCAAACGAGGATTCCTAAAAAAGTCTTTGTCGAATCAGCATAGCTCAGGAATCTTGTCTCCGAGTGAATCCAAGGATTTAACTATTTTTAAATAGGGAACTTAAGACTAGAATAAAAACCATACCTTCATTTTTACCTATTAAGTAAAGTTCGCCATTTTGCCAAATGTTGAAACAAACGGGAGTTGACAAAACGTTAGTTCTATTAATGTGTTGTTACGTACATATTATACTTGCCTTCATGATACCGAAAACAAAACCTTATTAAAGCTCAAGTGAAAACTTAAGGTCTTCTCCCTCCCTATGCTCTTTACATTTCTTGAAGATTTTGTTGACGGCATATCGGCAGATCGCCATGGCAACTGCAGTACGTACCTCGGTCATACGCAGCCACATTTCGATGTTTCTCCTCTGCTGCTTATTGAAGTGATCGGAGACGCGCTGGTGCTTCGCGGCGGTCAATATTTTGGCTACCTGTTCAACTGTCAGGGAAAATTCAAGGTTACAGTGGCCCCGCTTCGACGTCAAGCAGTATCCATCAATGCTTATTAACTTATAACGTATTTCAGCGAGCAATGGTTTGTGACCATTGCCGTGGATTTTAAGACATGTAGTTCTGTAGGGCCACCATACTAAATGTACGGCCAAAGTGGCCGCTCTGAGCGTAGCGGTTTGCAGGGCGACGAACCGAACAACTACTGAGTGTCCATAGTGCACGCTCGGCCAGCACACCTCTATACGTTAGCATGTGTTTGACATCAAAGTTACACGCTACGCTACGCTGCCCAGTCGGCATTCTGGCCGTACACTAAGGAGTGACAGGCGCGACAGCGACTTGAGGCTGTTTCATTTATTTTTCTCTGCAGCGACAGGTATACTGTTTTGCGGGCTTTGTCATATTTATTTAGTGTGGTAGGCCTGCAAGTACATGTCTCCAGTTGTTGCAACATTATTTATTTTACCAATCTTAATGATAACTTACGAATGTTTGAAGGACTTTGTGTAGGATTCGAACCCTTGATAGTTTGGTTATTTTTTTAGATTTCAATCTACAAATATTCCTTTGAAGTATTTACACCAGTTGTAGCACCATGGCAGCGAGATACAGGAAAACTCCGTGACGAGATTTACCATGCTCCAAATGATACGTAGACATGACGATGGATCCACCTAACAGAGTTTGTACCCTTCTTAAGTTGTACAGCATAAGAATTGATATTGCACTTTTTAAGTGAAGTTTTTTGTGTTCAAATCAAGCCACCCATCGAGTGCCATATCGATCCTTACGCTTTTGTCGGTCTTGACGTGTATTTGTCTATTCGATGTCATATTGTTATTGCGAATAAAGTATGTAGGTCATACTATAGGTAGGTAGGTAGGTAAGCACAAGACTTTCTGACCAATCTGCTTTGAGTTGTTACATCATACATACTATAAAATTATTCATATTTGAGGCCTTCTATATATGGTGAACGAGGCACGTAGCTCGAAGGACCAATGCTGCAGATTAGATTCAGCGTTTACTTCTATTGGTGAACTCATTTTATGTTGGCTAAACTAAGAAAAGCAGTAGTTGTCAGCAGGTCAGCATATTTCTCTAAATAAGTCAAGGAACTGTACCTAGAGTTGTTCATCAAGTCTGGTTAATTTTAATCTGCTACAAGTCAAATAGACAGCTAAAAGTGAATGGTTTTAAAAGTAAGTTCTAAGAAAATAATATCCTTAACCAAACTTGACAAACTAAAAACTAAGAAAAATAAAGCAGGTTTAGTTTGAGTTCTTTACGAGGTGGACGATCTTGTAAGTGATGCACGGAGACGCTGGATACAAGCGGCACAGGATCGCTCTGATTGGAACTTGGGGGAGGCCTTGGGTCAGCAACGGACGTCTTCCAGCTGTGATAACGTTGTTTTAGGACTGCTGTCTTCCACTTGGGGATGTTAGCAGCTAAATTTAAATGAATAAAAACGGAAGGTCTCTGGTTGCTATAGATTCGTTGCCTGGATACTGCATAGTTTCTTATTGTTGCTCCTCCTTCCAACCGCAAAGCCTGAGGCATTTACTTACATTCACGAACCAATTCAGGCTCAACCCTATTTAATATTCACTTATACTTAATAAAGATCAATGAAGCATCCAAGCTTGCCACCGCTTTAAACTACCACAGTACCTATTCCAAGGTCGTTGAAGAAATCCAATGAGCCCCAATAGATAGGACTTATGTGATGACGACGTCACTCCAAGTCCTTACAGTGTTTCAAATCAAAATATGTCTAGTAATTTTTTTTATAGCTATTACTTACATTGCAATACGACGTGCGCAAACTTGTCTTTCCAAGTTGTCTTTAAGTTGAGGAACTCTTCGTCAAGCTGCATCTTGTCAGTGTACAGTCTTCGAATCTGATTGTTGCTGGCTTGGATGAGAGAGTAGAAGGAGTTTGCGTTCTTCTTATTACATTCACCACGCTCCAACCAGCCTACCAGAGTCTAAGAAGGAAAGGGAAATATTTAAGGATCACTTGGACTGATTGTTATTGTAAGGCATTAAGGAATACTTAATTGATAATCCGAATTTTTATAAATTCTTAGACATATATTGTCAAACAATTCCTTGACGGTACCCATGACATTGCATAGAAATTGTTTTTTTTTTCCTTTTATACACAAACTTGTTAAATCTAAATATCAAGGGATTTATGAAGTAACTTACAGGAGCAGCCTCAGCGAATTTATCCTCGCTTTTGATCTTCTCAGTGATGGTGGCCATGGTGTTTGGGTTGAGGGGCTCCACGCGCGGAGGGGTCTGCTCCCGGCGACGTTTGTATTTCTCGAACTCGTTCTGGTCATCCCTGTTCTGGATAGAATGGAAATTAAGGAACAATCAGAAAATGTATTTTTATTTCTAATATGGAAAAGTTTCTCTAACTAAAGTGCATGCACTCAAACTGCAAATAATTTGTTTTATTGGTGAGTCAAGTCTTTAAAAGAATTTAAATTGTTAAACTTACCAATGCATAATCTATAAGCATATTCATGGCTTCAGCCTCATTCATGTCATGAGTTTTTATCCGGAAGCCAGATAATGCAAAGGCCATCTCAACACTCTGCTGTTCACTGAAACGTACGTGGCAGAACCCTTGCTTGTTGAACTTCAAATCTTGGATGTATCCAAATCTTGAGAAGATCTCGTTCAAGTGCTCCTCTGTGATCCCTATAGGTATCCCTCCAACAAATATAGTTCTGCAACCTTGCGGCTTTTCCCTTCGGTTTGGCAGAACTGTGCCCGGAACAGGTGGCAAACAAACACCACCATTGAAGAAGAGTAGTTGCTGCTGATTTGGCATCATGGGCATCATTTGTTGATTCATGGGCATCATATTCATGCCATTATCCATCCCTGGCATCATGTTAGGCATCATATTTGGCATCATGCCCATATTATGATGCATCATGTTTGGCATGTTATGCATGTCCATTTGCTGGGGCATCATGTTGTTGAATGGCATTCCAGATCCTGAATAAAAAAGGAAATAATGTTTACTTTAACTGTTTACATAACTTTATTCATTTATGTAGCATTGTTACCTATTATGAGTTTGTGATGGCCAGGCCTATGTTACAGAAATGTTACAGCCTTTATTAAATGAAGACCATGCTTGCTTTAATAGCAATAAAAGTGTGCCATGGCTTAAATTTACCACATGGTTAAAAACACATGTGTGTACAAAACTCAACCTACATGCGTAACATCTGCAATATTCTATATTTGTATCAATGTGTATGTCACAATCAATGAGTTTGACTTTGAAACTTTTTGGTAGAAACCCGTTTATGAATTTAAACTATGTAATTAAGTTTATAAGCTTATTTGTTTACCACCACCCAGCATCATGTTGTTCATTGGACCACCCATGTTTGTTTGTTGCATGGTCTGCTCCAAGTCACCTTGGTTACCAAAACCCATCATGCTGTCAGACATCATATTATTTGATTGTATGCCATGATTATTTGATTTGTTGGTAGTTGAATCCCATTTAGACTTCCTGTCTCTTCTATCATTGTGGCTCCGATCACCCCTATGGTTCCGGTCATTACGTTCTCTTGACCTAGAACGTCTTCTTCCTTTGGAATCTAAAATGTGATATTCGCTTGTTTTAGTTATGTTTCATTTTTAACCCTTAAGATGTATGTAACAGTTATTAACAAATAATATATAGAAAAAATTAATATAGATGAAATAAATTTATTTATCTCCCATGTTTGATTTCCAGCCAATATGTATTAATCAACTTTGCCTCTAATTTCATTTCTTCAAGCACAAAAATATTATGAGTTAACTTTTTTTTAAATAACTTATCTTGCTCACTCATTACTACCAAGTTACACTGAACTTACTAAAGTTTTTGTCCTTACCTCGACCTCCACGTTCTCGTCGGTCGCTTCGTCCTTTAGCTTCATGCGTCTTATCGTCTTCGTTCCCAGCTTTCAGCTCATACCCTGCAGGCATTACTGGCCCGATGAGTTTCTCTTTAGAAAACCCAGCATTAGGGTCTTGTACTTCAGGCGCGGATTCGACAGCCATTTGATTCATCCCAAACTGCATTTGAGGATTCCCCATTGGAGGCATGGCAGGATTTGCCATGGGAGCCATTGGCATGCCTTGCATTCCCATATGCATGGCGTATTGCTCAGTGTTCCACGTGTAATTCATTTTTATCCTCACTGACACGATCTTTAAAGTTTTTACTATTCGTATTAAAAAGAGCAACTAGATAGCAAGCATTTGTATATGAACATAATCCCTCCCTTCAGAATCTACAAAGTTGCCGTGTACGCAGTTTTTTATTGTTTTGTTCTTGGTTTAATTCTTCCCTTTTGTCGGGAAAGGCAAAGAGCTTTAGCACATACAACACAAATCCTCCACTTTATATTTTTCTACTTTCATAATTGTTTCTAAATGTTACCGTAGGCTTTATTAAATTACTTGGGAGATGGCGATAGCCAAATCATTGTATTTCACTTTTTTCACACTTTTTGATGGCAATTACTTTGAGTGCTTTGGCAGGGTCAAGAAATATTTATTTTAAAGTTTTGTGAGTAATTAAATTATGAAGAGATTAATATGAATCAACCTACAGTATCATGCATGTACGGATACTTGGAGATGACGAAAAGACCAGCCAAATTGTTTTATTTTTAATTCTCCACACTTGTACAGCTCTACAGACATTCACTGGTTAAACACCAACGTTGTACACTTTCAATTCGGCAGATATACAAGAAAAGACAACAAAAAAATAATATTTTAACTGCCAGTACTCGTTCCCGCCAAGTTACTCTTCGTGATGCATTAAAGGGGTGTTTTTTGCATCGTTTGCCAAATTAAAATGGCGGATAGAAAAGGTCATTTGCTATCTCCCCAGGCCCCTAAAATAGTTTTTGGCCAACGGAATTTTTATATGAATTTTTTAAAGTTTAAAAATAAAATATTGGCTGACTCTTTTAAACTTGAATAATAAAAAATATTAGTGATAGAGCTTACAATTTTATTTATTCGTAAATGAAATGTTGCACGCCTACAACAAAATTAAAATTACATCCAAGTTACGTCTAGTTTTTTTTAAATGGATCACAAATGTTTTTCAAGGTTTAAAAATCAGCTGAAGGTCACCTTTGATTTTCATTTAAAAAAAAAACTAAAAAAGATCAAGTTCTTAAAATGCTTTAAAAAACATCTTTAGTCTATCCTCTTTCTAACGATGCGCCATACTGCCAGAAAACCTTACACTAACTTCAGTAATTTGACAACTTTGTGTAATGAGACCTTTTGACTGAAAATTGATATTCAAGATAAACAATGTTTATCGTAAATAACACATGTGAAAGAGGTAAAAACTGTTATTTCTCTCTTACACAGTAGAAGTGCATCAGCTATCACTCTCTTTCATGGGGTTAACTACAAACTTTGCCAACTTTGGTATTCGATATTCGATATTGGATAAGCAGGGTTTTTGTAAATAACATACGCTAAGAGGTAAATAATAATCTTTTAATCAAAATTATAAATTTTGTTCGAATTGACGGCCTTCACTGCGAATACAGGCGTAGCTCCTATCTCTGATGTGGTTCGTAATCGGATTTCCTCTTTAATTATGCCGAATGCCGCCTGTATCCGTTGGGATAAGTCTTCTCTAGATTCAACTTCCGTTGCATAGACGAGTGATTTTGCCCGTCCCCAGATATAAAAATCTAACGGAGTTAGGTCTGGGGGCCATGAAATAGGGCCATTTCTCCCAATCCATGAATTTGGAAAAGTATTGTCCAGGTGCTCTGTAACTGTTATCCTCCAGTAAGCCGGACAACCGACTTGTTGAAAGACGATGCGCCTATCTTCGTTATAAAGTGGCACATCAGTAAGTAATTCCGGCAAGTCATTTTGCAGGAAATTTAGGTAATTGTCCCCGTTTAAGTTATCAGGTAGGTAATGTGGCCCGTAACTTGGATGTAATTTTAATTTTGTTGTAAGCGTGCAACATTTCATTTACGAATAAATAAAAATTGTAAGCTCTATTACTAATATTTTTTATTATTCAAGTTTAAAAGAGCCAATATTTCATATTATAGTCAGCCAATATTTTATTTTTTAAACTTTAAAAAAATCATCTAAAAATTCCGTTGGCCAAAAACTATTTAGGGGCCTGGGGAGATAGCAAATGACCCTTTCTATCCGCCATTTTAATTTGGCAAACGATGCACCAAACACTCTGTATATTATATCTCATGCATCGATTCATTCCAATATGCACTGCGAGCACTGCGCAGTGGTTTCAGCAGTAGAAAATGAGTTCCGTTTTAGACTGCCAGTACACTGCCGCAGTGGCCTAGGGCTCGAAATTTATGAAGTCATGAATCACGGCCATATTTTCACTGCGAGCATTGACGTTTTTGAGGTAAGGTTCTCGCAGTGCTTGGATCAAGAGATCAATGCAAATAGTTTTGACTGCAAGAACAGTTTGAACCACTGATTTATTTAGAAATAAATTTAAGTATGTGGCTGTGAATATAACAATGGCAACGTTAAAGAAACTAACGTAAAATATATTAATTTGAAAAAGACATCGAAAACGGAGTTTCACAATATACTGCGCTGCGTTCCGTTTTAAATAGTAACCAGTAAATGGGCTAAAAGGAACAGCTTCGCAGTGCCCTGAATTGATGCTGTAGCTTATGGTGGTTGTAGTACACTCGGCGGACTTCCCTCCCCACCTCTGGCGTGTGCGGATGGTCTTTTTATGCGATCGCGATAAGTAATTAAATTACGTGTGTGAAGTGCATATTTTAGGGTTCTAGTGTAGTGATTGGTAAAATAAAGGTTTGATAAACGTCGGGTCCGTAAGTTTTTAAACATTTGCGTTGTTTTGGATGATAAATAGCTACATTACTCGGTAAGTCAAACGTTTTCTTTTTATTATAGTGTGTAGGTAGTCAGGCGCGCGGCGGCCGGTCGGGGCGCCGACCCGGCAGCCAGCTGATCGTTGTTAGGTATTATCTATTTTATTGTACCTGGTGATATAATATTTAAGTTTTTAAAGTTTCCTTATTACACTTTGATGTCCGGGCGTAATGATGATCCCCCTGACGGGGGGGGAAACCCGTTTGAGAAAAGCAAAATAGTTCAGCGATCTCCTACTAATAATAAAAGGGCATTTAGTCAATTATCACCGGCTAGTGTTTCGCCAGTAACTAGTAAGCGTATGCAACGGTTGGGATCTAATTTGAATACGTCACATTCCTCTGAGTTGAGCGTCTCCGCTGGTAACGATAGTTCATCGTATGATCTCGTGCAAGAGGCATCGACATGCCTAACCAACATTAACGAGTATTTAAACGACTCGGGGTCGCGCTTGAATATTGCGAATAAAACAGGAATTATGGAGATGACGCAGAGAGTAACTTCGATTGTTTCTTTACTTGCAATTAAATCTGCGATGCTCGAGACTAAGTTGGCGCAATCGGAGCGTGATTTAGTAATTGCTCAAAATAAAGTTAACGTTAGTCCTCCGGCGGTAACCAAATCGTACTCGGAGACTTTAAAGTTACGATTGCCACCTAAAACGACCCCGGTGGCAGCTCAGGCTCGCGTGCCGCTCCCGTGTGTGGTGGCCTACCCGACGGAGGAACGTTCGGCCGAAATTAAATCCTCGTCCGCGACGAAAGAAGCGCTAATGAAAGCGATCAAACCATCAGATGGTTTCCAAATTGTCGGCGTTAAAAAAACGGCTAAGTCTGGCGTCGTGATACGCGTCACAAATCAGAGTCAAATAAAGAAATTAGAATCCGTTGCGGCTATCAAAACAGCAGGGTTGCGTTTGGAGAAACCTAAAGGGCGTAAACCGCGAATCCTTGTTAAAGATGTCCCGAACTCGATGGACGAAAATAATTTTTTAGTTTGTTTATACCGCCAGAACATTAAAGATGAGATTACTCTTTCCGAGAGTGACTTTTTACGTTCAACAAAAATTTACCGTCGTCGCAGTTTTAATGACAATCGTAAATGGTTAGGGATCGAGTTAGAGCATTCGATACGAAATCATTTGATTAACACGAAAGAAAAGTTATTCATTGATTGGACAACTTGCCGGTTCATCGACGATTTAGATTTAATTCGGTGCTTAAATTGTCAACAATATGGTCATCCCGCGAAGTATTGTACTGAAAAAACACCATCGTGCGCTCACTGTGCCGAGTCACACGACACAAAAAATTGTACCAACAAAAATCAACCAACTTTTAAACGAGTATGTGCGTCGTGTAAAAAGTATAAAAAACCCTGCGATCATGAGACCGGGTCTCAGGATTGTCCTACCTACAAGGCAAAATTAGAGCAACTGATTATAAATACTAACTATGGCCAAGCTTAAAATAGGACAATTAAACCTTCATAACGATAAAGTAGCTACGTCTGAGTTAGATAGGCTTGTAATTGAGTATAGTTTGGACATAGTTCTCGTTCAAGAACAGTACCTGAGCGCTGGGCTTCGTAATAAGATAGTTCAAATAAACAATAAAGCTCGCGCGGGAATATACGTGTCACGTTCAAACTTCACTGTCACAGCTCTTAATAATCTCTCGTCGTCCCACTGTGCCGTTGCGGAGGTCTCGTGTCCTTCTTTTAGTATATATGTAGTTAGCTGTTACTTTCAGTTCTCTGATCGCGTAGACCCTCACTTACATCACTTGCGGTCCGTATTATATGCACTTCCTAGGCAGGCTGTAGTTATAGGCGCGGATGGCAATGCGTCTTCCCCCCTTTGGTTTGGTAAAATTAGATCAGCAGATGCGGATCGTCGCGCCGCAGTAGAAGAGTTTATTGCAGAAATGCACCTAGAAATTCATAACACCTCTGATTCACCACCTACTTACAGCAGCCCTATGGGCGAATCTTTCATTGACGTCACACTTTCAAGTGCGTACGTAAAAATCTCTAATTGGCGTGTCCTTCCTGATGCGTCATGTAGTGATCACCGTTTGATCGTGTACGAGTACAACCCTAAGCTGACACAAGATATCGCGCCCCGTTCACAAAGCTTTCGTTATAAAACCAGACGTGCAGACTGGTGCTTTTTTAGTTCATTTTTTGCGTCACATGCTGGAGACTTCACTCACCCGCGTCTATCGGCAACAGAAAGCGCTGAAGTTATGACGGATACTTTCAATTACTGTGCTGATGTAACACTGGGACGAACATCTATATCCAGTGTGAAAAGATGTGACTGGTGGAATGATTCTCTGATAGGAATTCGTAAGAAATTTAGAAGCGCGCGTCGTAAATTAAATAAAGCTAAAAAATCCCTAGGACAAGATACTTCGTCAGATAGGTATGATAGCGCTTTAATTGCTTTAAGAGTTGCTAGGTCTCACTACCGTGCTGCAGTCCAAAAATCAAAAACTAATTTACTTCGGAAAGTAGTTGATAGGTTAGACAAAGAGGGGCCATGGTCACCCATATATCATGAGTTCAAAGCTAACAGAGCAACTGATCAAGCATTTATTTCAAACATCAAAATAAATGATGCTCACACTCTTGGTGTTGAGGAGACGGCGGAGGCCCTTCTTAACGCTCTCATTCCGGACGACACTACTGAAAATGATACCGACTATCATCGAGAAGTTAGGCTCATGGCTGCAGTTCCACCCACATCTCCTTCGTCCGATCTTCCAACTTTAGATGAATTTATCAAAATTGTTAGGGCGTTACCGGTTAATAAGGCCTCTGGGGAAGACAAAATATCGAATAAGATGATCCAGGAAGCCGTAAAGTCCGCTGGGGATTCTATTTTAATTGTGTATAACCGTTGCATTGCTGAAGGGGTTTTTCCTCAAATTTGGCGCCGCGGGCTAATTAAAATCATACCTAAAAGCGGTGATAAGCCACCTGATGATCCGAAATCATATAGACCCATTACCCTTCTACCATCCCTGGGTAAACTTCTAGAGCGTCTTATCGTACCTCGGCTTCTTCCGGGCGGTCCAACTTTTCACGAACGTCAATTCGGTTTTACTATCGGCAAACCAACAATCGACGCGGCTATCTCGGTGAGAAAATCGGTAGAATCGTCGGAGTTTAAATACGTCATAGGTGTATTCCTAGATATCTCTGGTGCTTTTGATAATGCATGGTGGCCAATCTTATTGCTCAAACTTAAAAACAGAGGTTGTTACAGCAATGTATATTCCTTAATATACAATTACTTTATAAATGGAACAACTAAGCTTCAACTTGGTCATCATGCAGTGTCGAAGGCTTTGACTCGGGGCTGCCCACAGGGTTCAGTGCTAGGGCCGTATCTCTGGAATATCGGATTTGATGACTTTTTGTCTATACCGTTACCGGCTAACTGTTCGCTGACGGGGTATGCAGACGACGGTCTCCTGCTTATTCAATCTCATACAAGAACAGGAGTTGAGTTGTTAGCTGAGTACTGCCTACGTCTGGTGGCCGGAGAGAAATCATCTTGAGTTCGCAGCCCATAAAACACAGTATTTAATGTTAAAAGGAAACTTAGTAGGGCTACCGCGCTTGAAATTTAATTCAGTTACAGTTAAAAAGAAAGACTCAGTTTGTTATCTCGGTTTGATACTTGAAAAGAAATTTAATTTTATTGAGCACATTAAGCAAGTTAGCGAAAAATCAAAACGAAATTTGTATGCGTTAAATAGAATATCAACTTCGACCTGGGGATTGTCGTTTAAGTCATTAAAAATCATTTATACTGCTACTTTCTTGGGTTGCATTTGTTACGGAGCCCCCGTGTGGGCGGATAGAGCCCCAATTGGCGCTGCGCGACGTAAATTGCTTCAGAGTCAGAGATTAGCGTAAGTTTTTCTTTGTAAAGCGTATAGAACCGTCAGCACTGAGGCCCTGCCGATTCTTGCGGGCGTTTTACCGGTAGATTTGGAAATACAACGGCGTGCGGCAATGTATTACAACTCGCGGAATGGTATGAGTTCAGATTTTCTAAAACCGAAGGATAGGTAGATTATTTGATAGTAACGACAACGTTCATAAAAAACTAATCGACGAATGGCAAACCAGATGGGATACTTCGACTAAGGGGCGGCATTTATTAAAAATTTTCCCTATAGTACGCGAACGGTTAAATAAAACGTGGCTTGATATCGATCATTGCGTAGCCCAATTTCTAACCGGGCATGGTAACTTTAAGGGCAAACTTTATTCATTAAACTTGGTGCCGTCACCTTTTTGCGAATGTTCAACGTCGGATCAAGAATTTGTGCAAACTGCCCATCATATCTTGTGGGAGTGTAGTCTCTGGCATGACGAACGGTTAATCATGTTGAATTCGATTCAAGTATCTGCGTGTAGTCTTATTTATTACCTAGATCTTGTGAAAACGAAGGGAAACTTCCGTGCCTTTAAAAAGTTTTGTCACCAATATTACTGGTGTAAGATTTAGGTTAGTATCTAATTTATCCCCTGTTAGTTAGTGGCATACCGTGGTGTTTAGACGGTCAGGCGTCTCCTGACTGTCTCCCCTTTAGATTTTTGGGCCTCTGGGCCATTTCAATTGCTGTCTCCGCTTTGCTGGGAGGGAAGTCTGAAACCGCTTTCTTACTACCTCCTATTTCTTCTGATTAAGTTCGTTGCGGGTCCCAAGACAGCCGGTAGGGTGTCCGGGCACAGCCTGTGCATCACTGCACAGCTGCATTATTCGTTGATTATTCGATCAAAGGACGCCACTGTTGATCCTGATAAACAGGAGTTGCAGTGGTGGGACAGAGTGGCGGGTGTGCCCCGAAAAAAACTCGGCGTCAAAAATATCGCCCCTCGCTGAAATTCAGCATCAAGCTCATCTAACTTTCATAATAAGAACTCTGGCTAATTGATCATGGTGTCAAATTAAGGCTTGTTTAATATCCCTTCAATTAACATGTTTTTTTTAAATTAAACGTCATAATTTCCATGTCGAAGAAGTTGTAAGAAAATGTACCAAAACACTCGTTTCAAGGGTCGCGACTTGAGCTCAGTTCCAGAGCTATAAAATGCCTGGACAGGGTAAAATGTCAGTCATTCGCTATCCAGACTTTGAAGACTACACACCTCAGGAGCTCAAGCAAGAAATCAACCCTCAAACATGGAGACCACCGCGGCTGAATCTGCTCAAGTTGTTGCTTTACTGCAAGCAGGAGTTCGGCAGTGTGATGTCGCTCGACAGTTGAATTTGAGCCGCCATGCTGTCCGACGAGTGTTCCAGCGGTTCCAGGAGACTGGAGCCTTCGTTAGAAGACGTGGAGCTGGTCGGGGACGCTGCACATCTGAGCGGGATGTCCGCTTCATTGTGACGTCGTCCCTGCGCAGTCGCTTCTCTAGCGCTGTCGAGGTGCAACAACGTCTTCGAGAAGCTCTCAGGACTTCAGTTAGCGTCTCTACGATTAGAAGGAGACTGCGGGAGAAAGAAATTAGGGCTCACAGGGCTGCTACTGGCCCTAAGTTGACTGCAGCACATCGTAGAGACCGCTTACAATTTGCCCGAGATCACGTCGATTGGACGTTTGAGCAATGGAGGCAGGTTCTCTTCACCGACGAGACAAGAGTCTGCCTTTAATGCAACGACAGGCGTGCAAGGGTGTATAGGAGGTCGGGCGAACGATTCGCTCAGGCCTGCATTGAAGAAACAGTGGGTTACGGAGGTGGCTCGTGCATGTTCTGGGGAGGCATCTCTATAGATGGCAAGACCGACCTTGTCTGCGTTTCATCGACCAGAGGGACTCGCGGCCAGGGGTCTCTGACTGCTGGTCGCTACATTAATGAAATACTGGAGCAGTATGTGGTCCCATATGTGGGTTTTGTCGGCTCTGGCTTCAAATTAATGCATGTTTTGTATGATGAAATAAATGTTTTTTTACTGTTTACAATGTCTTTTCAATATTTTTTGACAAATTAGGAAATCTTTATTTTTTCTTTATAACCATAAAAACCATTAAATTACCTTTCAAATGATACCTTTAAGTCAATACTTGACCCAAGATTAAAGTGAAATAAAGTTGGTTGAAAACATTTTTTGCAAAGGGGCGATATTTTTGACGCCGAGTGTATATGGAACACACTCCTAATATGATTGAAAGAGGCGAAAACAAAAGGAGATTTATTGTTTGACCATAAATTGTTCTGAACTGATTGACAAAAAATTGACAATCAATATGTCAGTGTCCAGGGTTGCCAACACAGCAATTTTGTAGCTATATCTGGAGATTTTCGATCCGGCGCAGAGATTTTTTTGCTCGATTTGAGACCTTTCTCAACCCAAGCGATTTTTGACAGTCATTAGGAGAATACTAGGGATTTCTTCGCTCGAACGGTGATTTCTGGCACATGTGATTTGTGACATCTATTTTTTCGAAAACCTTTATTTTTACTGCAATTTTGTTTCACGGCGAATTTTTTTCTATCAAAAATAACACAGGTGATGATGCCGAAATTAAACGTAAACTTTGACTATCGAATTAAATGTTTTGGAATTGTTGAAAACACCTCAGGGAATAAAAACTTAATCTTGTCATCAAGGTGGCATGTTCACGACCTAAAAGCAGCGAATCCTGGCGATTTTTGGTCCATGCCTGGATTGGCGATTTCTAGAGAATTTAGAAGACTGATACTGAGACATTTGTTGCGCTGCAGTTGGCAACACTGTCAGTGTCACTCATTGCTGGGTGGGTTAGAAAGTTTGATATAATTAATTTTTATATATATAGCACCTATTTTAAATTAAATAACACCATAAGTCAAAACTCTTTCATATTAAAACTATGAATTCCTATATTATTTAGATAAAATGTGGTAAGACTTCAAATTATTTGAAAGCATTATTGTTTGTGTTTTGTTTCCAATAAGTGTTATTTATTGTAATGTTTTATAGCTCTGAATCATTGCCAAAAGAGTTTGAGAAGACGGCAGAAGTGTTACCAATCACAAGATACGGTTTGACGACTGCAGATGAATTTAAAAAAGAAGAGGAAGAATTAAAACATTTGGAACAACTTAAAAAGGCGGGTTTAACATCAGAGGACATTAAACTTTTCCGCGATAATGAATCTGGCAAGCTGAATAACCGCCAAATAGAATCAAGTGTTCTACAGAATAAACTTGAAGAAATTTATAGTAAAATAGATAAGATCAACAATGATAAATCCAGGTACTGTCTGTATTATCTTTTTCATTCTTAGAGCCTATTTGCACTGTATAGGCTTTGTAACTAAATTATAATTCAAAAATGTTTCATTTTAGTTGTGAGGAACTCAACAATGGTCCTAGTACATCCAAAACTGAAGATATCATAGAAAAGCTGACAAAAGCCAAATCTTCAGAACCCTTTTATCCAGAAGGGCACCCTATGCACAGTATTAAGGGGCTTGAAGAAAATCTCTTTGGGCACCTAGGCACTAATATACTTCCTATAACTAAGAGAAGAAAATTGCTTCGTAGACTAGAGCGCAAAAAAGAAAAAATATTGCAGGATGAAAAAACAAAATATGTAAAGGGAAGTAAAATAATTACACCAAACAATTCTAGGTCTGAATCTAATCCAAGAAGTCTTTGGGATGTGAAGGAGATACCTAAGCCCAAAGTGATTAAAATTATTGGTCCAAAAAAACCAACAATGTATACTGTAAAAGAAAACAAAATTGTAAGGCTGGAACCAGTGCAAAATGAGCAGGAAGAGTATAGAGCTGTAGACATTGTTCTGCCAATCAATCGGGCAGAGGAAGATTTGTTGGAAGGGACCAAAATGAGTGTTGATGACATCAAAAAAATTGACAGATTTAAAGATTATGAGCCTGGGATACCTTCTAAGGTGAATATTTATGTACCTTATAATAGAAACTAACAAGTATAAATAACAATACCTGAATATTGGATAAATAAAACCAGGCAATAATGTCAGGCATTTTATTCAAATGGACTTGTATATAAGTAATTTTTGTCAAATTCTTTTATCATTAGATTTTTTTTTCAATGTATTTTCCTTTGATTGTTAGTTTTTGCGGTAATTAAAGTGTTTTATAACTGTATTTTATATTTGCCTTATAAACTTTCAGGTTCTATATCTAAAGAACATAGCACCAGGAGTATCCCAGGAGCAGGTAGCATTGTTGTTTAATCAGTTTGTCTTGGAAAATGGAGGCCCGATAGATGTCAGAATTATGACAGGAAGGATGAGGGGACAAGCTTTTGTTGGGTTTGAAGGTAAAAAAAACATTTTGCTTTAAATCTCAATAGATCAATCAATAATCAATCGGTCCAATGGAAATAAATATTCACATTCATGCAATTTTGATTGAAAATATGTACAAAATAAAAATTTGTTCATTCTTAACTTCTTAAATTCTTGGGATTTACCTCATGCAAATATTTCCTGAATTAGTAAAGATCTGATGCAAAATTATTAATATTTACTTGAATTTGTATTATCAGCTATGTCTGTCAATATCGATTTTTTTTTCAGTCAGTGATCAACAAGCTTATGACATGAACAGTTTGTACATGACCCTAAATATAAAAATTGTTCCCATTGGGCCGACTGACCAATCTGACTGACTTGCGAGAGGTACTAGTACAAGTGCTTGGTGAAGACATCTGTTAGGATATGTAATATTTATATGAACTCTATTAAATTAATCAGTTGGTCTTAAAAATATCATTTTAATATAAATTTGAGTGTGCTTATAATTAAAACATTATTGGTAAATAAGAAATATGTTTTACAAATATCTCATTTATTAATTACAGACGAAAATGTTGCTATACAAGCACTGGAAGAAATAAATGGGACTATACTGAGTGGGAAACCTATCATAGCACAGTTTGGTAGAAACAGTAATAGGATACAAGATGAGAACAGATAAACTTTTTAAACATAAGTTTTTACATTTTAATTAATATTCAATGTTATTAGTAACATACTCAATGTAGTATTTATTCCACATACATGTATGTATAATCAAAGTTCACGATTCTATTAAAATAATGATTGTTTTTAATATTTAAAATGGTTTTGAATCATGAAATGTTTTAACACAAAACTTAAATTATATTTCATAAATTTTTTCATTCATTTTTTTTATAAATATAGTTAGTTGCTAAGTATTATACTATTGTTACCTTACAATTAATATTTTAGTCTTATGTACCCATTAACTGCAAAAAATTATTTATAAAACACTTATTCAGCTAAGTTGTAATCAAAGTGGATTCAAATTTAAATAAAGTACAAGTAATGTTTGTTTCAGCTTTAGTTGAAGCAAATTTTAACTTTACCTTAACATCTTTTCAATTGAATAGTCTCATGTCAAAACATTTTGCCTTTATATAAATTCAAACATTTTCACAAAACCAATTAGAAAATTTATCACTCACTCTTAAGAGTCTGTAAATTCACTTGGATGTTGAAATGGACTTCACTGTTATACGACTACTTAGCCACGTATTTATAAATCAACCCTTTAGTCACATATTAAGAGTTGCGACTGAGGCCCATATTCAGAATTTTCACTCAAGTACGGTTTGGTCAGAAATCAGCTGAACTCTACTGTATTTAGTCTAAAAATCGGAATACAATATCTACTAAAAATATATTTTTTAAATCGAGATTTATTTTTAGCGAATAATCGGAATAGGGGCCTAGTTTGCCTGGCTGATATAAAAATGTGGGTAACAGGTTAATGTTGATCAGCAATGATCGCTGACAACAATGGTATTGTTCAATGTCCATTACTGCGTGTCCTTAGATGAGGACTTGCGCCGTCGTTTGACGACGCGCTTTGGTGAGGATCAATCGGCCTCTTTCTTCTCTTGTGGTTCGTCAGTCGCTGTTAAAGAAAACATACAAATAAATATCTGTTGAAGGTACTCTTTCACAGCCCCGGATCCGGAAGTGGGGCAAATGGATTACTTGCCCCTAGCGCTAGGTTGGAGGCGCTTATGACCAAAATGAAAGGGACCGAAGAATAAAATCGTACGATTTGATACTTTTCATGGTAAGCAAAAAAAGAGGCAGTAACGAGAGCCGATATCGTTCTACAATCATTCAAAGCAATTTTTTTAAGAATTGTATTTTTTAAGAATTCTTATACTTATGACGCTACTTTAAGGCTTTGCCTCGGTTCAAAAAATTCCTACATCCCGAGCTGCTCTAACATTATTACTTGTGAGTCAAGTGTGACCTTTGAGTTTTAGAGTTAAAAAAGCAATTTACCAGCTCTACACTAATGTAGAAATAAATAAAAAAACAATTCCGATCAGTATAATTATGGATAAGTCGTAAACGTTAACAGTATAGGTATTATTAGATTGTCTTAATTTTGAGTAGTAAATATCAATCATGCATGACAAAATTCAGAAACTCAAAAGTATGTATAGACTAGGTGGAGCATAGCACGGTATATTTAACAATTTTTTTCGGTTTAAAAGAAGTGGCAAGTCCGTGCAGTTGAATAAAGCGGTGCGATAGTAAAATATAAATAATAAAAACAAGCACTACCATATAAAAATGTTAATATGTGATTGAAGCTGGAAAAGTGATAGCAACATATAAAGCATTGTGAATGTTTATCATAAATTAACCAATTTAAATCAGTTGTTGTCGACTACATTAGTCTAGATAGTCAATATTAGTAAATATGTATTAAATACTAAAATTGATTAACTTAATTGTTGATTTTGGTTTGTTACCACTTATCTATAATAACATGACCTACAGTTGTTGAGTGTCCTCATCAAACAGGATATTTCTGGACTAAGTCAGTATGTATAATATAACTTCAAGATATTTTGCACTATGATCTCATATCATACCAAAACAACGAGACTGCCATGGGCGTAGCCAAAGGGAGGTTTTGGGGATTTAAACCTCCCTTCCGAAATATATATTTTAATAATAAAGAGCCGAGAGGAGTATAAATCACAACATATATTTATTTACAAAACCGATACTAAAACTTTGCAACCGCTTTAAAATCGTTGACTGTATAAACTATTGAATAAATAAAAGAACTATCCAAATACTTGACTACGCCCGTGAGATTGTTACAATAACTTACGTTTGACATCGTGGTGTTGGGGATGCTGTTGCGGCGCGTAGTGCTCGGGGTAGTAATGTGGGTGGGGGTACGGAGCGGGGGGGAAGTATCCCCCCGCGGGAGGGGGCGCCGAGCCCCCGTAGTACCCCCGGTACTGGAGCCCGTACCCGCCCACTGTGCGTGCAACCCATTGTGCATGTTAGTTTTAATATTCGGACTGACATTCTAACAAAGTCTAAATATTCAAATTTGCTTGTTCTATTAAATCAAAAATTCTTTTATATCTAAAACCAATCAATGTATGTATGAAATTAAATAATTTTACTATTTTTAAAATTAATTTGTATGAAAAATGTCAGTCTAAATATGGTAAAGATCGAAAGTTACACAAAATATTTCCACATTAATACCCAAGTTAGACACTTGTATAAAAAAAAAAGTGAGGAAATGAAGACCCACAAAAAATTGTTTTGGTGCATTTGATCCAGTGATTTGTTAGTTTACTAGAAACACTTAAATACAAAAAGCCTTAACATTTTATTTGAGATCAGACATTGAACAGTCTTCAATTTCAAAATTCCCTTGAAAATATCTTATTAAATCTGAACTCCGATTCATGTTGTAAACCAGTGTGTCTACCATGTGTTTGCATCAGTTTTGTACAAGTCAGTTACAAATTGACAATCTATTTGTTTTATATATATTTTTAAATTTACTTACATTTAATTTTTTCATTTAAATTAATTTGTAATTGAAAGGGGGCGACAACGTCAGTGACATAGTTTTTTAAAAGAAGTTTTAAGTTCCCACCACGTAAAATTGGCTTAGTATACGTCTAATACGATTGTCGCCATAAATAAAAAAATGAATTAATTCATAATCTTTTTTGCTTAGCTGTTCAATCAATTATTTCAGAGATCTATCAGATAGAGGGTCGTCGCTCGTGGCAATAGAAGGTAATTTCAAGATTTATCTCATGGTAGACACACAGATCTTACTCAATACCATAAAATGTTTATTGTTAGCACATGTTAAGTGTTATCTTACCTGGCGGTGGGCCAGGCGGTCCTTGTGGGCCAGGCGGGCCTTGAGGCCCTTGTGAGCCAGGTGGGCCGGGTGGTATGTGGGCCCCTGGTGGACCAGGAGGCAGGGGCTGACCGGGAGGAAGGGATACCGACCCAGGCGGAACGGGGCCCCCGTGAGGCCCAGGAGGCACTTGATTTGGACCCATCATCATTGCTTTAAAAATGAACCATTGATCCAATTAAAAATGAACGTTAAGTGCATTATTATACACATTTTTTATTTAACCTCAAGGGCAAACAAGCAGACGTTTCACCTAATGAAAAGTGATAGAACGCCAAGAGCACTGTCAATGCATTGCCCATGTAAAGCTTGAACTAACCGCCATCTTCATAAAAATGTTAAAACGACTTTCTTGTTGTTTTCTCTATCTGTCAATTGTATTTATTGATGCGTTAGACGAGAAACACGAATTTGAATAAGATTTTGTGAAGGTTATTCTTCAAGCGACTGAGAGTGAAGTAGCACTGAAACTAATGGTTTAACTCACCATGGTGTGGTGGTTCATTTGGGTGCATCGGCAGCGGCTGCTGAGGTGGTTCAGGCTTCAACTCCTGGCTGACTGGTGGCCTCTCTACTTCTTTCCTTTCGCCTACACATATACATTATTTAACCATCATAAATTTAATATTGCCCCATACTGACTCTTTTTGGAGAATAGTTAAGTAAAATCTGTTTTTGGGCTATAATAAAAGATCTTAAATAATAAACAAACTGGACAACAGTGTTCTAGTTTTGTAAGAAATATTTTAAAAGTAGTTTTTCTAAAACTTGAGTAAGTATAAAATAATTATAGGCGTTCGAAAATGGCCTGAACTGCTTCGAGAAAACGATGATACAGCCGTGCCGCTTTTTTGATCGACTGGTCAGGGGAGTGCGTGCCCTGAAATAACACCTAATAATTTTCCACTTGCTGATAAACTCTTTTAACGATACTGTAAAACTTTCATTCCTTATTTTCAGTTTCACTTACATTAATTTTTACAGCTGGGTAAAAACGTATTTGAGTAAGCCTGTTACCTCTGTAAGTTAAAAAATAGCTGCTATGGACAGCGCTAGTAGAGGGTGTACAAATTTACATTGTTGACATACCTTGCATATTATTTTCGTTATCCTGCGGTGTGTCATTCTTCACCTCAACATGTTCTGCTTTAACTTCACTAGCGTTGCTTTCTGGCTTCACCTCGGTTGTGGATACTTTGTCCACTTGCGTCGGGGGCGGGCCGTTGGTCTCGGCTTTTACCGCAGTTGGTTCAGTGTCCATTGGCTATAAATTAACGTAATTGTATGGTACTTAAGTCATACAGTCAGCAAATAAAACCTAATTCAAATAAGGTTTACTTTTATTTATAAATAAATTCAAGTCCTTATTATTGATAGATTAGATAAAAACTACCAATAAAACTATGAAAATGTGACGTTGCATTTAGGTAGAATAATTTTTAAATGGTATTATGTTGGTTTCTAGATGATATATTATAAAAACTTAAATTTTTACATATTATTTCTCGATAGTTTTTAATCTATCAATGTGAAATATACAGATCTGAGGTTCGTATATAACACGTACCTCATCCTTCCTCTCCAGTACAGGTGTAAGTGCTAATGGCTGCGTGGCGGGATTGATTCCGCGTCTCATTTGTTCCAATGCTCTTTCCACCATGCGTTGGAAGGTTTCTTCATCAACCGCTGGCTTGCAGTGCTGGGAAAACAATTATCGACTGTACAAATAATGAGTTGCAACACTAAAGGTAGTGCTGAAAAATCATGCTCTATAAAAGTATGAAACAAGAAAATATTATCATCGGACATAGTTACATGCAACTTTTTAAATAAAGCCGTGGTTATATGCCACTCTTTGTGTGATCAAAAATAATAACTACTTGAATCCCCGGACATCGTACTACGTGACCATTCCTTTGGCAAAAGTTTCGCATTTAAACATCCCCTACATTAGTACCAACATTGTAAAAATAATCGCTCATATCGGTCTAGCCGTCTTCGAGTTTTAGTGAGACTGAAGAACAGCTCTACACAGAATAATTTAAACTGTTTTACCTTCTTAAGTTCCTCCTGGAATGATTCGCTGCTTTCGATAAACTTGCGTTTCTTTGCTTCGAATTTTTCTTCAATCTGCTGCAGTTCATCCTCTAACTTCTTCTGATGCATTGTCAGTGATTGGACTTGCTTTTTTAGTATCTGTAAATAAAAAATATTTAGTATAAATAAAAGTGTTGAGCGTAAACTTTTATAATAAGATTAACCTTTTAAGATTTTACTTAAAAGGTTGCCCGTTTACGGGGTTGTCAACAATTTTGTTATTCAGTGTTGCAAGATCAAAAAAAATAGTTTTTTTATTCTTTAAATCATCACAAAAATACCATTGAAATTTTAATTAATTTTAATGAAAAAAAAAAGACTGCTATTTCTCAAATCCTTATACCGAAAAAAAAACCGGCACTGACCTGCATCCTGGCAGTGGTGACCACCGATCTGACATCCGGTACGACGGTGTCGGAGAATATTTCATTAATGAGGCGATGGTTACGGAGGTACCTGCCGTAAGCCACGTGCTTCACTGATATACCTTCATCCTGGTCTGAAACAAACAAAACGAAAAAAAAAGATAAAATGAAATATCAAAAGAAGAAATAAGGTTTTATTACAGCTTTTGCCTCTGACAGTAGATACTAAATATTGATGAAAGATTTTAAAATTAAATACATTAGAACTACACCTCTTTTCAATATTAGTATAGATAGACAAGCATTTGGTCATGAAGACTCCCACCTTCTAATTATTGCCTATGCCTAGAAAATGCCTTATTATTCTCTTGATCATATAGGATTCAAGTACGTATACATAATCAAATGGTACAGTTTTCCATCGCACAATGACAGTTTTTCAATAGTTCTGATTAGACATGTAAGTACATGCACATCATTCTAATGTGTGTGATGTCATTAACTTGTAATGTTCACGTGTACGCCTGTCAAAGCTAAGACAACCTCAGTCAAGTTAATTTGTGATAGTCATCATGAGAGAATACCTATACTACATTATTACAAACATGTAAAAAATTGTGATGTTACCTTCTTCATCTTCAGCAGGCTGGATGTCAATTCTTCTGTCTTGCTGCTGCTGTTCCTTCTGTGAGCCACCCTTCTTGTTGGAACTCTCGTCTTCGAGGTTACCTACTGCTTGAAAATAATGATTAGTCATTGTACATCACGGCATAGATAACAAATCTATAATAAGTACATGATAGCTTAATAATCAAATAGATATTTTTTTGCTTGACTATTATTTTAAGGGCAATTAAACTTTAATTCCATTAAAACCTTTTGTAACAATGAAAAAATAAGGCGAAAACCAAGCTATTTTTTATGAATTGGATTTTAGGGTAATTGTGTCACAAAAAAGCAATTTAAACTATATTTTAAACACTAAACAAGTAAAAACAGTGAAAGAAAGCTTTTCCCGTGATAAAGAGCATCAAACCCTTTGAACACTTACATATATGGTACAATAATGTTAAGATATATACATATATGTCTTTATTATTAGTTCATGCAAACATAACACACACTAATCCCTTACCTACAGCCTTGTTTTTGGCCGCAATATACGCGAGATATGCGGGCGAATTGTGATAAGTCTTCAGACTCTTTTCATACTCCGACTATTGTCCGGAAAGGTGATTATAGCGTGGCAGTACAACCCCAACGTGCATACATTATACATGGCGTGGAGAGTGCATGTGAAGGACAAAATTAGCTCTTATTAACTATGGTGCTTAGGTTAGTCACAATTAATGAATGTTTAGTACTTTATTCTAGTGAATTTTTTTATTACTTATTATAAATTTAATTTGATGTTAACAAAATAATAAAATTTTATATTTTTTTTATTATTAACTAGAATAGAGTTATTACTTGAAATACTATCAAGACTGTTATAAGTAATCCTTTATATTTTTTTTTCCTGTGCTAAAACAAGTGACAATGTGTCATGACGTCACAAACGATATAATTTTAGCCCGACAAGTTAAAAGCTTATGTGCATGAGTGTTATTACACAAAATTGCGCCCTCCTTAAACATTGATAAGGTTGTAATTGGTATGTACCTCTGTTCTTATGCGCCACCCACTGTATATAAGCTGGGGATGATTGGTACGTTTTGAGTATTTCTGAGTACTGCGCCTGTTTTGGTAAGGTTAAAACTTTAACTATGATGTTGAAAACTTTTTTCTTCTTCTAAACATAATTTGTTAGTAACAAATTAAATTAAGTACCTATGTAATAAATTTCTGTTGGTATAATAAATAAATAATTATAACACTATCTAAAACTATAGCTATCCCAGCTTATTAGAAGAGTATCTATCTAAGACAATGGGATATATGAGACTACTCACATCATACATTAACATGAGCAAAGAAATAATTTTTATGATTTTTCAAAATGTCTTTTTCTTTTTATTTTTAAAATGTTTTGCTCTGCAAAATCTATGAACAGCATTTGTCATCATAATTTAGCATTTCCCTCTTTGTTTAACCCAAAATTTAAACCCTTTCCTTTATTTTCGAGCTTTTACACAGACGTAATTTCCAAGGCCTTGATGTTGTTTTAGCCTGGATTCCAGGTTACAGTGGAATCTCTGGAAATAAGATAGCTGACATGTTCGGCAAACAGGCAGTTCAGTTGGGCACAGACTAGCATTTTAAATATGGCACCAGAGACTTGCAAAGCCAAAGTTGGAAAGATCATTGAACGTTTTGTGGCAGAAGTCTAAAACTGTAAAAGATACTATGGTAGCTTACAATCTCTGATTCCTTCTAAACCTTGGTTTTTCAAGTTTAACACTGGACACAAAGTATCCACTTCAACTATAATCCGCCTAAGACTAGGACATGTATGCTCACCGGTATTCCTCGCGACAATTTGGGTGAGGGATAACTCCCTCTGCGAGTGTTGACTAGATGAAGGAACATTAGAACACATCTGTTTTCATTATTCTAAAATAAGAGTTTCGATTTATGACTGTACCTAAACATATCCCCTGTCCTGTTAATCTAAATTATTTATTGTCTTTGTCACATACTAAGTCTGTCAAGTGCCTTATTAAGTTTATTAAATCCAATAGTATTAAATTGTGATGTCTTTGTAATGTCCTTGTGTTGTCCTTACATTATGATTCTGTTTTGTTTGTTTTGTTTCAGATCCGACAACTGATCATTTGCTAAAATACTGGTCATTTTTAATTATAACATTGTTTGTTTCCATCACGTGACATTGGCTTAGTAGTCGTCTAATACGACTGTCGCCATTATTCAAAAATTGAATTAAATTTAATTTCGACATTCACTCAACAATCGTAGTTTAAATTCCTCTAATTGTTTACTGATAGTTCATATGTACTACAAAAAATATATATAACCAGATGTAGTCAAATACCGTATTATTAACTAGTAGATTTCCCGCGACTTACTTTGCTTATAGCTCGTATTTTACTTTTTAAGACAAATATACTCAATGACTCCCTTTTAGATGAAAATCTGCTCAGTGGTTAAAGTGTAAAAAGTAACAGGACAGTTACTTCCACTTTTAACCACCTCATTTATAAGTCAATCACTGTAATTTGTTCTTTACCTCTCGAAAGACAGAGTTACCTACTTTGGATTTTATAATATTAGTACAAACATAAACTCTTCAAGTAATTTAAAACATCACCTTCTCAGCTTCATATTCTTCAACGTAAACTGACTTTTCAGTTTCCGGGAGGTCCCTCCACATGCCTCCGATGATCCTGCCTATTTCCCAAAGCTTCAGGTCAGGGTGTGATGCCTTCACGCTGTCCCAAACTCTCCTGGAGTACCGCATGTAAGGCATCAGGGGTTTTTCTGGGGGTTTTGGTGGTTTCGGCAGACCGGCGCCCTGGGTAAATAAGTCAGTAATCAGGGGACAGAGATGAACAGACAAATATGCAAGTATTCCTATAAAGGTTGAAGTTATATTGTGCATGTATTTTCTGATGTTGGATGGATGACTATTACCACACTTGGTACTCTGAAAAAAGTATAGTTTATTAGTGTTAGACTTACAGCTCCAGCTCCTTTCCCAATCTTCTGCGGTGTGAAGCCAGGATGAGAATGTGGTGTGGAGACAAAGGGGCTTGTCTTGTCATCTTTCCCCTGTGCTGTGCCCTGGTTTCCTGAGGCAGCCGGGCGCCTGGCGCTCTCTGCACCGAAACGCGGGTGTTGAGGGGTCGCCCACCCTGGCATGGGGGGTCCGTGCATCCCCGACCCACCTTGGTATTGCGGGTGGTACTGGTATTGGTTATGCGGCGGTGCATTCATACCGCCTTCAAGCCAAGCAGCGGCGGCAATACAATGAAAGAAAAAAAAAAACAAAGCATAAGGGACAGGACAGGGGGGGCTCGCAAAATAAACATAATTAAATGCACTAAATACTTAAATTAGTTGTTAGCGGTTCACAGCTTAGTCTTACAGCAAATTAGTAGGCTTAACTTAGCAAGGAAAGTAAGAAATCATAAGAAAATAGAAACAATGATTGCATGTAAATTATTTGTGATGGTGTATGGAAAACGGAAATTTTGTGTGTGAATACAATTTTTTATCCCCAAAAGATTACCTAAGCCGAAAAGATGGACGGATGAACATAAAAAATTTTGAATAACATAGTAAATTACTTTGTATCATTACCTTTCATCATACCGAAACTCATAGGGGGCCCGGCAATCATGTAGTCTGTTTCAACATAACAAAACATGAAACAATACCAACATAAAGAAAAATTAAAGAGTCAAAATGCAGAAAGAATTAGAAAAAAAAAATCAAACTGAAATATAAAGTTTGTTACAAAATGCATACATATCGAAAGCAAAGTTGCATGCGTTAGACAAAACGCTGCATATTTACCAGCAATACCAAGATATTGCACTGAGCCTTGCCAAGCTTACAACGGCAGCTAATAATATACCTCAAAGTATTTTTATGTTAGTAGTCAAATAGTTATTTATCTAAATATTGAGGGCAGTTAAGGATACTCTATGCTACTTACGGATTATTTTTTTTTTTTTAAATGTGTAGTAAAATTCACAATTCTGTTATTAACACTTTTTTGTAAAAGACAGCAATAAAAATTTTAAAAACATTGATATTAAGTCTTCCCATCTGATGTGTAAACAAACCATCAATGAATAATAATAATTAAATAATATCAATAATAATTAAAGACCAATCATAATTGAAATGTTTAACTTCAAAAAAGTTTTTCGCAATTTTGTCGATACTATTACTAATGTAGCGTTTATTTGAAGTACAATTGAGTTATAAAATTATACAAACGCGGATTGCTTTGAGGGCTTGGCATCGACATTGAGGTGTTTTGTTTGAAACTGTTGGGTGCAGCCATAGCACGAAGAAACGCCTGGAAATCACAAGACAAGGAGAATTACACAAAATGTATTTACATATTTCGAGGATCTCCTTAATCACTATTAGTTTTACTAGATTGAATTCTTATAAAGAAAAAACTAAAAGCTAACAAGTTTTCAAGCAAAAAAGTAGTTACAAAGTTTTGTTTTCATGCATCGCAAGGTACTGTGATGCAAAATGAGATTGGTGAAAATTTGCAAAACCTATAAAATTTAATAGCGAATACATTAATAAGAAACAAAGATATAAGCACCTGATAACCTAAAGTTCCTATAAATTAGGATTTTAATTCCCCTTAATAAATGAAATTGTCAGGCAGCGTCAGTTCGCTAGGACAGACGCCATGTTAAACGCCATTTATTTCTGACAATGACATTAGGTATGACAGAACTCCACAGCATGCATGGATTGACGGTTTTCGTTTAAAAATAAAAGTATTTCGTTACTTGTTTGTAGCACAGTTGTTCTTCCTGTAGTTTATTATTTTTTTAGCATTTTAGTTTCTCATCCAGTGGGCGGGATGTATACCTATTAAAGTGTATTTTTAACGACAATACCATGAAAAGATCATTATTTGTTAGATAGACCACATTTAATAAATTACTCAAACTTATCTTATGAGTGCTTGTAGATGAGGAAGTTTAGTATGATATATTATTATTCGTAGGATAAAGTGTTGTTTCTCACTGGATTGTATATTTTAGGTATTTAAATCACCTCCTAAAATGTTTTCATCTGAAAATAAATTGATTAAAGAATAAGGAAACCAAAAGAAACCGACTTCTCGTTTCTAGGCTACTTGCAACAGCTAGGTACCTAATAAAGTAGCCTCCTAACCTTGTTACTGCTCAGATTCACGTATATGTAACGTGTCCATCAAATATGAAATTAGTATAGATAATAGCAGACAAACAACTCGTCTGTGAAGTTACTAATTGTCTTCAATAAACACGTATAATCTCCGGCTGTACGGAAATTGGCACGTGTTGCTCACGCCCGCTCTGCAGAGTTCGCGCCAAATGGTCACATGACCGCATCGTGAAATACTTTCGTGTAAATGTCGGACTATAATTTTGTTTTTAAGGCGATGACTGCACTTGTAATAAGGAAAAAAAAAGTATTGATATCCTCTTATAATTTTTTGTCCTGGAATCTTACTTTTTAATACCATAAATATTAAACAATTTATTGGAAAAAAATAAGAATAACTTAAAAAAATATGCAGGCAGGTACATCTTAATAGAACTGAATTAGGAATCAACTAGGTTATTGGCAATATCAGATACATCATTCTTATGTTGCAGTGCAGACCGTGCATTTATTATACCTAGGTAGGTAGGTAAAACACTATGGTTTTGTCAAACATTAAAATACTTACACTTATGTTATATTTTATTCAATTAAACATATATTACAAATAGAGAATTACAGTAACCTTAACAATTAAAAACAAAAGGATTACGCAGATCAATTTATTTGTTTTTTAGGTCAGAATCAAATCATTCAATCAGTAGGTACGTATTATAGCCACAATGTGTGCAAATAAAAACAGTTACCTTCAATGAGGAACCGTATAAAATCGCTAATGAGTTAACACCTTTGTTGACCGACTAACATTTAGAATTTCACGTAGAGCCGGTTCTGAAATAGAAGGATGTTTTCAACCTGTGTCATTGTGCAGTTTCAAACTATTTTTATTTGATATGTCATGCATGCATGAAAGGAAGTTGACGAACCAACTGTTTATCCTTAAATCATTTAATATGCACGAGATGTAAGTAGATACATTTTATATTTATTTAAATCAAGTTCTTTAAACACATACCTACCAGTATTTATAAACTTAGTATTCGACTTACTTTGTTACTACAGTTATATCGACAATAAAAGTGGAAACAGTTTGATTACCTATCTACTTAACTTAAATAACACAGTAGGTAATTATTTGATTATGCGTTAGAACGTATGCATCTTCTAGTATGGGTAATTTGGAGCTATTTGGATGACAAACTACCACGAACATTTCAGGAAGGTTTAGGAGTGGGTAACTCGCCGACTCTTCTGATACTCAATGCTTACATGTTTCCATAATCCTTTGGAACCATTTTTTTTCTGGTCTGGTGCTAAACAATAAAGTCTTGTTAGCATTAAAAGATGTAACAATAAAATGAATAAAACTATTTGATTTCATATATTTATCAATGGCACCTTCCATTGTGGTAATTAAGCATGTTGATAATTATGACGTATCTATGTAGACTGGTCGACAGGCGAATGTAGGTAAAACTGTTATACCAACTTGAATTAATAGGTAGGTATCTTATATAGTTATTTAAATACCACGTATGTATATACCTATCGTTTATTATATGTAAATATTATGTCAATAACATTATTAAACGACCATGTAAAACATGAGTATGTTGGTACCTAGTTGCGGCTTATTTATTTATTTTAGGTGGGTTGTTGTTATATTTTTCAATGAAAATATGTGCAGTACCATTTGACATAATATCTTGTATGATTTTTATAACTAAACCTACACGTTGAATGCTCAAAGGCCATTTTAGGTGGGTTGTTGTTATATTTTTCAATGAAAATATGTGCAGTACCACTTGACATAATATCTTGTATGATTTTTATAACTAAACCTACACGTTGAATGCTCAAAGGCCAATCAAAATGTTTTAGATTTATTTTTTTCGTAAGTGCCGTTAGGCAAACCAGTCAAGAAGTCCAGGTATACATTCTACATACAAAATTTGTATACGCAATATTTTTCTATTAACTAAGATATTGACGCAAATTAAGACTTTTGATAGTTATTTTCTCTATGAAATAAAAGAAGAAAAAGTATTTTGTTTAATTATCAACTTGTACAAAGGTTATAAGCATTGTTAAGAGAAAAAGACAAATTAAAAATTTCTACATATTTTTAACAACGATATTTTTCAATTTCAACTTCATCGAACATTCCGCACGTTTTATAAACATTATTTTACATTTATTTCATTTACGAACGAAGTCTCGGGAAAAAGCTAGTAAGCTTTACAAACAAAGTAATTATTTAAAAGTTCATTAGGGTAGAACACAAGTAGAGGTATAAAAGGTACACTTATACAAGTAAAACCTGATCATAACAGATCTCTGATACTGTTAATTATGTACCTTTCTATATATTTTTATTTACTAAACCTACACGTTGAATGCTCAAAGGCCATTTTAGGTGGGTTGTTGTTATATTTTTCAATGAAAATATGTGCAGTACCACTTGACATAATATCTTGTATGATTTTTATAACTAAACCTACACGTTGAATGCTCAAAGGCCAATCAAAATGTTTTAGATTTATTTTTTTCGTAAGTGCCGTTAGGCAAACCAGTCAAGAAGTCCAGGTATACATTCTACATACAAAATTTGTATACGCAATATTTTTCTATTAACTAAGATATTGACGCAAATTAAGACTTTTGATAGTTATTTTCTCTATGAAATAAAAGAAGAAAAAGTATTTTGTTTAATTATCAACTTGTACAAAGGTTATAAGCATTGTTAAGAGAAAAAGACAAATTAAAAATTTCTACATATTTTTAACAACGATATTTTTCAATTTCAACTTCATCGAACATTCCGCACGTTTTATAAACATTATTTTACATTTATTTCATTTACGAACGAAGTCTCGGGAAAAAGCTAGTAAGCTTTACAAACAAAGTAATTATTTAAAAGTTCATTAGGGTAGAACACAAGTAGAGGTATAAAAGGTACACTTATACAAGTAAAACCTGATCATAACAGATCTCTGATACTGTTAATTATGTACCTTTCTATATATTTTTTAGAATTTAACATTTTCCACATGCTGGCTGCAGCTCAGTTGAGTAGACATACGTGTTATGAAAATTATAATGTATACTTTGGTACTTTGAAATGTAGTTTACTCTCAGTTTAAATAAAGGGAGCTGTTCTAAAATAATCCTTATGTTTCAAAATATTAATAATATTAATTATAACAATAATTGTATTGCAGGGAGTTGTAATAATATTTTATTATCTTACGTTTATTTCTTGGCTACCTGTACAAAATAGCTGGTCAAGTGTGAGTCGGACTCACACATGATGGGTTCCGTACAAACTTGTATGATCTTGTGAGTATTATGTACTTTTTAGATAAAATCGTTAAAGAAACAGGAGCGAACCGAAAATATCTATATTCACCTGTAATTTTTAATTTATTTGTGCTTTTAGTATTTGTTGTTATAGCGGCAACAGAAAAAGACATTGACAAAATTTTAAGAGTAGATATTCATGAGAGTTCATGAGATACAAGTCCGTGGACAAACGAACGGACGGACAGCGAAGTCTTAGTAATAGAGTCCCATTTTTACCCTTTGGGTACGGAACCCTAAATAGAAACATTACTATCTCGTAAAACTAAGAATAGATTACAAATACAATAGTACGTTTGACATTGAGTTTCTAATAATATTCAGACACGGAACTATCGGGGATAGATCTATTTACGAACAAAATATATATATACAAGTACATAACATGTAGGTATAGGTACATAACAAAAATACGGAAGTTCCTACTACCTTAATTAAATGCACGCGGAATCAATAAATACGATACGATACGGCACGAATATTAAATTAGATTATTTTTTTCGAATTAGTACCTAGATCTGTAATCTAGAACAATAGTATGTAACATACACGCAGACGCTAGCGGATCTAGCGGGTGCTAGGGGGCACGAACTTTTAGCCCTCACTTAGTTAAAACCACGCGTTTCTATAGAAAGGGCGTCATTTTGTAAAGGGTTGAACTAACTGACTGGGGCCCCCCAAACTCCATTCCTAGAACAGCACGACGAATTGTAATGTTTAATGAGTCGGTATTATGTAAGACCCTTCGCATAGGTCGTCTTTGCCCCAAAATAAGCCAACAAATAAAGAATTTTATCCAAGACCTCAGGGACAAATGCTCGAGTTTATCATACAAGAAAAGGTGCTTGTCAGAGGGATTCAAACAGAGGCATTCCAGCGGTATGGACCGCTGCGCCATAGAGGCCGTCACATTGGACTTTTAAGAAGACCCAAAAAAAGGTGGTAGGTACAGGCTTGTGGAATGAACTCTCAGGCGTGGTTTTAGGTGACTACAATATGTGCCTATTCAAAAACGGTTCTGCAGGCGCAAAGCGCATGTGATGCCTTTGACAACATAGATTTAGGCAATCGCTTTATTGTTTTCCAACTAAGTGGTATAAAAACCCACTAAGTGCGAGTTTTGACTCGCCCTCCGAGGGTTCCGTTCTAGTTCTAGTTCTAAAATAATTAGGAACTCAAGTTCATAAAAAATGTACGCCTGCAACGAACACTGATTTAGCGAAAGATAATATTCCCAAAATGTCTTCTTTCATGTCAAGGTTTGTTTATATGGATTCTTGAAAAAAAAGGGATTTTTAAAGCTACAGTTTAAATTTTGCCGGATTTTCGAAAACTGCAAAATTTATTTTGTTAACGAAGGAAAAGTTTTACATCTGAAACCGGAAAATTGTTTATTAACTTTTTCGTTTCATTTAAATACGTAATGCCTACGTAATTGATAGTTCGTAAAATACCTAAAATGTATTGTTATTATGTATTCGTTAGGGGAGTAAATGACTTGTTAATTACCAACATTCCTAGTTATGCTATTATACAACGCCAGACAAATACTCAAAATATGACTTCACTCCACGGCTATTCACACTAATTGCGTTATTAACTTATCTAATTTACTTGTAAACTCATTATTAACTAAATGATATCGTTACAGAATACACTTGGCAGCCGGCCATGTTTGAATACATATTTATTGATGTTTTCGTCAAGTTCGTAATGTAATCTAAAAATAATGTTGTTTAGTATCATTTTCGAGGATGCAAACATTTAACAGTTTGTTGCGAGATATCGAGCTGAACGCTTGTCTTTTAAATTTAAACTGATTTCGTGAATCGATAGCTAAAATGGCTGTTGCGTCGTTCTATTGTGACACCGACCTACTGAAAGTTAAAGTCAATTACTTTTACACAACGGATTGCTCGGTGCCGAAACGTCCTAAGCGGATTCTACCGCCACTTTACGAGGATGTTGAATGCAGTGCCGTGAGCACTTTGATTGGAAATTGCAGACAAAGAAGGAGAAAGCATAGAAAACAATGCCTAAGTCTGCCGAATTTACCCGAAAATGATGAAAATTGAAGTGTCGTGCTTTACCCGAGTGGTTGCAAAATGTTTGTTTCCTAATTCGTCGTTAGAAGATCATTCCAAGAAGAAGGAAGATCTGTCTAGACTAGTTACCTAATGTCTCCGGTTTAATATGTTGTTTTCAATATTTCGGAACGTAAGTACCTATCTACCTTCGTACACAAAAATAAATTTAGCTATGTTTATAGGTACTTAATTATGTATTTTATTTTGATATGTGTATAAGAAGTAGTACCGTTTGTTATTCTGAGGTATAAGTATAAAATATCTAATATTTGTTCAATCAAATAATTATCGTACGAAACACGTAGCTCACAATCGAAACTTAACCAATTGTTAGTACATATAAATGTTTTTATTTTATTAATTTATGTATATAGTATATAACTAGTATATTTTGTAAATTTATATAGATATATTTATAAACCATATTAGTATTCTAGTCTAAGGTGCATTTATAGCTACTAACGTAGACCAAAAAAGTGTAAATGTCTGCAGAAGCAGTAAAAGTATGAGTGTGTATCATTGGAAAGTAAAGCTGAAATGATAAGATTTTTTTTTTCTTAAAACTCTCAGCTCTTTAATTAATCATACATTTTCATAGTCCAAAAGTATTTAAAGGCTTAATAACATAATATCCAAAGAACATCATACAAAATATTAGAAGACTCAGGAAATGTAAAACATTGACCCTGGGGAATTAATTATGCGGTCATTGACTGAGTTGAAATCACATCAATTGTTGGTTATATATATATGTATATTATTTACCTAAGAACGTGTTTCAAGTTCATTCAGGGTGACATACATAACCTATGGAAATTGACCCGTCTGTATATAAATGTTTACTTATTTAATTGTATTGTATTGTTACATAGCCCGTTGGTGGAGTTTCGAATAAATTACCTTGTAAGGTTTTAAACAATTGTGTTTCAGTTAGGCACGGCTATTGTTATGTGAAGAAAAAATGTACACGAAGATTTTAGAGTAAAATTTCATAGAATTTTAGATGTCAAATCATGTTTTATTAGTTTTAAATTAATTACTACATGAAGTGTACATGATCTGTGATATAATAAAAAAATTGATGTTCCTAAAAAAGTTTTGTTTAATTTAAAAAACCTACACAGTTCTCTAATGATGCAAGTCTTATGATCTTTGTAGAAATTTGCAGAATGATTAATATTGATATTCATAAAACAAGAAATACTTATCGTAAGTATGGTAATTAAAAAAATGAATTGCAGTTTTTAGTCTAGCTGAAAATCGAAAAAAGCATGACCGATTCTTTTTTACTTTGTTCATTTTACGGAGTTTGCGGGTAATTTATATGAATTAAAACTTTCAAAGACAATTTTTTTTATAGTGTCTTATAATTTATTTAATATTTATTGCTTGACAACCCGGCTAGGGCTTTTTGGTTGAGCAATCTCCAATGAACTTCCATCACTTATTACCCGGTTTGGGTTAAATAAAAAAAGCGTTTTGTTTGTTGACATATTTTCTTGCCTAAAACTACTTGCCTGCTAATCTTAAGCTTTCTAGAATTTATAATATGGGCCATGCATTGAAAGGCCAGGATAAACAATTAAAAAACTATACATATAACTGTATTTCAACCAAATAACCGACACTGACGCCATTATATTCAACACACACTATTGATTCACTAAAGACACTCAGTAGTTACTCACTTAGTTCATTATTTGATTGTGGGAATTAATTACTTTACTTTGGGGTTTTCATAAGGGTTGTCATCATCGATCAGCAGTTATTAAAGGAAAATCTTATAGTATGAAGAAGCGGACGCATCGATTCAACTTTCCGCTGCTTCCGCATTTTCATACAAATTAGCGATTTTCCTTAAATAAAATGATGCTGATAAGTAGGGGTGTATTTACCCTAAGGCCAAAGGGACCACGGCCCGGAGCAACGCAGGCTAAGAGGGGCCAGGTTCTTTTCTTAAGTCAAATACTTTATATGTCTTTATTCGTCAATAAATGGGGCGGCAAAGCTTAAGGGATGTGGTGCAAAATTTTTAAATATTATTTTGTATTTACGTATTTTCATACTAATTAGCGATTTTCCATACATAAAATGTTGATTCTGATTCCACCCTCTGTCCGGTATTACTTTCATTAAATAAGTACCTAAATATTTTGAAGCATTAAAGTTAAGATAAACTTTAAATATAACACCAGCCAAAACTTTTTAGATATCGTCAAGAAGAAATGCTAAACTTGCATTCTCAAGAAGAAGAAATGGTTTATGCGTTAAATACCTAACAATTGACAGAGCAATTTTAAAACAATTTGATCTCAATGATGCATGAGTCCTTTTCTAATGTAAAATTACTTAAACAATTTAATGACACATGAATATTAACACGTCTTCACTAATTAACAGCGTTATTTTTTGCAAGAGTAACATTTTTTTTGTATTTCGAGATGAGCACTTTTTAACACAAAATTTTAAGTACCACATTAAGGTTAACACTTTAGCACACAAGTTTATTTCATTCATATCAAAAGAAAGATCTAATATCTTTTTAATTAGTGGTGTTTAAAAAAATCACGTCAATTTATTTTTTATAAGACTTATTCTGTTATGTTATGTTTCTAGTTTATGCTAAATTATGTGATCTGTCAACAATAAGCTTGGTATTTATGTAAACAGCACACACACACGCACACTCACAGCTCAGGTTGTTGTGTGAACTCCATGGTATTGTCCTTTAGAGCATGGGGTTCTTCAAAAAGGGTGTAAGAAAGTCGGCAACGCGTCGGTGATAGCCCTGATCTCGTATTACAAAAGTGCATAGGCTACGGTGACTGCTTACCATCAGGCCAGCCGTTTGCTTGTTTGCCAACATAAAAAGTCTTAAACATTTTAAACATCACTTTATTTACTTTTTACATTTACATCTCGACATTTATTGACTCATCCCTGCACTAAGATTGTAGAATCTTGTGTCGCAGGTGCTAAGCAACGATTCGAAGCCGGGACTCCTGCGTAACAGCCAGTTGTTACAACGCTGCACCAAAGAGGCCGTCCGAGGGGAGGTTAATCTATTAATTTGTGTATATTGTAGGTATAAATTGGTATAAACACCTGATTTATACAATCATTAGTATTTGATAGCTTAAAAAACATATGAAACAATAAGATAATAAGAAACTGTAACCAGCTGCCAGACATTAATAATAATAACTAAATAGTAAGGATTCCTGAATGGTACTTTCCGATATATGAATCAATCAATGTTAGTATTTATTAAACGACGTCTTTTACCAATTGTTTACAAAATTTTAAGGAAAACGAACTGAGCCTACAAAACACGAAGTCACATCATTTCTCTCTACACTTGTACCAAACTGTCCGTTATACGAGTATAATAATAGCTAATGTACTAAAAGGGGTATGTTGATATGTTCTCGCAGTGATACATTTAGGGTTGCAAGAAATAAAAAACCTTAACTAAATAACACCGGCTTTACTTTAATCCTTGTAGTAGAGATATTTCTAGCTTAAAAATTGTTCAATAGTCATGATGCTGTCAATTTGCCAACTGCGCATTGGATGATTAATTTTACAAACAAACTTCCCGAACAATATTCTATTTAATGATTCTTTTTAAATTTCTTATGTAGACAGTTTAATATTTTTATTTTTTCTATTTGAGCCTAATTGGATCACCTACCGCATCGAAGCAAAGAGGTTGGATATGTTTAAAATCTTTTGAAATACGAGTTCTAACTACCGCTTTAATACCTACCTAAGTTATTAAATGTAACTTTTAGTGTTCTCTTAGTTATGCAATAATCTTTTAAGCTTTCCAATCGTTTCAATAATGTCTATACATCGAACTGTAAATTAGGACAGCTTTCCTTCTTAATCAGTAACAATTTATTTTAAAGAACTGTGAGACCATTTTCAAAATTTTGGATATCGTCTATACGAGTAAAGCATATCGCATATTTTTTTCCGTTAATATTTTTTTAATATATATTTAAAAATTTTTACATCTATAGTTGTACTTATGGTATGCATCGGATTTAGATTTGAAAAAGTATATTCTAATTGAAAATAAAACAAGTTTTACAGGGTATAAAACATAAATTTAAAGGGTTTTTATTCGGATTTAGACATAGGGGTTTTCACTCATCGCGAAGTCGACACCGAAGATATTAAGAAAGAAGCGTTTGCGTGGAAAAATCCATGAGAAACTGATAAAATATTAAATTTTAAAACCTTTTTTTATCTAAACAAAACATGCACGTACATGAGACGTGTTTCTGAATCACTATTGAATCATTTCATTGTTTTATGTAGCTAAGATGTGTTTTACGATGTTTTATCTACGAAGTCTTATGATTGAATTACTGTGTGACCGCGTAGGAAAACATACATGACCAGCTACTCTGATTCACTGCACTTTTATTATAGCTCTACGGATTGAAGATCTTAAAGGGTTTTAGATATTTTAGTTCTATGAGTCATTGAAATTAAATATTGAAAAAACTGCTTTCTGGTATGGTTATTAGGTGATAAGGTTTGTGAATAATTTTTGTACCGTAGTATCAAGTATAAGATGTTTAATTCCTGATTAATATATTTTTATGTTCATTTTCGATTAAGTGTAAAATTAAACTGCTACATTATTATGAAAGGTATGATGCATTTTGTTGACCCATCAAAAATTAAATAGATTTACTAAATGTGAAATTAAATCAATATATTTTTTACCTGTAGATTTCAGTTCAGTGTCCAGCTAAAATAAATTTTAATTCAATTATTTAATACAAGTTCGATATAACACAAAAACGTAACCATGACCAGAACAGGGGACCAAAACTTTGTTATTTTCCAACTCTTCTTCTTTCATTTAAGATGATGTATGATGATGCATTTTTACCAATGGCTATGGCATGAAATTTAGGAATCAGTCAGGATCTTACTAGTAAAATCTGCTTTTCAATAGTATCTTAAAGAATCCTCCGTTGATCACATCAAGCTGGTTTGATCTAGTGCGATAGAGATCATTCATATTAAATAATAGGAACGTAATAAACAGTCAAGGTAAAGAGAATTGCTAACAAAGCAAGCTTAAAAATTTACGTTTTTTTTTGTCATTTTTGTTTTTTAAAGTCACTACCGATAGTCAATGAACGATTTTTTGTAGGTCAAAATTATAACATACTAGCGACCCGTGCCGGCTTCACGTGGGCATTAAACATTACATTTAGATTTGTTAATTTTAACACATTCATAATAATAATTATAATATAACACACATATTCACTCCTTTTTGCGTCGAGCTCCTAAAAAAGAGTAAATTAACTCCCCTCCCGTACCCCTGCCCGAGTGACGTGACGCCCTACAACGCATAAGTAGCCGAATGGAGTTTATTTTTTCAAAGTTTTAAACTCGTGATATCTTTTGAATGGAATGTCAGAATCGAATATTTCAAAAAGTAATATAAAGGTATTGAAGCAGCCTTAAATAATAAATCATTTATTTTGAAAAGGTACAAATAAAGAGCTTTTTGTAGCGGTGGTATTTTATTTTCTTTTTTTAATAAAAAAACGCTTATTGTGACATGACTATAATACTGCCGCTGATTTTTTGTAGATAATGGTGTGTCTATAAAAAATATAACATTTTGTTCTATCATCAATCGTTTTCACAGCGTACGCGAGGTAAGGGAGATTTTTGATATTTTTTTACGCTTTATCGTAATTTAAGGATCCCCATTTTTTTTAAAAATGAAATAAAGCCTAAGTCACTCAGGAAAAATGTAGCTTTCCAACAGTGAAACAATTATTCAAATCTGTTTAGAAGTTTCGGAGCCTATTCAATACAAACAAACAAACGAAAAATCAAACCTTTCCTCTTTATAATATTGGTATAGATTTATTGCAATCGAACTTCCTATAAAAACCCGATAAAAATCGACCGGACGGAAATACTTGGATTTATCGGTCTACGATACTAATCCTAGTCTACTTACTAAAAGTCGGTATAAAGTTAGTTACTAAAAGTCGGTGGCGGGCGGGAAGCCTAAGCCAAAATCAAATTGTTACAATTGTTATATGAAAAAATTGGTCTAGAGTGTTAGAAAAATTTTACTTTATGTTTTTGGCGTATTGCATTCCATCCGCAATTGTATTTTAAACTACTGATACCTAATGACTATTACTGGTTAGCACCTAAATTAAAGTAAATTAATAGTGTATATACATAAATTATATGAAAAAAAACTAGTTTAAGAAATTTAAAAACCGATTCAATTAGAGCCAAACTCTTTTAATCAGAATCATGAGTGTGCAGCATATTTTTCAATTGAGTATGTTAGTTTCATTAAATATAATCGATATGGAATCAGGCGATATTCTATAGAACTGACTTCCACTTCACGTGATACGGCTTTAATCGATTTGCGTCGAGTGATATCTTCCCTACTATTAAATACCATCGTAAGAAATCAAAACAATTGTAAAAAGAACCTATCGTCTATTTAAACAAACAGCAAGCATGGTGCAAGAGCAGGATAGATGACAGCACGTTTTATATTGTTTTACAGAATACACTCTCTGATGCAATGTTTTTAGTTCTTGCTTTGAAAATTTTAAGAAATTAACATCAATATGTGTCGTTGAACTGTTTTATTGTTAGGAAATCTAAATGTACAGTGTAGATAGAAATAATTTGAAATGCGTGTTGAATATTATAATTACAACGGAATAAAACGAATATAGGCAAATTCCTTTTTTATTGCACACTAGTTGATCCCGCGAACTTCCTACGGAAGATGTTGACGCAAATAAAAACTCTTTATAATTATGTACACATGAATATTAGAAGAAGAATAAGTTTTTGTTTTATAGTTTTTAAGTTGTCACAATTCATTAATGTAATTAAGAAGAAGATACATTAAATTTTATAAATTTTTAAAAACGATTTTTTTCATTACCAATATCTTCGAACATCCCGCACATACATCCATTTATCGCTTACTTATATCGGAAAAAATCCGAGACTTACGAACTGCTGTAAATATTTATCAAGGTGAAAGATTTTTTTGTTCTAAGATAATTTTTGATTTGATTTGAGGACTTTGCTTTATAATACTACATGCGCTACTTAAATGCAAGTTTCATGCTGCTTTTCCACTCATTTACAAAGATTCATACAAATGTGTAACTGTAGTCGATGGCTGATGGTAGGGTATGGACGGAAGTTGCCTAGACAATGCCTAGGTACTTACTCTCGGCTTTGAAGTAGTGTTTACGGATAATCTTCATCCTGTCCTTCAGAAGTCGATCAATTCGTCAAGGATTATTGCTTGCTACTGTGACCTATTGTAATTACAAGAAAAGTAGGTTGTCGTAGGTCATTGAATTAGTTATAAACTTCCATCCATTATCATTCTTTTGATCGTCGAATCATTAATTGTAAATGATACGTGGATTAATTGTAATACGTGGATGTTATAAAACTATGTTTTGAACATTTTGAAGATTCAAAGAACACAATTTTCGACTTCTGTGGCGCAGTGGTGCAAACAGCTGAAGGCTACACATGAGGTTTTAGGGTCGAAAACCGGTCGGGGCGGAACTTTATGTTATTTGCAAGACGTATTAGTAATATGTTTAGTTTACCGGTCTGTTGTATTCGTATATATGTAGTTTATACCATATCATTGCTTCGTTACTCTGACACAAGTACTTCCGATACTTGCTGCAGGGCTGAGTAATTGTGTGATGTATTGTGATGTGGTTTATTTACTTTCAGTATTGACAAAAATCTTCAAAGACAGCTTAGAGTTGACACAAAAATCACGATGTACATAGTTGTAGGTATGTCTATTCTTATATTATAGCACATAAACCGTTCTCTGGAGAAATCAAAAGAGAATCATGAAAGGTGAATGCTCGGCCATTGCAATTTGGTCCAAGGATGAAAATGTTACATTATAGCGTATGATTACATTTACACTCCCCTACTATTGGTTAAATAAATATTAAAATCGAGTAGTTCCATTACAACATGATGCATTCGATGATTAATAGAAATCATCATTTTGAAGACTTGGATGTTATCTTGAGATACCTATTAATTTTAGTGCCAAAGTAAATGTTTTTTCTAATTATAATATATTTTAGCTAATCTATTTTTACTAGCTGCACCTTAGGAAAATATGTTCTTATACTTAGCTATTTATCATACATTAACTACTAAAAAACATAAGTCCATTAAAAAGGTAAGAGTGCTTATTTTTTCGGCAAGAAAAGTTATTTGTTTAGTTTTTTGGGGTTAGTTATTTATTTTACGGCGGTAGATCTACGTGCGTACGTCTGGGTTGGTACCCTCCTTTCTATTTCTGCCATGAAGCACTTCGCTGTGTATTGGTTCCAAGGATGTGAGAGCTCGAGATGTAGGTATAACATCTTTACCTCTACGTGTGCAACACTCTTGGCATTCCACGATATCAGGGACATCGTCGTATCAATAGACTAACTAATAATAATATATATATTTATATATTTTTGTCGACCTCGGTGGCGCTGTGGTGTAAACAGCCGACTGCTACGCTAGAGGTTCCGGGTTCGTATCCCGGCGGGGACGGGACTTTGTGTTATTTGCAAGACGCATTGTTTCGCTTACCGGTCTTGGATGTTGTATTCTTATCTATGTAGTTTTTAGCTTGTCGTTGCATAGTTCCTGTGACACAAGTTCTTACGATACTTACTGCAGGGCTGAGACAATGTGTGTGTCGTGGTGTGGTTATTATTATTATTCTTATTTATTATCATTTTCACCAAGTCAACCTTTTGAAGTAGTTTAAAAATATTTTTATCTTTTAGTTTCAAGTAAGTAGTAGGGGTAAAAACGAACTGGGTGCCCCCTTTCCGCTTACGTCAATACCTTTATTTCTGAACGTAATAACAGTAACGTAACCTAGTTTACGACAATCAGGTTACATCGATCACTCGTAGCTTATTTACTGATTAAACACGACATCATAGATGCTTTTTTATAAGATATAGTCATAGCCATAGATGTCCTAAAAAAAAGAGATCAATATCCAGAGCATACCACTCTGGAACAGAAAACGTCCTCGCTTGTTGTCAGTACTGTGCCTTTTCTCTGGTTTTTATTCTATTCGGTGCCGTGTATGGTAGTAATAAATTGAAGCTGTCTAAGCTTCTACATTTTGCAATACCCGGCGACCGGCCGGCTCAAATCTGGACGGTGACCGTGCAAATGTGAAAAAGCAATTGCGATGCTAAAAGTATACATTGCAGTATGGAATTTCAGAAAAGAGTACCGGACGGCTCGAGTTTTTTGCGATGTTCGTTTACGAGTTACTCAGGCCGATGTGTTTGTTCCCTGATCGTTATAACTTGAACCTCTTCAAGTGGAATTACTACTTATGTGGGTCATCCTTTTTAGTACCTCAACTAGAGATTAAAATTTACAAAGTCTTAAATCTTAAATATTTTCATAGTCGTTTAACATAAGTTCAATGTTTTTGTGAATTACCCTGCTGTTCTGGGTTCTCTTATTACAAAAAACTTTTATTTGCAACTCAAATTTCAATTACGTTACCAGTTTCAAAGACTAACAAATTATGACCAGTGTATTACCAGGCAATAGATTTTATATTCTTAAATAAAATTTACATTTCAATAAAATGTATAATTCTTGTGTGTATGCACTTCTGAATTATAAAATATTCAGATTCTCAAAGATTATCCTACAGAGTAACAAATTATGCGTTGACATACACAAGGCAGATTTTAATGAGCCCCGAAAAGTAGGATGGCCCAAATATCTTCTAACTAAGCAAACCCATACAAATATTATGATATGACGCTTGGTTATGATTTACTTTATCAACTTTACTATTAATCAAACATTTGTTAATTTGTACCAAGAAGTTTTCCGTGATGTGTGTTTTTAGACTGTTAATTTCAATTTAGCACGACGCTTGTTTTCTCGCAAGCAATAATATGTGTTTGGTAGTCATCGCTTTAGACTCATTATTTCAGCTTCCATCGAGTTTTTACCGGACAACACTAATTAGAATTACGAGAATCGCTCACCATACAAAACATTCCTTCCTATCACTCATTAGTCGACTGATTGTCTTTCTCGGTATCTTCTCTAACCTAAACCTAATTTATTTGAGGTCAAGTTCTTTTACACAAAGTTACTTAAACTGAGGGTTACGAATCTTTCTATTGGATGTATAATAAACATTGATTTTATTTAAATTTTAACGAAACTTTGAATTTAAACATATTTGAATATGAAAATATTGTTCGCGCCTAGACGGATAAGGAGCTGTCAGCACGGAGAGGCAATTTGCTGGATAGGTTCCGCTCCCCCTCTCGCCAGCCCCCACAGCAGCGATGAGCATTGACAATACATTCATTAACATCTTTCGCTAATTGTATCGTCGTGTAAAATAAACTTTTTTGAGATCATGTTCTTTCTATTTGCTAGAAGCAATAAACAGTAAAACCCAGACGCCATAGTCAACAATATATTTATTTATATTTTAGTACTACTTGTACTACAGTCTAAAAAGAAACATGATTAAATGAATATTTATAGATAAAAATTATGAAAAATAGGTTATTATAGATCAATTTAACAAAATTAAAAAGTGGACATAATTTGAAGTGCATATCAAAAATAAAATCATAAATAGGCATAATAATAATTTTTGTGTCATCTCATATTCAAAACTTGTCGTAGTTAACTTCGTAGCCCATACGAAGGGTCTCGTAGCAACTACTACGATGTAGTAGCACAACTTGTAGTATTTTCTATTTAAATAGTAAAAGGGTCAATCTTGTCAGTATCGATCAGCATGTTACGAAAGGAAGTCATTATTTACTAACTATGTAAATGCATAAGCATCGGAAATTTGAATTGGACATGCTATAGGGAATATCCATAAAATTGAATCTGACTATCCAATTAATTTATCGTAACGTATGTGGAATTAATATATTTTTAGTGAAATAAGAATTAGAATTGAACGATAAACCAGGGAGACATAACCATTCAAATTTATCAGAACGACCTTTTCTATGGAAGTTGTATGGCACCCGTGTACTTTGACGTCATTATACATATACATAACTTAGTTGATAAGTCAGATATTTGAGATGTGGATATATTTGGTATTGAATAATAATAAAAATAAATAAAAAGTTATACATATTGCCTATTATAGTAAGATTCCATCCATAAACTGTTTGTATAGAATACTATAGGTTGTGCTGCTACATGACATAGTTACATAGACAAAAACTGTGACAAATTGAAAACAATAAACACTTCTATAAATAGAACTACATGATTAACGTGGTCAGCTAAATATAGTATCATGAAGTGTTTGTCTGCTACCTATCGATAAAAGATATCGCAACTTGTTATTCACTACAAGCTGCATAACAATACATGTGTTATTAAAATAATTGATTATTATAAATAAATAGTTGTTAACAACTATCTATTCATATTAAAATTATGTCACGAACTCAGAAATAATTGTAAAAGGTCAATCTCTTTAGACTAAATAACACATAACGATATGTACATGCGTTTTAAAATTAACGATAATTACAAAGTAAATAAACAGTTATTGACATCAGATTATGTATATATACAAAGAGCATTAAAATAACTGAAATAAATAAGGTTAAATCCCTTTGCAGTGCTTTCTTTTTAACTGAGAAGAAACTAGAAAAAAATGTGTGTTGTTATTTTGTGGTGAAAGAACGGAAGACAGTATAATTTTTGTTTAGTAAACATGTTGTTTGTTCAGATGTTAATTTCAATTAATTTATTTTAATAGGCAAAAACTAGAAGGTATTTTCTGCATTACAAATAATTACAATTTCATTTAGAAATAGGGTAATTTCTTTTTATTATAGTAAACTAGCTTTGCCGCGACTCGGAAAATTTTCACAATATCTTTATAAATTGTAGTCTATGTGTTATTCTGGTATATAAGCTACATTGTTGTAAAGTTTCGTAAAAAAAATCAGTCGTTTTTACGTGAAAGACTAACAAACATACATACATCCACACATCCTTACAAACTTTCGCGTTTGTAATATGAGTGAGGATGAAGGAGAAGTTATTTAAGCTTATTATGAAACAGGTCTTTTTAAAACAAATGGTAATATATTCATGAAAGTAGGCAAGAGTCAGAAACAAATTATGCGGTAAAACTTTGTTATCATAAATAAACAGGTAAATCAGATTCCCAGAAACTTTTTCAGTACAGCTTTTTGGGTAGGTACAGTCAAATACATTAAACCAAACTTTATTAATAAAATATTGTTTATGTTTTTCAGAAATATTGTTCAAAATTACTAGATAAGTACTAACTTCGGTTTTCAAAAACGAATCCTTTAACAAACCAATTCATACATCTATACTTAAATAGGTACTTAACTAACTATAGAGATTTCTCTAGTTACAATGTAGACGAAGGGGATTTGTGCTTTCTTAAAGTCTTTCAAGTTTGACTTTGTCTTTATATGGTTGGAATTTTCTTTAAACTTAAAAATTGTTAAATATTTTATATATAAATGGTATACCACTATACTCCCTATATAGAAGCAGTTTCGCTTCAACAATTTCTATACAAATTTATAAAAGCTGAATTTTAAAAATCATTATTCAGGCTAACGTCTCCCACATATTTAATTACCCTTACAAATTCAAGGTCAAGAAGTTTTTTTTTTTGGATTTCGTGCCTATCTGAGTTTTAGCGTCATAATAAATTTTGGTTGTGTTTGAGATTTAATATTTTTAGAGACTTGTAGGGGGAAGGAATAAAATGATTTTTTTGAGTTTTTGCGATTTTTATTACAATATATGTATGAATGTAAATTTTATATTGTGAATGTAAATACTTATATTTCAATTTATCAAAAAAATTTATTAAAGAACGATTTTTTTTTGGTCTCGACTGTAAATTATTTTCCATTGTACATTTCCAAGAAGAGGTGACATCAGTGTTTGGTTCGATAAATAATTACAGTACTCGAAGGAAAGTGGGATTATGTTTATCTACATTTAATAGTGAATACGCGTGAAAACGACAATTACATGATAAGGAATAAAATCATACCAGTACAGAGTAGACTTGTAAATAACTAACCATAAAACTATTAAAAATAATAATAATGCCACGTCACGACACACACATTGATAGTCCTGCACTAAGATAATCTTCTGTCGCAGGAACTAAGCAACGATATGGTATATACTACATAGACAAGAATACAACTTCCAAGACCGGAAAAGCGAAACAATGCGTCTTGCAAATAACACAAAGTCGGCGAGATTCAAACCCCGAAACCTCTTGCGTAGGAGTCGGTTGTTTACACCACTATGGTTTGCATTACGCTGAAAGGTTGACCATGGCTATGCCTACAGCGTGAAAATGCAGCCAGTCTGCATAGTAAGGAATATACAAGAGTTTATTAAAAAATAGAATAACATAGGTTTTTTATTTATATAATTTATATCTTCGTATATATTTCCCATCCTGGAATTTACCTTTTTCCTTTGTAGATAAGTACCAATAAATTATATCCTGGCTGACTGTTAACGTACAACCAAAACTTTTATACCTACTAAGTCATGAAAATTAACAAGAATAAGAATAAGAATAATTTATTTGCACGAAATATTGACTATACAGGAGGTGTTAAGTTTTATAAATAGGTAGGTACACATATTTCACTTGTATCAAGCATGAAAAATTTCAGTCAGAGCATTTGTATTAAAATGAAGGAAGATCCTTATTAGAGGTTTTTGTCGTCAAAATATTCTTTAACACTATAATAACATTTTTCAGTTAGTAGTCTATTTATATATTTTTTTAAATATTGTTATGGATACATTTTTATGGGATTCTGGGAGTTTATAATATTTTTATAGACATATTAAAACTGAATTACAGAAATTAATTAATTACAGAAATACAGGTAGAGGACGTGGGTTCGAGTCTGGGGTTACACTAAGTTGTAGCTGCCATGTTTCTTTATGTGCCCGGATAGTGGCGACAAATTCGCAATCTGTCACACTGGGACTCAACATGCGAAAAGCGGTGTGTAGCAAGTACCTCTGCCGACCTCTCTCGAGGGACTACGGCGTGACTTTATGTTTTTTTATGTTCATGTATGAAATATGGGTTTATTTAGTAACGGATTTTATTGATGTATATTCATTTTATTCACAGCACATTACACCACATTTATAAATTATATAAAATTTAACAAAACATTCGCCATTTACGAATATGCCTTTTATAGAAATTTGTATTATTGACACGTTTACATAAAAATACAACATAATTTTTGGGCTATTTACAAAATTTTTAACATGGGGTGTGTGTGTGTGTTTATATATTTTTGTGTATTATTTTATAAAAAAACCTCCTCGAAATTTGAAAATTAAATCCTAAAAGGGATAAAAATCAAGGTAACCAACATTTCTAGTTGATTTAATAATTATTACCTTTGTATTAAAGTAGCTGAAATTCATGGTGTAAATGAAGTAATCTGCCCTACTTAGATAACACCCGGCTCTAAATATACGTAGCATACAAACAAGCAGGTGCAACTACCTATTTACGTAATGTTAAGTTAAATAAAATTGGATAGATAGTTTTTGAAACATTTCACATAGAATTATTGTTCTTACTCAGTATATACATGTAATATTTTTATCCTCAGTAACTTTGTACATACAAAATTGATTTACCTATTTTAACCATGAAAAAACCTTAACCTAAACCTTATATACGTAAAGTAAATAGGTACTGAAAATCAGTTTTACATCAAAATAGCAAGTTCTCCTTTCGAAGAAGTTGGCAAGATAAACTGTTTCGTTATTTTGTTACGACTTGTAAAGACATACATATTGTTTCAAGTGATTTACACATGTTTAGGTGGCAAACAACAGGCTTTAGCACGTAGTTTTACGGCGGTGTGATGTTCATTATATCTATTATTGTATCATATAAATGAGCCAGACAAAATGTATTGTAGGTACTATCGTTCATTAATTATGTACCATTTTTATAGTATGATTTTCCGCATTGAAGATAAATATTGTGGTTTGTGCAGTTTGCGGTTATGTAATTCTGTTTTTTCCTTTCATACAATGATATTACAAAACATAGATAAGTTATATCCTTGCACATCAATCCAAAACTGTTTTTCAGACAATTCGGGACACTAGATTGCAAAATGATATGATAGGGATACCACTATCAAAATCTGAGAAAAAAGAAGAGAAAAGGTATATTTTTAGTGGTTCCTTATATAAACAAACTTCACTAAGAACAAACTGACCCAGTTAGGTTGTTTTCGAGTCTTCACTTCGCGTGCGCTTATAAAATGTCTATCTCTTGTTTATGTATAATAGCATTGCGATCACATGTCTAGCCATATCTACCACATTGTACCATCACTGCAACACTTGTTAACCAGGATCAACAGTAGGACCCTTTGAGGCTCAAATCTATTTGAAGCGAATCTAATATTTTGACCGTCCGTCACGCCAGAGACATACAGACATCGTAGGTAGTAAACACCGTATTTCGTATGTTTATCTTGAATCCCAGTGTGACAGGTTTGAATATGTCACCAATATCCGGGCACAATGAGGAACATACCAGCTACAACCCGAAACTCGAACCCTCGACCTGTCGGGTCGGTCTGTTAATCAAGGCACGTAACAAACTGAGCTTCCTCGTCCTCGTCGTATCCACATCTCCCATCTGAATCTTCCACATTAATAATGCAGTTCATACTCATTGACACAGTCACTTGTTATGAAATAATGACCTATTTACTCATGACTTTCTTCTACAGAAAGCCGACACTTTGTCATGTTGATATTTTTATTGGTTGCTTAACACTACCGAAGCTCATTCTCTAAAGGACCGTTAGGAAAAGCAATAAATAACCAAAGGAGTACAAGGTCATGATGCTTCCGTGTTTAATCGTTATTTTCTTGAACCTTCAAGTTTTAATGTATAACCTTTTGTTAGTTAATTACCTTAGATTTGGTAACTAGACTTGGAAACCTACTGACACAAGTAGAGATAGAACAGGCTATGAAATCTTATTGTTGGATAGCTTACTAAAACAATTTTAATAAACTGTCATAAAGAGCCATAAAGAATAAACTCGAAATTGAGCCTAATTAAGTCTTCTTTTAAAGCAATTCAAAGTCATAGAGGTTCATCAGAGAAAATCTAGAAAAAAAATCTAATTACTAATAATTTTGTCCGACTACGGCGAAACAAAATGGAGGGTTTTAATTTTTTCAATGATAACCTCACGAACGACACAAAAAACCGTATCACAGGAACTATAAAACGTATATTGTCATACTTTTCCTGTTATTAAGCGATATTTCATTTAGATTTATGAAGGAGTTTTCATACTAAAAACTCGTAAATAAAGAAGTATAGTTTGCGACGCGACCAATCAACTGTACCAGACTGTTTGGAGTTCATTATTTTTAGAGATCCTTTGGTTAACGGAAACCTATTTACATCACCAAACAATTTACGACTTTTTAATGATTTAATCTTATATTCATGAGGTTTTTTTTTGGTATTATATTAATAGTACATAAGGTATAACTTAGATATACCAGAATAGCAATTTGTGTACCCATTTTCGAATGTTCAGTAAGGAAGTGCTGTTTTTGATACTAAAATTAAGATTTACTCTCATTGTTTGGTAACAAAAATGATTTCTCTAAACAACTTTTAAAAATCGCTCACAATTTTGTTTACTACCCTTCGGTTTAGGATTTCTGGCTTATATCTTATATTAATATTTATTTTTAAAGGGTAAAATAGGTTGATTAGATTCCCTTACACGTTGAGTAGATTAGACCTTAAGGAAAGGGTCAGATGAAAGGAAATGTGAGGGCCAGAAAGGTACCTTACCTTAGAGATCCCTAATTATTAACGCTTCAATAAAATGTACCTAAAAGATAATTATATTAACTAGTTTTTGCCCGTGTCTTTTTTCGTGGACAACTCCTATATTGAGACCTATATGTATGTGGGTACAAGTAATTTAATTGCCAAATTTAGAAAAAGACGGTTGAGCTACTTCAACATTCAGAATATAAGAACCAATGTCAATACATTATATAATAAGTAGATACCTATTCATATTTAAGTACTTAACTGATGCATATCGTCGGCGACGGACGAGCGAAAACCTCGCACTAATATCACAGTTTTAGTTAAAATATGATTATCTTTGTTAAACACCTGGTACCGCATCTATGATTGTATTAAAAAAAAAAAAACAGACCTTTGATCCATAGTTTGTTAGTAACAATATTAACAATGTTTACCTACTAGCTATAGTTAGTTAATAATAATTAATCAATAATTTATTAGTAAACTTATATAACTAGTTGTGTTCGTACTTAAATTCTACAACTGAAAGTGTTCTATTAATTTCCTAAAAACGGACAGTCCCCGCTTTCGGCTATCTCCGTCGGAGCGCTGTTATTGCTGCCCCGTAGTCGGCGCAATAGTGATGCCGCTTTTTTACGCAGGATGGCTCCAAAGCTATCCATCTCTGCATATGCAAGCATAGCTGAAGCGCTACAAAACGTGGCAGCTTCAACAGTGCCCTGAAGGCATTATTGTACTGGGTCCGCAAGGCCTCATACGACTTTTTTGTATAATGTGTCCACAAACTACTTGAGTAAAACGATGTGCAGTAACCTTTGAAAAGTGTTATTTTTACTGCAACCGAGCACCGTGCAAATCTGCGAGCCAACATGTTCGCTCTAATCGACAAAGCCCTGCGTCCCCTTTCCATATCAACATCATCTTTTAGGTCTTCTTTTACTAAGTGCCCAAGGTATTTAAATAGTATTGTGTTGGATTTAGGCACTATTTACTAACGCGAAAGTTTATAAGGATGTATGAATGTTTGTTACTCTTTAATGCAAAAACTTCTGAATGGAATTTAATGAAAATTTACAATAATATAGCTTATACATCAGAATATATATTTGTTTTCGCCAAGTAACTAAGATATGCTACTTAGCACCTAATGCAAATGTTAATTAGTTACATTTTAATTTAATGGATGTAACTACCAATCACAGTCAAATACGTAACACCTCGCTTAGCCAATAACTTGAGTTCATAGACAGACCACAGATAGACTACGAATTGATCGCATCCATTTTGGTAAATTTTTACCTAATTTGAAGTAAATCCACTTCATAATCCTAAATCTTCTTTTATTTGTTCGCCTAATACTGAACACTATTGAACCATTTTCGACTACTACGCGGACGAATTTCTTCTAAGCAAAAGCTATTTGATCATAAAACAAGACAAATCAAGGACGTCCCATCCAATTTTTTTTAGCGGATAATGATTTTTTCGTGTAAAATTTGGTTTTAGTTATACAAGCATTTCACTTGTCGCCAACGATATATTGTAACAATAATAATAAAGTCGTATGCAGGTACGATATTAGAAACTTTGTTGACAGGTATGTCTATGTATACGATGAAAGGGAATTTCCTGAATCTTTCTGCGAAATCCGATTCCCGCTTGACTGTTTTTTACACATCTTATTGGATACATGCCAAACGGTTTCTGAGAAGGGGCCGTTGAGATTTGAAGCGAAGGTAATTAGTTATTTCCACAAACCAATATTGCAAATATTAGTTTATATTTTATTTTTCAGAAGAGTAAAACAATAAAGTGAATTTAAAAGTTATTTAATAAAAGTGTAGGTATACTTTTGATCAAAGCGAACGAAACCACATCTAGAACGACGCTTTATCGAGTTACCTCTAGATCCGTCTAGGGAAACATTCTTACTAAATATCTCCAGAGAAACACACACAAACTCACACTTTCTTCCTAATAGGGTAGGCAGAGACAATGGCTTGCCATGGGCAACGATTCTTACAAACATTTCTAGCTTCCCCCACATCTGCATCTCCTTAAACACTCCTACACAAGACGGTTACGGGTACTGCCTTTGAACTTTATTCTTGAAGGATTTTTACACAAATTAGATTCAGATCTCAGTAATTAAGTATTTAACTCTTTTGATTCAATTCATGTAGTAGAATTAAGATTAAAGCATTGCGTCATTTAATTACAACCCAAACGCTGCAAACAATTTAATGTTGGTAGTTGAAAAGAAATGATGAGGAAATGAAACAGAGTTTGTTGATTTTCCTTAATCGTTAAAGTAAAGTTGAATTAAGAAACAACGCAGTATGTTTTTTTTTACAGTTTCTTTGCCCTTTGATGTGGATACGAGTGTATTTGGTTATTTAAGTTTGTACAACTCGTTTGTTGTGAAATGTCCTGTTTTCTCCTCAGGTGATGGTTTTTTACTAACAGTAATTGGGAAAAATGAAGAATTTACGTTTTGATTGGTTTAATTTAGTCTCAAGAGTCAAACCCGACTTTGAGTTTTTTTAACAAGAATCGAGGTTATTACCAAGTGCATCTCAGTACTACGTCAGTACCTAGTTATGACTATCGCCACAAACCCGACTTAGTGTAAAGTTTATTTTAACAAGACTGTCTAATATAAAATGATTTAAATGCCTTGGCTACAAACTTTGTCAAAAAGTTTTAGCATATTATTAAAAGACTAGAGCTGGCCACTGGACTAATATCAATTGACAGACAGACAGACACACTATTATGAACTGGTACGAGCGGACGGACAAGTTTTTATTTAAATATTAATATTCAGGCAAGTTTGTGAAGTTCGTGATATAAGTATAAGAAGGTACTAATTATTTAAATTTACAATAAACACTTAAATTTTCAAAGAAGCGTTGACAGTGAGCGTATAAATTTATTTCATTACAACTTTAAACCCGTTGACATCGAATTTAAAAATAGATTGTGCTTTAAGAGACTGTTTGGCGGGCGATCGGCCTTAAAGTTTTATTGTGGCAACACTGTACAGTAGTGACGCAAATCGGAAATAAATTTAGTTACAGATATCATTCGGAGGTGTGTGCTGTTTATTTTAGATTGAGGTCGAGTTATTACTAAGAGAAAATGAAAATTTTGTTGAAGGTTTGCTGTATTACTTGGCTTCATATTTCATCTGCTATCGCTTGCTTCTCTGTTAGTCTGAGGGGAAAAAAAAGAAAATAAAGCTCGTGTCGTAAAATATACATAGCTCCACATAAACACTATTATTTCAAATTAGACTACATTTTATTATTAAAGATTTTCCTTTATGTCTTTTTCGTTAAAATATGAGGAAACATATTTTATCCTTAAATTTTTCCCAATATGATTTTGTATGTAAGTTAATTTATTTCTATTACCTAAGTGTGCTATGTATATTTTACTTTAATATCTTTATAAAAATATGTTTGACTTTGACCGTTTACGTCCCGATTCAGGTAAAGTAGGAAAGAAAAAAATATTAATTACGTAAAGATGATTTTAGCCTATAGGTACCTCCATGTAAGTAGGGGCACAGAAGGTTTTTCGGTTTCCTTTATCACGTAATACACTCGGCGTCAAAAATATCGCCCCTCGCTGAAATTCAGCATCAAGCTCATCTAACTTTTATAATAAGAACTCTGGCTAATAGATCATGGTGTCAAATTAAAGCTTGTTTAATATCCCTTCAATTAACATGTTTTTTTTTAAATTAAACGTCATAATTTCCATGTCGAAGAAGTTGTAAGAAAATGTACCAAAACACTCGTTTCAAGGGTCGCGACTTGAGCTTAGTTCCAGAGCTATAAAATGCCTGGACGCTGCACATCTGAGCGGGATGACCGCTTCATTGTGACGTCGTCCCTGCGCAGTCGCTTCTCTAGCGCTGTCGAGGTGCAACAACGTCTTCGAGAAGCTCGCAGGACTTCAGTTAGCGTCTCTACTATTAGAAGGAGACTGCGGGAGAAAGAAATTAGGGCTCACAGGGCTACTACTGGCCCTAAGTTGACTACAGCACATCGTAGAGACCGCTTACAATTTGCCCGAGATCACGTCGATTGGACGTTTGAGCAATGGAGGCAGGTTCTCTTCACCGACGAGACAAGAGTCTGCCTTTATTGCAACGACAGGCGTGCAAGGGTGTATAGGAGGTCGGGCGAACGATTCGCTCAGACCTGCATTGAAGAAACAGTGGGTTACGGAGGTGGCTCGTGCATGTTCTGAGGAGGCATCTCTATAGATGGCAAGACCGACCTTGTCTGCGTTTCATCGACCAGAGGGACTCGCGGCCAGGGGTCTCTGACTGCTGGTCGCTACATTAATGAAATACTGGAGCAGCATGTGGTTCCATATGTGGGTTTTGTCGGCTCTGACTTCAAATTAATGCATGACAACGCGCGATCCCACACAGCTTTAATTGTGCGAGAATATCTGGAGGAGGTTGGGATCCCTATTTTGTCGTGGCCAGCCAGAAGTCCTGACTTAAACCCCATAGAGCATCTTTGGGACGAGGTAAAAAGACAAGTTCGGTCACGAGATGTCGCCCCTACCACCCTGCAGAAACTTGAAGATGCCGTCACCGAGGAATGGGACAGAATTCCGCAGGAATCGGTTGTAAAGTTGGTGCGATCGATGAAAGACCGTTTAGAGGCGGTAATAAGGGCAAGGGGGGGGGGGAACACTAGGTTTTAAATTAGTTTTGTTTTATTTTGTAATTTTTTGTATTTTTTTTTTGTTATTGTTTTGTATGATGAAATAAATGTTTTTTTTAACTGTTTACAATGTCTTTTCAATATTTTTTGACAAATGAGGAAATCTTTATTGTTTTCTTTATAACCATAAAAACCATTAAATTACCTTTAAGTTAATACTTGACCCAAGATTAAAGTGAAATAAAGTCGGTTGAAAACATTTTTTGCAAAGGGGCGATATTTTTGACGAAGAGTGTATTTTTAATAAATCGAAAAGAGCGCTTTTTCTATCATACCAACATAAGAGTATGGAGAGATTTTTTTTAATTTCGAACATGAGCCAAATCGGTCCAGGGGTTCCCAAGACATACCTAAGGATCGCGAGTTCTCAGTTCGGAGGCGAAACACTAGTAAATAAGAAGTAAAACAATATTTCAAATAACGTTATGGGCAAACAAGCAGGCGGTTATCTTGATGGAAAATGATACCACCGCCTATTGACACGACATGCATTTGACGTCATAGGATACCAAGAGGACCGTTAATGCGTTGCCCTTGTAGAGGTAAAGATGTGATACCTCGTACTGGTATATCGGCTCTTCAATTCTTCGAACCGAAAAAAAGCGAAGTGCTTCACGGCAGGAATAGAAAGGAGGGGGAGGAATCTCGCACGTATATCTACTGAAACTATAAATCTGAAATTATCTGAAGAAACATCATCTTTAACCAGAATATGTGAAGAATCCGTTATATTTACATTTTCCCGTTACCTGTTACCCTACGCCTTGAGAATTCCAGTAAAATCATCAAATTCGTGATGATGTAATCGTATTCACCGAAAACCTGTTACACAAAACAAATTACGTTGTAATATCACACCTACTCATCTTAAAGGTAAACACATGAGTCAAGATTGTTGGAACACCATTGTCCAAAAACAATAAAACATACTTACTAAGTAATGAGACAAAATATGTATTCACCTCTTAAAGCTTCGAAGAATCCAGTTGTTTTGGAAGTTGCGTTCGAAAATATATTAAGATCTCATTTAAAACTAAGTTAAATATGTGTAAATAAAATTGGATGTATCTGTTAAGTTTGGAAATATGATTTCTTTAATTTATGTAACCACTCACATACTGACGGACGCGACAAGCCGAAGTGTTAACTAACTGCGAACTATCTCTACAAAAAGTCACATTCAAAAGTTGTCGGAAGTTTAGTTGCAAAGTAAGCAATAATAAATACGGTATTAATTACACACATAAAAGGCTTTAAATTAGATAAACAAATATCAAAGTCGTTAATACCTCCTTATAGCTGTTTAATAAAATGCGCAGATTCCAATCTCGCAATAAGTAGACATCCTGTACTTACAAGTTTTCATTAATAATTTACATTATTTAAATATAAACTATGTTCAGTGATTTCCTCTTTGCAACTTGTAGATTTAGTATTGATTGTATATCAAATTGGGGACATTCCCAATAAATATGTTAGCCCTTGCACTAGGACTAGGACATACAAATGTTCCCCAACGAAACACAGTTACATTTTGTTGCTAAATATACATATGTATGGATTTAACCAGAAAGAAAGACGACGAAGCCGACGATAAGGACGTGGTAGCTCAGTTTTACGTGTTGGTTAACCGACCGACCCGACCAAACAGGTCGAAGGTTCGAGTCTCGGGTTGCCGTACGTTGTAGCTGATATATTCCTCATTATATACAGATAGCGGTGTCAAATTCGCAAACTGTCACACTGGGACTCAACTTATACTTACGAAATGCGGTGTTAATACCTCTGCCCAACCCTCTCGAGAGATTAATTTTTTGTTTGTGTGTTTTTAAAATGTTAATTAGTAGTAAGGAAACAGTTGGTCAAAGTCTCGGATTTTCTGGCGATCTGGATAGCCTATTTACAAACCTAGAGAAACTCTAGTCTGATCCATCTTCGTCGTTATTTACTAGGTAACGCTCTATGCGGACAGGTATGGCGGTCGTACCTATGCTTTTGGCCTTGTTGGGTTGTGAAAGATGCAGCCTGATCGATTACATACATTTTTCAAACTTAAGCAAAGCTACTGGTCTCCGGGCTTTAGTTATTTAGTAAGGAGCTGTTTTGTTGTTTTATCGGTTTGTAAGATAAATTCCAAATTGTTTTTGAGATAGAAGAACACAGTTATTCTTCTGGGTTCACATTAGTTTTCTATACGTCAGATACAAATAACTACAGCAATGTCTAGTTGTAGCTAACTATAATTCTAAACTGTTCATTTATTCGCACCTCTACAGGTGTTGTATAAAATCTTTTGACATTAATATTTACAGAAAGAAAGCGAAACGTCATTTATATTAATCTTATTGATAGATAAAATATTAATATAATTGTTATCATTCAACTGCACACATGTGTTTTATTTTATTTCTGACACGTTTACTCAACTTTATTTAAATTGTATTTGAATTTTCAAAATATTTGTACCCTAATTGCTGATGTGTCTTTTTCTTAATTTGTTTTGTTTGTTCTCTTATAAACTATTGATTTTAAATTTTATTTCATTGCATTTGTTGGCTGTAAATAATGCATCAATTAACTTTATTCTTCATCATCTTGTACTGTACATTGTCATATAGTACATATGAAACGTAGCTTTTCCTAAATAAATAAATTTTGTAACTGCAGTCGCTAGCTGCAATAAATTCGTCAGTTTAATTTTCATTCGAGCTGCTACGAACTCATCTTCACTACATGGTATAAAACAAAGTCGCTTCCCGCTGTCTGTCCCTGTATATGCTTAGATTTTTAAAACTAGTGATTCAAGAGGAAGGTTTAAATGTATATAATACAAGCATAATATCCGTGCGAAGTCGGGGCGGGTCGCTATACATTGTACAAATATGTCATCCGGAAGTTTATTTTTTCCCAAGGTACGCGTTTACCTCACGACCTTAGATAAATCACGCATCGCATTTATATAGCGCGTGTACAATGTTATGTGCACATAGTAATACAATATTGCATTGTATATTAATGCGTATCTAATATGCGAGGTTGCGTAACCAAGCGCGTCAGCGTTTGACACGAGTTTGCTAAACGTACTCATAAATGCTAACGTTTTAGCGCAAGGATAGTAATGATAACCGGACCGGATAATGGTTGAGTAACGCCCGAAAACAGGAGTGTTTTTGAACTGTATATAAATACATACATATATGTTTATATTCGTCCCTATCTGTCATAACCAAAACAACAAGACAGTTGGTAGTGTGACTGGGAATAAAGTCTGTGCTTCGTCGCACGGCTGCATTATTTTTACGAAGGAAACCGCTGTTTATCCTCGTTGATAGGTTTTGCGTCGGTGGGATACTCGTAGAATGGCGACTTAAAAATACTAGATATAGGTATACAGGCAGGTTATGAATATGAAGATCGACAGTTATTGACGTCCTTTATCCAATTTAAGTAAGTATAGACATATTGTTTTAATTCGTAAAATGTTGTCAGAATGACAATATTATTTTTAAAAAGACAGATGTCTAAATATATCTCGTTCGTCTCACAAATACATACCCGAGCTGGGCTTTGATTCCAGGACCTCAAATGATTTTTCAATAAACGGAAATTTCCAATTCCGGAAAAAAAGTACACGTGCTGTTTATAAATGGTTATTAATACTTCATTATGAGATTGGACGCAGTAATTTGTTTCATCGAGTCGGTATAAGTCACACGTGGAAACCGAGGCGACACGAGCATCTTCAAAATAATAGGAAAAACCGATAAAGGACTAGAAGGATGCCTGATAATACCTGGGGCTGTTTAAGGCAAGAGTGAATACGTCTCTCCTGGGTAGGCATATTCCATTTTAGACTTCGTCGCCGCTTAAATTCTGGCAGGATTGGGGTCAATTGCTTGCCTAGTTTTAAATAAAAGGACCTGCTAACAATCTATGCACTTATGTACTACTGCTACGCTAGAGGTTCTTGGTTCGAATCCCGTCGGGGGCGGAACCTTGTGTTAATTGCAAGACACATTGTGAACCGGTCTTGAATGTTGTATTCTTATCTATATAGTTTATACCATATCGTTGCTTAGGTCCAGTGACACAGTTCTTACGATAATTACTGCAGGGTTGAGTGAAAGTGTGTGTCTTTATTTATTTAATGGTTCTACAAGAATCAGCGTGTACGTAAAATAGTAAGTATAGTTTTTAGGGTTAAGTGCCCAAAGGCTGAAATACGGGACCCTATTACTAGGCCTCCGCTGTTTGTTTGTGGCTCCCATACTAAAATGGTGTTCCTTTTTGCTTGATCTTGATTTTTATTTTTAATGAGTCCGACTCACACTTGACCGTTTTTTACGTTTTACCGTCTCGTCAGGTATAGCAACACCATTTGACGTTCAACTTTCGTCATAATTACGACAAACGATTGTTTTTGCCGTATCGGAAACTGCAAACGGAATCTATTTACGGCATAACGATAGAGACGCTCTTTGCTTATATCTTATCGAATGTTTTATTTTTATTTTGATAAGCTACCTACGTCACACCAAGCCGTACCTACTCTGGAAAGATTCGTATTCTTGCATAGGTTTATATAACTTTTCGTTGTTTCCTTGTTAGTGGAAAAGTTTGCAATTTATTACTTTTCTGTGGCTTTACTTCCCTATCATATTGTTTCGTACTTTTTGTAGATTTATTTATAACCAAAATAACTTACCCACGAGTCCCCTTGTGCCTACCTCTTTAAAATCACGTTACGTTTTATTTTGTTTGTTTTCTTTTACGTTTGTTTTAATGCAAAACATTACAAATTGGCAAATAACTTTTAGTTCAGTGTAAAGCATTTGATGTCGGATACATCCTAGGGTTAAAGCCAACATTAATCGTCAGATTAAGACAATTGTAACGTAATGTGTAAGATACACGTTTGCAACGCATCTTATAATTCATACACTTTTCCGCTTCGGAATTATCCAAATATTTCTGCATATTTTTAAATTTTGCCACTGTTTAAATATATTTTTCATTTAACACTGTTTATGTAAAAATACCATAATTCATATTTACTACGTATGAAAGAATTAATGAATTAGTAATACCTTTATATATTTACATGTAAATTATATTATTCTTTTTATAATACAAGTAGCAAAAAGCAACTATGTCTTTAGCCGGATTCTTCTAATGATAATGGGTTTTAAAATATTTTTGATTATTTAAAAAATCTTATTTTAAGTGTATTTGAACAAAACATGTTCTGGCTTTGATATTACGTTGCAGTTCGCTCGATCGATTCCCACCGAAAAAAAAACTAAATTCAAATTCAAAGTACAAGCTAACTGCATGCCTTTAAATTAATGCTAATCGCGTTTAATCTTTGTATTATTTTTATAATTTTACGCTCTCTTTCGTTAACACAGTTGTATTACGACCAACATCGAACAAAGCTTTCCGTTGGCAGTTCACGTTGGCTCTATGTGTAGTGGCGTTTTGGTCCAAAGGGCTATTTGCCAACCTTCTGTCAAAACAAAATTAAATGTAGAGTGGGTAAATGTTAACAATGGGGAAACCTAATGAATTTGTAAACACGTGACTCGTGTTGTTTTGATGAATTCAGAAAGTTAAATGTCCGCTGGCGCCGACTGGCTCAGAGAAAATGATTTACAATCGTACGTTCATACTTGTGTTAGTGGGCTTTACTCTGTGGTTTTACTACAAAACAAGTATTTGAAGACTAGCGTTATGGTTTATGTGCTGTAGAGACGTATGTTACCTATTCGGTATAGATGGCCAGTTTGATTTAATATTCGAATTTTCATATTTTATAGCATACCAAATGAAACTTCGTTTCAACTGTTAAAAAAAAAATAGGTACAAAAAAAGGGAACAATAGAAGTGTTTTCCATGCGTTTTACATTACATAAATAAAACTATAAAAATATTGATATGAATTTTAAAGTCCGTTTGGAGTATGGAAATATTCGGGGAAAAAGTGTGCAAAAAATTTCGTCCAATGACTATTTTTTTTCTGTCATTTACAGTCTTTAACCATCTCGAATCGTCATTTAAAACATATAAAATTAGACAGCAAAAAAATGGTCCTAGACATTATGACTTTTTCCGATCCGTTTTACTGTTTTTTTTTACTTAAGTCCTTTTCGTGGGTTGCGGTTGGAGTAGGTAAAATTGTAGTATATTAATTATTATTATTATTTTCTTTAATAAGTCGTTGGTTGTTTCAATACAAATAAACTTATTTTATGAAAGAAAAAAAATAAAAAGTAATCACGATACGCTTATTTCGTAATTCGCCGTAACGTTTCCATTAGCAACATTTAGAACGTAACTAATATTTTAAACTAAAATTTGAATTTTTTAATGACGTAGATGCAAACTGCGTCACAGATAACAAAACAGTTTGACAGTTCGTATACCGATCGGAAAAACATAAAATGTAGGCTGCATAACAATAAATTCAAAACAAGTTGTTTTTGTTTAGGTATAATGTTGTCCTGGTTTTGCATTTTTGTCAAAAAAAGGTCTTGATAGAATGGAAAATCCAAGAGCAAAGACATTATGACTTTGTTGATCCGTTTTACTGAGTTTTTTTTTATGTAGGTCCTTTTCGTGGGTTGCGGTAGGAGATGACAGGTAAAAATTGTAGTATTAAATTATTATTATTAGTTTCGTTCGTTGTTTCGGTTAGCTATGTTTGTCGCTGGCCGCCATACAAGTCTTGATACCTACATCATGTTACATATATCTTTATTCCAAACTGGGGTCGGTTCCTTTGTTGAAGAAATTAGATTAAAAAATCAGGCAATATTATATAAAGTTTAAATCTAGGTTTATACAGTTAATGTAACAGATAAGTAACGTCATTTAGATATTCATTATTGAGAAAACCGTTTTAACTTTCCTCATAAATTATGTAACAGGATCCAGCAATAACAATACATTATTTATAGATCCACGGAGCACTATAGCCGTTATTTTTAGCTTTTCTTGCGTTATTTTGATTTGAATAGTTACTATAACGGTTCAAATAACGAAATGCAAACAATTCGAAACGCATGAAGCGCTTTGCGACATATTTAATTATTCGCACTGATATCGCAATGATCGCAATTATTATTTGCTACCAACCAAGCAAATTAATTGCTAGCTATTAGGTACTTATAGAAATATATGCAAATTTAACTAAATTTATGACATACTATGACAGCCCAGCAGCACTAAGGTTCTAACACTGTTCCACGAGAAAATGGAAAATGTTATTTACAACTAGTCGACATTAAATTATAAGAAAAAAATAGTTCCTCAATTATTAGTAACATATTTTACAAGAATCTATGTGCCATTATTTTTTTATTATACGTAGTAAACAGAGCTCGATTATGTATAAAAAGTTATATGTCTGAGATATAGGATTTAAGATTTTATCAATTCAAATAATGCAACCTAAAAGTCAAGTATCTGCTTACCTTTATCTGAAAAACGGATAATGTAAAAGAAAAATATTATAATCCCAAAATAGGTGCATGATAAGTGAGACATGACCCCTTACTATATAAAAGTCTGTAAACTCAACATCCAAGGTTATTAAAGGTTGCCAGATGTTTTATTTTATGCAGATTTTTTTTTTTGTAGAATAATGTAAAGTCTATTCGGTGACGCGGTTTTTTTGCAGGCTTATTGCAAATATTATTAATTTACTATTGCAATGTCTTAATGTCGTTTTAGATCAAAATGAAAGTATATAGTAGGTAGCCATTTTTTAAATCAAAATTTAAAAAAATCGGCAGGGTTGCCCAAATTTGATTACCTTCGGGCACATCATTTTCTCGCCATGAGGTGAAACTGTGCATACATTATTCTTAGTTTATTAACTTAAATTAGAGTTTTAATTGATATTAAAACTAATTATGTTTTTAATTGTATCGAAACTCTGAACATAACAAATATATCCAGGATTGTAATGCTAATGGTAAGTAGGAATAATCGAAGGTAGAAACGCATGTCGTAAATGTTCTTAATCTTAACTTCCATTTCTCATATACTAAACAATGTCCTGTGACCTATTTTTTAGCCGTCAGTGCCGACCCTAACCTCAGATTCAAAAATAGAACTTAACCCTGCCACTGATTGTATGATTGCTAATGTTTTGCCTTCTGACGTCACAGGAAGAGGTGTGTATTGCGTTCTAGAAATAATTTAAGCTGTTATCTATATTTAGCCTGAATAAATAAGGAAGGAGATGAAAATAAACAGACGTTTTATGGATGGTAAGATCCTTCATTGTCAAGTGCGAAACAAACATGTTGGACAAAAATAGATTCCGTGATGTAAAAATCTACGGATATAAACTTTTCTTTAAGGGGCATACGTAAAAAAAAATCTAACTTAACCGGTTTGGCCCGCGAAAAGTTAGGTTATAAAGCAACTTTTCCCTTCACGATACAAACTTTGATGTGGTATAACTTTGGTATATAATTTATGTAGAAGAGAAGTTGGAAGCTTGATAGGTATTAACAAGTTGCGTGTTAAAGATAAATTAGTTATGAAGATATTGTAGTTTGAGGTTAAATGGTAAATTAGGTTACTCTGTCTTATATACCTTGCCGACCTACCTCAACTTTTTAAAATATACTTTAGAAATAAAAAAGTCGTTTAGTTTTTTTCAGAAATTTTCAGATTTTCACGCGAATTTTTTTCAATTTTACTTACCAATAAAATCTTACTCATTATTAATAAGAGAGCAAAAAAAAATGCTTTATCGATCCAGCAGCCGTCCCTTTTTATGCTAGAATAATTTATATATAGACAATACTTAGAATATCGTCTTGAATGTCAAATTAAAAAAATAAATAAGTGAAATTCGATTTCGCATAAAATGACGTCACAACGAAATCAATTTACTACGATAGTGTTAACATCGTACGTTACATTACATAGGTCTTAACGGTCATGCGCGTTACGACAAAAAAGTAAACACACACAATCATAAAGTAACTGCTAAAATGAACCTTGCGGTGTTAGAAAACCGCTCGACAACGATTCTCGTAAAGTGAAGTTTTGCGTCATACTCTGCGGTGCGTTTAAGCCAGACACGAATTGCAAAATTGGGATTGGATCTCTTACCCGGGGCTTTTGCATACTAAAATTATTTTTTGTACAGTTGTGAGGTCCAAAAAAACTATGAACTATATAGTTTTTTTGTAGTTTTTCACCGCGTGCAGCATCTTATAAGTTTTAAATACTTACATGTTTGTTTGGGGTACTTGTTTTCAATTTTCAGTCAATTATTTTGAAAGGAGTTTAATTTTTAACTACTTATTTATTTATTTATCATCTACTGTCTTTAAATAACGTAACGTAAGTATCAAGTAAGAAAACAAAGTTTTTGGAAAGCTTGTAGTAATGAGGGTAACATATTTACTAAGGGCACCAAAACCGCTGATCCGTCTCTGAGTTTTACGTAAGCTGCTTTAGTTGTAAACCGACTGGAAATAGGATTTCTATTTTGATAAATCTTCGAGATGTACTGCAGAAATACAAACAATCGTACATGTTGTACATTTAATTAAATTTATCAAATAAATATCGCTATTTCAACAAAGCGAGTGACTTACAGAATAAATAAATTCAGATTTAGAAATGAAAATTGTCGATTGCCCTCTTTTTTTAGGTTAAAATTAGTGAAAGTCAGAAACTTAACTGTAGAGAAATTAGTGAGGTAGGTAATCAACTATAATGCCTTCTGGAACATAAGTCCTATGTGATTGGAAGCTAGTAAATAGAAAAAATCAATACTAGTCACCTAGTTTCTTGAAGTGGGGAAGACGATTAAATCAGTCGACTCGGTCGTTGCACTTCGCTTTGCAGATTAACGACTCAGTAATTGACTAGTTTGTTTGAAAATATGAGGATAATCTTCGAAATGTTATACTTTGTTAGTGATTTTTCGCAGAAAGATGACCTGAAATCACCCCTTAATGCTAACTTAAATAACAATAAGTCATTATATAAGTTGTTCCACAGGTGGAACAGGTGGAAGATATATGTGCGAGGTACCACCCTCCTTTCTATTTCTGCCGTGAAGCAGTAAACTGTGCGGTTTTAAGGATTGGAGAGCCACTGTAATTACCTTATTAGTATCTTTACCTTTACATGGGCAACACATTGGCGATGCTCTTGGCATTGCAGACAACAAGGACATATTCATATATTCATGTCAATAGGCGGCGGTATCACATTCCATCTGCTTGTTTGCACATGATGTATAAAAAAGTATATTGATAGCTAAGATGATTTCTTTGAGTCGAAAGTAAACATGTAGTTTCTAGACAAGTGTGCACATCTTGGTTGCATAGTCGCTTACCATTAGGCGAGATTGTGTCTAAACACATTATATAGGGATGACAAAAAAAGTCTAAGAGTTGGATATGATGATGGTAGAAGTAATTTATTTTTTAATGTCTCGTGACTGTGGATTAGTTTCATTATAAAGTAGGTACATAGTTAAACCACTTATCTTTCTTTATACACTCGCATAATCATGTTCTATGATAATGTCGTTCACTCAGTAATTGAGGTCTTAAGTGTGATTGCAACGTTGATTCGACCTAATTTAGACATCGATGAGTCAACTATGAATACACACTTTGTAACCTATTTCGTCACGGGACAAGTCTACCTATGGCATGCATTACGAAATGGATATTAACGGGGCGTTTACATTCGTGAGAAACAATAGGCCATGTTACAATGGACAGTGTATCTACAAAAACAGGTCCAGCGTTGTTTGAACTACGTAAAAAATTGTTTTGGTGAGGTCTAGTTATAATGCATTTGTGTGTTCTTCCTTGTGGACCATTATATTTTGAGCTCTGAAAAATTGATGAAATTGTCGCGGACCTAATGTTAACTCACGCTAAACGCTATTGGCGCCAAAAAACGCACTAATGTGAATGCCTTATACTACACAATAATTAATTATAACATGGCAGGCATCAAGTGAAAATATTTAACGACGCAATAAGTTGTTGGGTTCAAATCCCAGACCAGGGCAAATATTTGTGTGATTTGTTGAGGGGTCTTGGATCATGTTTTTTTAGAATCAACTTTATTTTGTACAGACGAAATATTGCGACTTCGTTATTTCTCAGTTTTCGCGAAGATTCTCGAACAATAATACTAACCGATCTATCAATAACCTTACTTATTTAAATTCAAACTTATTCAAAAAACATAATGTTTTATTCAAAACAAAACAAGTCTCATAATTTCGCATTACACCTGTAAGTGTGCTTATTTTTTCTTTTATCCATGGTAATTTTTTGGTTAAATTTTAACAGTCTTTATTACTAAATACACTGCGGTGTATTGCAGGGCATAATTATTTGCTTAAAATTTCTAGACTGTCTTATTCAGATTCAGATACGACATTGCATGACGACCTGTACTACAGCTAGGAAAGATTCTTAAAAATATTCCCTAATTTCCTAATGTGTTTTTTTTCTTGACTTTGTCGAAGGTAAGGTCAATGTGGGGAAGGCCGTCTGTGGGGTAAATCCGTATACCACCACTTTTAGTTTATATTTTTATTGTTACGCTGAAAACAGTTTCGTGGGTAAAGCGGCATGCTATTTTTCTTCCAAGTTTACAACAAAGATGGCGTTTTGTGCTGTGGAAAAACTAATAAACGTTACGATCTGTCATTACTTTTTTCGAATCTTGAAAACGAGGGTAGTGCTGGCGTGATTAAAATTGAAAAAAAAAGGAAATCATTGAATTTATGGGAGATAAAGCAGTAAGTGTCTAGTTTATGTTACTTGTAATCATTTGATTTAGTTTTATTACTATTTAAGCCTTGTGTTGTACAAATATGATAAGTCGTAAAATACTAACCTTAAAATACAATAGTGGGCTAAGATCGTACAGAAATTATGGGAAAGTTCGTCATATGCCGATCTTACCCCATGTCAGAGTTTTCACACCTTTTTTTCTAAGCACTTTTTAACACATATATTGTTTTTGTTTTGTACAAAGTAAAATTATTGATAAACCCAAAATGTTATTTGGGCAGAATATTTTTCTTAAACACAAGGATTTATTTCTACGTTTTTTTTTTTTGTATTATAGATACTTCAAAATGGTTCGAAATTATAAAAGAAAATCTGATAAGGCGTCATATACTAAAGAAAAATTACACAATGCTGTACGTGCTGTCCGAAATGGAGACCTAAGTGGCTATAAAGCGGCTTGTCTTTACGGTATTCCTCGAATGACAATTATGGACCATGTGAATAATAAACGAGGAAAATCAACTACACTCGGCAGGTGTACAGCACTTTCGACGGAAGTTGAAAATAAATTGGCTTCATATCTCCACATAATGGAACGTTATGGATTTGGACTGACCAGAGACGAGGTATTAGAAATTGTTTGCGATTATGTTTCCCTCAATAAAATATCGACTCCTTTCAAACATGGAAAACCTGGAAAAGACTGGTTTGCCGCTTTTAAAGAGCGGAATAATTTAACGATTAAAAAGCCCCAGGCTGTAGAATATGCTAGAAAAAAAGCCGTCGATCCCTTCATAATATACCCGTACTTTGACTTGCTTCAAGACACTGTTGAAAAGTTAGGGTTAAAGAACAAGCCCTCGGCTATTTGGAACCTGGATGAAACCAGTTTCTCAAAAGACCCATCCAAAACAAAAATTGTAGGTCGAAAAGATCATGCTGCTACAAGAATGATTTCAACGCCAGGAAAAGAAAACACAACAGTGCTGCTAGCTGCTAATGCAATAGGAGAGAAGATTCCACCTCTTATTATTTTCAAAGGCAAAAATGTTTGGGATTCATGGACATCTCCCGAAGGATATCTTAATACCACATACGCTGCAACAGCAAATGGGTGGATGGAGACGGAAGTCTTCGAAAATTATTTTAAAAAGTCTTTTTTACCCGCTGTCGGCAAACAGCGCCCTATATTACTCATTTATGATGGCCACTCTACGCATGTAGGACTAAATATAATAGAAGAAGCACAAAAACAAAACGTAACAATCCTAAAACTACCAACACACACAAGTCATTTGCTACAGCCGCTTGACGTAGCCGTCATGAAATCTTTCAAAGATCGCTGGGACCCTTTGCTAGTAAAGTGGCAAAGAATGAATATTGGAGTTCCTCTCCCTAAAAGTGAATTTTCGAGAATGATTGGTATGGTGTGGAATCAGATAGATCCTGTTATATTACGGAATGGATTTCAAAAGACTGGCATTTATCCACTGAATCACGAAATGATTCAAGAGAGTCAATTTGATCTACTTAAGTTAAATAATTGGAAGCAGTTTCAGTCAGCGAAAAATTTATCCAAAAGATCCGTTACCATGCCTGATGCAATTATATTAAATAATCTAGATACTTGTGACAGTTAACCTACTTTAAAAAGTCCAGATAGCTTGCTTCTAATAGTACTCCACTACATAATTAAGAATGTAATAATTCCTGAATCTTTCGACATTTGCCAACGCATAAGTACACAAGACAAAAACCAAATCAATTCTAGTTTCGATCATCATCAAGATCATGTACCCGTTAACAAAATTGATTCCGGCAGTTTTGAACAATTATTATTAAATAAAGTAAAAAAAGGAGACATTAAGAAAATAACGCCACGTAAAATAGCATCTGGAGCAGAAGTGATTACTAATACCGACGTTATACTACGAAAACAATTAGAGAAAACTAAAATAAAACCAAACCAAAAAACTAAATTACGAGTAGAACCAGCAATTGCTTCAACCAGCACAACGGACGTTACATATTTGAAAGAAATTTCAAAATATGATAGCAGTAATAAACCATTCATTGCGGATAAGCCAGAAGACCTTCCATTATGCTTACAAGTTCCAGATGATCGTAAAATACATGTTATAACTGACATAATTATTAAGAAGCCCCAACAGCCTAAGACGAAAGGGAAAGGTATCGGGAAAAAAAGCTCCAGAAAAGAAAATATCACTCCAGGAGATAAAAATGTGTGTTTCGATGATGCAAAAGCTTTTAAGACAAAAGGTCAACAAAATATATTTTTTGAAGACGTCAAATTTAAAACAAAGAGGAAAAAACGTCAATTATTATCACCTTTTAGTGACACAACCGTTTCAGGATCTATGAGCAACCACAGTGATTCCGACATTTTGGATGCGATTTCAGACACTGAATGGGACATGACTTCAGAACAAGAAGAAGAAAATACGGAAATAGTAACTAGGAGCCATAATATATTACAGAGACAGAAAAAAGAAAAAATATCATCAAGATCAAAGATGTATAATAATTTTTTGGGGGATCAGTTATCTGATATTGATGAAAAAGAAATAAATAATGGTAATGATTTAGATATGCAGATTTCAACAAATAAATACTGTATCAATGACCATGTGTTAATGCGATATTATTCCAGAAGAAAATGGACCTACTACGTAGGAATTATAGACAAAATTATTGCTAAAAAAAAGTACTCAATTCGATTTTACAAAACATTTAAAAAAGAGAAACTCATATTTAAGATGTCAAAAATAATAGATCGTGATGAAGTTCCTGAAAACTTAATTATAAAAAAAGTAAAATTATTACAAGTTAAATAACGAGTTTGTATTAAAAAATAAAGATGATGCTGTTTACTTCTAAAGGAAACTGTTAGTACATTGATGATAATTATACGGGTAGGTACTTTAAACTTTTTTTATATTTATAAGTATTTTTGGCCAGAGCTCTTCTTATCTTAATTTAAAAATGGCATTGAGATCAAAATATCCTACGACATGCCAATAAAAATGTGTCATGTGATTCATTCAGCCCGGCTCAAAATTTATTTTATATGTAAGTACACATTAAGGTACATTTCATGCAAGTTTCTGATTAAAGTAAAGTATAATTATTAATAAATTTAAACAGGTGTTGCTTGTACCAAAATGTTATAAAACGTTATCATTTATTGAATAAAAATAAAAAAAAAACAATTTATTTTATTTAATACCTTAAATATGAAGTAATGTTGACCACCCCTTACTCAATAGTAATGTCGGACTTGCCCCCTGGACAGTTATTCTCAAATAAACTTTGTTCTCGGCCTTATGTGGCTGAATTTAGAGCACAAATTTAAATAAGATTCATTTTTACATCGTTTTCCAATACGCAATTTGCAAAATCTATCTACTAAAAAGGAAAAAGTGTTGCAGACGGACTTGCCTTGCAAAACATGAGAAAGTCCGTCTATACGCCGGGTTTTAAGAAAGTAACTTATTTCCTTAACTGACCCAAGATAACTTTTTGAAATAAAAGTGATTATTAGCTAATATAGTACTGGACCCTTACAAAGTAAAATTATTCGATTCAAATAAAAGGGCACCTATATATTGTTACTTCAATTGAGGTTGTAATAAAGTATGCCGGACTTCCCCACATTGACCTTACTTAAATTGTTAAAGAGAAATATGTAGCTTAGTAGTTGGAATTTTCATGGACAGAAAGCAGCAGACCATGAAGTGGCCATTAGACTCATGTGCAAATCCTTTGCCAAAATGATGTTTCATAATAATATAAACGTAGTATCATATGCAAAGTTTAAAAACTAACCAGAAGTCCCCCAAGGAAAGACATTTTAAAGTGATTGTTTTTCTCAGGATTGACCAAGCGATATGTTCGTATGTATGCGTTGAATTATCCTTCTTCCTATTGTTTTACCCGACCTACCGTAACAAAATAGTAATAATGAAGGTGGCATTATTATTATTTGAAAGTAGTGGCTACTCAAGGCTTTTCTAGTATAACTGCGACCAATTCCAATCTATTGTGATCGCCACTTCCTACAGTTCTCGGTCAAAGCCTGCGAAAACCATGAATTCCAATATGAAACTGGCATATGACTACAACAATATTGAAAAGTTTCCAAACAATTTCAGATGAGAATATCGTCTTGGTTCATACTTTAAAACGCAATTTAACAGTAGTTTACTTTTTACTCATTTTTTTTACAAGTTAAATGAAGAATTTAGGGAACTATAAAACTGCGGCGATTCTTGTGTACTGACATTTTTCTATGCTACCAAGATAAATAGCTATTCAACATTAGCAGGAGACATACCTGATACCTTCTAGTTTAACTTTCAATAGAAAAGTACAGCCAATCAATATTAAAATATTATTACGTATGGCTTAAAATCTTTTTCTTTTTTTCTTGTCCTGTGATTGTAGGTGGTATTACTCTAGTACACATGAGTAACTTCTCTTTGTTATAATTTTTTACGATACGTCCCAGTTGGCGCAGTAGCCAGCCCAACCTCATTTAGCTACGCGCCAAAATGCAGTATTAGGCATCAATTGCATGCCAAGAACATTAACATAACCCTTATTAACATATCCAGCGGATGTCCTTGAGCATTATAACTTGTACCTCTTCTAATCGAAGGTAATTTTCGTATTGTTTCTTACTAAAATACGAAAAAACCTCTAATGAAAAGCAAAAAATTAAATACGTGTGAGTGAATTTGCGTATTTACAAATCGAATTAACCTGGAAAAAGTGACAAGAAAAGTATATTTTAAACAACTTTACGAGCAAACAAGCAGACGGGTCACATATACATCATACATATACTATCATATAGTCATTTACGAATCGAATTAGTCTGGAAAAAGTGACAAGATATACTCAGTTCCCCCAGTTCTGCCTTTTTATAAAGATTTTATGACATTAGATGTCTACTCCATCTCGATCACACTTTTGCTTTATGCGAGCATTTTTATGCAACTCATTTCTATTAGGCCACAATCTCACCTGCCTGATGGTTAGTAATGACACTACTTTTAGTTTTTTCCTTTGCAGCATACTTTTAATCCACCTTTGCAACTAGTTTAGAAAATGCCTACTACTCTCTACTTGAAAAGGGATTACCTTGAGAAGGGATTACCTTACCTTACCTTGAAAAGGTAAGTAAGTTACCTTTCAAGTAGAGAGTTTACATTAGTAGATTTTGAACACATGCTGAGAGGTAGTTCGAATCCTACAACAAATAAGATCTTTAAATGCCCAGAAGAAGATTGATCTTTATTTGATCTATATTAAAACTTTCAGTTCATAAATTCTCTGCATTATATTATTGTTGTTTTCCTTGTAAAATGACTCACGAAGCCATACATGCATGCATGACTGATGCATGAATACTGTATGCGTTTCAGTTACCTATTTCATGTTTTTATACACTACATACCGCCGTTATGTGTCGATATAGGTCACTTCGAAAGAAATTGGGAAGTTATAGGAATATACCGCCAAATACCAAAACTGATAAATACCTACAGAATTTGAATACAAAATAAACAAAACATCCAAGATATCAGAGTAAATAGTGTTGTTCATTGTACAGGTACATTGTATCACTTATCTTTATACCATAGAGACTCAGCTAATGGTAAGAAATGCCGAAGCCAATGGACATCTGCAGCTAAAGGGTCTCAGAGTGAATGAATGTGATAAGATCATTAAAATTTGAAGATTTTTTTGCCCTAGCAAATAAGGCATGACTTTATTTGGTAGTTTTTTTTTTTTGTAAATGTTTTTACGGCTCTGGATACGAGTCCTTTTGAGCCTTATCGTTATAATTCATTCTTGAACAAGAACAATGAAAATGATAATTCTGCTTACAGTAACATGCTAGTAGGCTTACTTGGGAGATGACGAAAAGCGCAGCCAAATCTTCGTATTTCACTTTCTCCACTTTTGTACAACACCACAGATATTTATTGGTTAAAACACTAGCATTATACTTACTAAATTCTGTTGATAAAGAAAAGACAATAAAATAAGAAAATTCTAACTAACACTTCCCGTTCCCGCCAAGTAACTCATTTGGTAGGTGTAACCTTAGTGTTACCAACTTTAAAAATAATCAATCAGTAATAACTGTATGAACTATAAGCATTTTATTTCAAGTTATAAAATTGGCGCTGTCATTCGACAAAATAAAATATAACGACCAAAAAAAAAGGTAACAATAAAACTGTGTAATAATGATTTGCGCCATAACATAACCTTTTACTTAAAAATGGTTACAACCATAAAAATAGCAGCAAGTTTGACTTTATTTGAGTGGTTACCCATTGTTACAGCTGCATTTAATATTCAGTTAAGTTAAGAGAGGTGGTTAATCTTTCACTAAAGACTTAATAACAGGTTAATACCTATTTGTATTTTTAACGACAATGACTCGTCCAATTGCCCCGGTTACCGAACCCAACTTATTTCCAGCTACGATTCAACATGATGGGTTCAGCGGTTTAGCCGGTGGTTTATTTACCAAAGGGGTATAATGACACATGAGCTCGCATTTTTTGAGCTTTCCAGACCTAATAATAATTTTCATATACTAACACAGATTATTTGGGGACAAATTTTACAAACGATTTTTTTTTTTTCGAAAATACGTCAATTATATAGACTTTTTATCTGAATCTTTTTGATGTTTCATCAAAATTTGTAAATGCTTAGGAAAATGAAATGTTGTGACGTTGACGAATAGATAGGTAGTTTAATATATGAAAAGATAAAAGTAAATGGAAGAATGTTTGAACAAACCGTTTGTAAATCTGTCTTAGATATATGTATTTACCGTGGCCATTAGGTACGATGTTTGAATAAGATCGTCGTGAGCCAAAAATAAACTCGATGTCAACAAACTTTATTAATATAGAGAATAGTGGATTTGATATTGTGGCTGGAAACGAAAATACTTATACCATACACTGAGTCCGCGACTTTGTTCGTCGTCTTATAACCATATTAAGTAATATTGGTACTTTTCGATTTTCAAAACTTTGAAGACTAGTCACCTCTTTCTTATGAAATTAGTCCTTAAAATCGTGGAAAATCTCATTTTCAACTTCTTAAAAAATGTTTTCTCCTCATGTTAATATATTTTTCTCCTTCAAGGTAACTAAATATTTAAGGGTACGGTTTATTTTTTGATATATAATAAAACATTTTAAAGTATTATAAGTCGCAGCAGGAACTTAGATACTGACTATAAATCACATAACTGAAAAAAGTGAAGATATTGTGTCGTAAGTACTGTAATAAAAAAACTTGATAGGAATTGAACTTATGTAGGTAGAACATGCATTTGCCGGATGTCAGAGACGGTAGATTGTTTAAAAGATACCTGATATATGAATCCATTGTTTTTAAACAAATCCTCTCTGTTAGCACATTGTTTAATACCATCATAACTTTTAAATCCCTACCCATGTACCTGAGTATCTTTTTAAATAGGAATCATTTTAAACCGAGTTAAAATACCCACAATACAATATGAATTACTACCAGCAGGATCTTATTTATTTAGAGTACTTTAACTACGTAAAAACAATTGAATCGTAATTATAATTAAATTTTGTGTCGGCAATTTATTTATCATACCAAAATTAAATGAAAACCTTGAAATTTCAATCAAATGTTATTAGATTATTGCACCCAAACGTCTCTACCTATTTTATTTTTAAAATTCCATGCAAATTTTAACCTTATTATTTTGTTTTACGGTTTTTAAAGTTTTTATATATCTTAATTAATGCAATTTATAAGTAGCTATAGGTAGGTATGTACCTGACGTTTTTACACAATTTAAATTATTACACAATCACAATTTAATATTATTAATTATTTTTTTCAAATTATATAATTTGTGGTACCTAGTTACTACATTTATAGCAATTAAGTAATTAGGATACCAAAGTAATTACCAAAATACCGCCATTTTGTTCTTGTATAACACGTATATTTGTATTCATATAAATACCTGTAAATTCATTCTTACAATAAAAATCCCTACGCACAAACTTTGCCTCTTTATAAAAATTACCTTTTTTTTCTGTACCTATTTTGGTATTATTGCTTGTTGAGAAAAAAAAAGTCATATATTCCCGCGGGCTCAGCTTTTTTACCAATGAGTGGGAAAGCTCGGAAAAGCGACCACTTTGTATTCAATTCACTGAAAACTCCCATTGGGAATCGGAACCGGTACATAGAGATTATTATTCACCTATTATAACCACTTTACTCACCAACTCTTAACTTGATAAATCAGACAGCCGTTATTTAATACGTGTCAATTTGCAAGGCGTAATTTATTCTGCTCGGTTCATAAGACAACTAAAAAAATCTTTTTGGATAACCTAAAATTTTCTGAAATTCCATTAATTTTAAAAAAAATTACCATTCGTAACATTTCTTGCATTTTAGAACGAAAGATCATAGTGGTACATGGATTAACAAAAAACCAATATGATCTATTATGATTGCTATGAATGATAAGATGACAACGGGTCTTTCTAAAGTTTTCCATATTTTATCTAAACTCGCAACGTAACCGGCTCTGTTGTGTAACTAGAATTACGTGTCGGTAATTCAGTTATGTCAGAATAATCCAACGTCAATGACAGTGGAAAAACATTGTCAAACGGTGCCACTGGGCCAAGACTAAACTTAAGTAGCTGTTTGATTATTTATTATTAATTTATTAAACTACAAGTCAAGTGCGTTGTAGAATGTATTGCGTATAACATGATCGTAAAATTTTATGACTTTAGGAGTCAACTACAGTAAAGTAATTTGTCATCTAAAATTTGCGGTTACTCAGGAATTTCATTTCTAATCTGTAATTTATGTTTTCCTTAAGTATTTTCAATTAACAAATATGTACATACTAAGGGAAATCGAATACTCAACCAAAACGGTTTTTGTCGGGAATTTTTGTCTGTTATCAAACTTGAATGAAAGAATTGAAAATTTCATTCAAAAAAATAAAACACATGAACATCAATATTTGGGAAAAATTTGAAAAGTAAAATTCCATTAATAAAAGGAAACAAAATTGTTACCAACTATGGAGTATTTGAAAACAGTTAACAATAGTAATTTCTTTTATAATATTAGCCATCGTTGATTATAAAATATACGTGAACGAAAATAAAAATCAATGGTTGACTGATATTCTAAATCGCATCTATTTATTTAAATTAGTAGAATAAATTATCAATCAGGCGACTGGTATTTTATTTTGTTCTGAGTTTCATCACACTTAATGTTTGTTTATATTTCGCCATCTAACCTCACTATATGGTTTTTATCAATACAAAAACAATGTAAGTAAAGTTTACTCTTATCTATTTAATATATTGGTCTTTAGTGTATGTTGTTCTGTCAATTAATGAACGTAAGTTATTACTTTTGCCATGTTTCACCAGCTGTTGATATGGTAATGATTTATTAAAACGATTGAAAAGTAGTTCTAATAATACAATGTTAACTTATGAGTTATGCTAAGGTATTGAGACTAAAGTATATTGGTTTGTTTAAACTGAGTTTAAATAAATAAAGTTTTTGTATGATAAACAGGTCCTTAAATTTGCCAAAGAGCAAGTAGGTGGAATGACATTGGTGATGTTACCTTAAATAAATAAATATAAAAGCCATTTTAAACGCAAACAATTTTATTTACAAATGCATATAAAAATCTTATTACCTAGGTTATTGGTATCAAAATGCTTTGGTATTGCTTCCTATAGCCTTTTGGTTCACTTGAAGGAAAACTTTTTATTTACAAACCAAATTTTGTTTGTATCACTACTTTACTAATTTAGTATTTCCGTATCACAAATAACGTTCTACTTGAATCACTTGTCAGGACTATTGTAGTCCAAATAAGGCGCTGAAATCCTCACTAACGATTCACTTTTCTTGGCTTCTGTGGGGGCACAGACCAGTACCGCTGGAGAGCGGCTCCAAATCTTCAACCTGCCTGGTGAAAGGTATTTTTCATGGCTCCTCGTCTTCAGACAGTGACGGTAGGGCCAGTTGGCGCCTCATGCGTTCCCGTCTTTGAGGGGAGATAGACTTCTGCCGCCTCAGGGGGATGTAGTGCTTGGGTTCTGGCTTGAAGGTTTCCAGTTCCACCTCGGTTTCATCCTCGACCAGCGCGGGTAAGGCACAGCGCATCTTCTGTCGCCTCGGGCACTCTGGGGTCAAGCAGTCGGAATCCCGGCGCGATTTCATGTTCCCGAACGCGGGGAACACGTCCTCACTCAATGCTGACACAGTTTCTAGTTTGACGACCATTGTCGGATAGCAGTTGATAAAAGTGTATGAAGTGACGTGGTATCGCTTTGGTTGCTCGCAGCGAAGTGCGGGGCGGCCGGCCTGCCCTCGTATTTATAGCCTCCAAGCTACGTAGCTATTATTATGGGTATTGTAGATTGTGTGGCGTCTGGCGTCATGGACAGTATTATTGACTCTTTACACATTCGCAACGAAAACCAGATGAAATGGCACTGCATCCTACTACGCACTATGGGCTGACTCTATAGACCTACAAGCTTAAATACCTCCAAAGCAAAATACCTAAAAAGCTTATTTTCACATTTCAAAAGAGCATTACCCGCGACTCGCGACACTTGATTTTGACCTTTCCCGTCAAACAATAGCGGTTCGCCCTGATTTCCTTTAAAGTAAACATGATTGAAATTCAAATTTCTATCCTTATCTGTCAGACTAGTACCTGATTTCGCCGCAACCTACATTCTATAGTAGATCAATGTGACGTTATTCAGGGGTCGGCGGGGGTCATTTGGGGGTATCCACCCCTGTGCATCCCTTGGGGATAAAGTTTATGTGTTTTACGTCACTGTAAACATCCCCTAACGAATGTTACGCGTAAAACTTCCTCAGTCCAAGTCAAGCATTTCTTTGTTATGTGTATGAAGTACCCTTTATTCAAACGTTTTCAACGGGTAAAAGGATTCGTAGCAAATTTATTTTTGGAGTTTTTGTATAAATAAACATTTTTTTAAGTGCAATAATAAGTAAAAATAATATTGTGCAGTTTTGGAGATGACTAGCGGCTTTTCTTGTACAAAAATAAATATTGATTCTTAAACGTAAAATAATTTACTAAATGATAATGATAATTATCTACTTTCTTTATGTGTTATAATGTCTATTGTTTCGGTTTATCGACTCATAAACTCATAAGTTCAAAATAGCTGTTTTTTACAAGATCTTTGTAATGAAAATCAAATATAAATATGAACCCTCGGTTAAATAATTGCGTAAAAGTTAAATTTTGTATATTCTCTCTTTTGTAAATCAACTTAAAATTACAGTTAAAAGTTTTTTAAAACTAAATACAAAAAAAGAAAGAAAACATGGAAATAATGTTCTCAATACACAAAAAAGGAATAAAAATTACACATAAAATTAGTAACAAAACGGAATAACCTAGAGCTAGTATTTTTTCAAATGTAAGTCATTGATTGATTGATTTTAAGACGCATTATTTCGCTTAGCACCTGCGACACAATACTTCATCTTACTGTAAAGCCGAGTCAATGTGTGTGTCGTGGTGTGGTTATTATTGTTACTGATGTTATTAGTTTTCCCGCGTGAAAATAATTTTAGAACGGTAATTTATCTCTACTTATTTTTTAAGCAATTTAAGTATAACACCCAAAGATAACGCTTGTTCATAACATCTGTTATGAAATTACTGTTTTATACAAAAACAAACAGCAATATTTATTACATTGATTTAGAATAAAGAGATGATTAATTTTATTGTAAAATCATAAAGAAATAAAACAACAGTCATGTTTTTTAATACAACATCATGGGAAAAAAAGCGGACGGTTCCTCTGATGGAAAGTGATACCGCCGACTATTGACAATACCCTTGATGTCTGAGAACCACAAGGGGTTTACCTCAACATAGGAACATGTATAACCTCTCGTGCAGGTTACATTGGCTCTCTAATTCTTCGAACTGAAACACAGCAAAGTTCACAGCAGAAATAGAAAGGAGGGTGGTACTAACCCAGACGATCTCGCACATAGATCTATCACATAAAAATAAAATGTCAACTAGACTCTTTCAATTGTTGTTTTGGACTGCCCTTAGAAACAAAAGATAGATATGAAAAATTTTGTGCTTATAACTGATACTGGCTGAACTCTAAACTAAAATAAATAATATGTAACACAAGTTAGTATCTAATGTGTGTGTATAAAAATGTTTGAATAAAACCAGATTCAAAGCTCTTCAAGTTTTTCAGAAAACATGATGAAAAGTGTCTAGTTGAAGTAGACTTTAACAAAAGATTCTCGATAAAAAAAATAATATAGTAATTTGGCAAGAAATTTATCTATAAAGATAAATAAATGTATTAACATTTATTAATATCAATGAAGTTATAAGATTCAATTGATGAATGTTTCTTGATTTCCGTGAAGCCATCACCTGTCGATCTCATTACCAAGAAATCGCGGGAAAATCACGAATTTAACACACCTAGATTCCAACGTCAGCGGTAGAAAAAGAAAAAAAACAAAAGTTCCATCAATAGTTTACCTCGCGTACAGAAACTAGCGCTTGCCTCGAAGTTCGTTTACTTTGTCGAGCTTCAGGGAAAACGGTTGAGTGAAACTTCGAGGTATCGTTTGGATTTCCGCCAATTGGACGGTCTGTTCAGGTAAGTTTATTCGAACTCGTTAAGATTTATTCAATATAGGTAGTAAAAATAGTAGAATACGGAACAAATACGGAAAATTATAGGTAATTAGGTGTTCCTAGACTTTGCTCTGACATAGTGGTAAAGTAATTTGAAATACTACTGCAGGGCTGAGTCAATGTGTGTGTCGTGATTTGTTTATTATTATTATTAATAATATATTATAGATTTTCGTACATAACTTAGTGCGTACAAAGCAAAGTCGAACCATAGTTATAGGCACAGATTAATTATTGGTCTCTACAAATGAACCCCGCGACTCCAAATCATTAATCTATGAGTAAAGGTCACAATAAACTTTAATTATTGTCGAAATAAGCCGTCTTAAATAAAGTTACTGAAAGTTCTGTGAGAATAAAGACATTATAACTGTAATTTTATGTAATGCTGAAGGGAAATTATTGCAGATCAGTAACGCACGCGTATAACTTTAGGTGTTGCAAGCCACTTTAAGCTTCAGTAACCTTAAATTTAAGATTTAAAACCGGTAAGCGAAACAATGCGTCTTGCAAATAACACAAAGTTCTGCCCCGCCGGGTTTCGAACCCTGAACCTCTAGCGTAAGAGTCGGCTGTGTACACCACTGCGCCACCGAAATCTTCGATATATTCCCTAAACAGAATTTTAACCGGTGTGAATGCAGTCTTTCTGATTATGATTACGTAAATTAAATAAAACGTAGTCCAAGATTAATAGTGATTCAGAATATATAGCACAACTAATTAAACAGCTAATTAAAACAAAACATTTAAATTACTATGATAATAAAACTGTTACCTAGTTAACATCCAATTTAATTATTCATTTCGTTGCTATGGCTACAGATCTTTGTAGTTAAATTTATTCTTTAGTATCGATGGACTATTGTTCGTAAAATCTTTTGAAATTAAAACCCAAATACATTTTAATTTAACCTTGATTTATTACTTTAAGTAAAATGAGATTATATTTACAGGTGGTACCCGTAGATCTACGTGCGAGATCGTCTGGGTCGGTACCACCCTTCTTTCTATTACAGCCGTGAAGTAGTTCGCTGTGTTTTGGCTTAAAAGATTGGAGAGCCAGTGTTATTACCGGCACGAGATGTATAATCTCTTTACCTCTACATATACATAGGCAACGCATTGGCGATGTTCTTGGCTTTCCAGACAAGTGCATAGTCGTGTCAATGGGCGACGGTATCACTTTCAATCAGATGGACCGTCTAATTGTTTGCCTATGATGTAAAAAAAGTATTTTGATAGCTAAGATGATTTGTTTAAGTCGAAAGTAACAAGCATTTTAGAGTGTCCTTAGTTCAAAAAGTTTTTATGGTTTAAATGTAGGTACAACATTGTTTGCTATAAGTTACGGCTGCTTAATTTGTAAAATTACAAGTGTTTTTTATATACCTTAGAATTTTATTTGCTATCAAGAAATTACCTTTAAAAATAATCTTCCGAAAGCCAAAAGAAGTAGCAATAAAAATACTTCACATCATTACTCTTCCGTTCAACAAAAACAGAAATATAACAATTCAATAAGTTAAAAAACATCAAAAAAATTGTACGTAAGTGGCAAAAATAGGTAATAATGTGTTATCGAATACCTAATTATACCATAATGTTTACGCTATCATTCATACCTATACATTTTGTAATGTAAAACATCAACATGTTTTGGACATTATCAGTCGAAATTTTCCATTGCAATATTTGAAACCCGATAAAAAGAAGTGTTTAAAAATAAATATCTTATACATAAATACAGTTTCATATCTTTTTACTAGATAAAATTTTCCATATCGTTTCAAAAAATACGAATCCACTATACCTGTTTTCTATAAGGTTTTAATCTTAGCTTTTTTTTATTATTTATTCAAATATTAAACTATTAATTAATATCATAATCTTATAAAAGATTTTTTTCAAATAATGTTTCATATATTGTTGTCAGTGCATGTAATCGAGACCATTTATAAATATTATGCTTTATTTTTTGTTCTAGAATAAATATAAAGAAAACGTATTTTGTTTGTTATATACATGCATTGATAAACAATAAACAATACTCGCCCGGCTACGCACGGATATTATGCATGTATTATATACATATAATCTTACCCTTGAATAACTCTTAAAAACCGCATCAAAATCCGTTGCCTAGTTTAAAAGATCTAAGTATACATAGGGACAGACAGCGGGAAGCTACTTTGTTTGATAATATGTTGTGATAGATAGATAGATTGGATTGTGATACAGTGGCGGTTATAGGATTGAAGTTTGGGGTATGAGGGGCTAGACAGTTAACCATTTTACAAAATGTCGACCTTTTTCATAGAAACGCTTTTTTGGGTGCTTGATTTTACTCATTTTGGTTTTAACTGATTAAGGACTATGGTTCGAAGAACTCTGATGCTTTTTGGGGGAGGGGGCTTGATCCCCCTAGTCACCCCCTTACATCCGCTAGGACCACACACATTCAATAAATGTAAATGCATTTCTTTACCTCTAAGATCCTTGATCTGCAAGTAAATAACAGTCTGCGCAATACTTTGGCCTTTGCCTATTGTTTGTGCACCAAGAAAACGACCTCATTAAATGCTGAACCAACTAATACATGCTTTTCTTGACCCAAATCTCATTACTCAGTACTGTTTGAATTTGTTTAATGGGAGTAAATTTTATACGGGGAGAATCTAATAAGAGTATACATGTCAAGGACATCATCGCGTCAATAGGCGGTATAATTTTCAATTACATAAATCGTTTACTATTTGCCCATGACAAAGATGAAAAAAAAATCTTAATGATTGATTGAATTCAAATTTCTTTTTAGGAGTTCCATCTATCATTTTCATCCTTTCATTATTCATCTCATCATCATTTAACAAGTTATTGCCATAATGATGAATAAAATATTTGTAAAAATAAATTTCCCATAACTCAGTAACAGCATAGCAATCATATACGTACATATTTAAAAAATCAAATATCTCTTTATTTTACCACGTCATCGAAACATTAATACGAGACTTTTTAATAATTACAACTTTTCGCAAAAATCTGCAAAGTAAGTATCTGGGTATAATGATCCTAAATATAAAATTGAGAATTTTTTTTGGAAAACCTTCAAAAGGACACTCAAAGCTGAGCATCGGAGAATGGCTCTCTAACTTCCAAGCAAGCCTACAGGAGTACCACTCAGGTATTCCAATTTTTACGAAGAAAAAATCCTTGAGACTTGAATTTAAAATTAAAAGCTATTTCTGTACGAGATTTATGAGACCTACTGATGACGTCATGTTATAGTTAATGTACTTGTGAAGTTTTTTTGTATCAAGGAAAACGTTACATGTCTGTTTGACTTTAATAAGAGTTTTGTAGATCTTTTAGTATTTTGATTGTTTTATACAATTTTATGCGCAATAAATGGTTAATTAATACGTTTTTTTAATTGAAATAAGATATACTTAGGGTTTAAAAGGCGCATGTGTTAGATTAAATACGTAACCAAAACGCATTATCATTTAGATATTTATTTATTTGTAACACTATCTGGTTAATAACTTTATCCTGTGATAACAAGTATTGATAATAAACTGGTAATAAAACGTTTGACGAATAAAATAAAAGTAACTGAATTTAGTTTAGAGAACATTTTTTTAAATTATTTAATCTTTTTGCTTTGACTTAAATATTACTGGTGTAAGATTTACTTTGTTTATCCCCTGTTAGTTAGTGGCATGCTGAGGTGTTTTTGTCTCCAGACCCAGATCCCTTTAGGTTTTGGCCTTTGGGCCGTTTCCATTCGAGTCTGAAACCGCTTTCTTTCTACCTCCTAATTCTTCTGAATAAGTTCGTTGCGGGTCCTAAGAAAGACGGTAGGGTGTCCGAGCACAGCCTGTGCATCATTGCGCAGCTGCATTATTCGATCAAAGGACGTTACTGTAACCACTTTTGATCCTGGTGATCAGGGGTCAGGGGTTGCATTGGCGGGACATAGTGGCGAGTGTGCCATGCTTTGAGATTATTATTCGATTATATTTCTATTTAAATTTTGTGTTTTTGGCTTGTTCGTAAAAAACCTCAAAAGAAAATATACTGTATTTTTATGAAAGAAATTATGTTACTGTAAAACCCAAATACATTTGAATGCTGTTAAAACAAACAACAATTACCTATCTTTGGTTTAAATGTCGTATATAATAGGTTTAAAATCCCCATTGAGTAATATGATAATCTGTTACATGATTGTATAAATGACAATGCTATTATTTTGCTTAGAAATACCCATTCACCAAGGCGTAATGACGCAGTTTCTGTCCAGTACAGATGTCCATTATATATTAAATAGTATATTGTATTTACATTATGGTTAACTTTTCTCCCACGCAACTACGGATTTGCTAATAAAATTAAATATAACTAATAACAATTGGTATATTTTGTAAGCCGTTGACATAATTGTAAGTACATATGTGCATGCATAAGTATATAAGTTCACGCCGTAATATCTCGGAAGGGGTTGGTAGAGGTGTTATACAAGCATTTCGCATGTTTGTGTTGAGTCCCAGTGTGACAGGTAGCAAATCTACGGCTAATATTCGGGTACGAAGAGGAACATGGCAGCTACACAGCATAGCTCTTACGGGAATCTGGTAATTTTCGAAAATACTGAATTGAGAAACTGGTAAATTGCTCCGGTGCCCTTAAAATGTAGGTATCAGAATACTTGGATCCCAACAATAGTACCACCAATCAAATAAAAGCTCGAAAAATGTCATTGATATCGGTTGTGTGGTTTCAAATATTCTAGAAATTTTGTAGGATTCATATCACCATCAATAGCTGGACAACGCTTCCCTCAAATATTTTTATACGATTCAGCCCCCTGAGGCAAATACCATTATTCCTTAAGCGTTAACACCAACAGAAAACAAAAATGTATTGAAATGGCATTCTCTCACGCTCGAGATCGGTCCGCTTGCATCCAGCGGCACTCTGCAGCCCTGCCTTGAACAAATCGTCTGTCCAACTCGTGGGGTGCGTCCAACATGCCTTCTGGCCCGTGGTCGCCACTCCAGAACCTTTCTAGCCCTACGGTTTTTGATTTTTAGCTATATAGTCAGCCCATTACAACTTCAACTTGCGTATTCATTGGGCTATGTACATCGGGCACTTTAGTTCTCCTACATTACTCATTAAGTAGTCTTTGCATATAAAATATGAAGCCATAAAAATGATATTCAAATAAATGAGTTACTTTACTCTGTCGGTGACGCAGGTTAGTGAAATATTTATTGAACTGACAGATAAAGTTTGTCACAGATCCCTGATAATGCGTCATCGATTGTAATTGCGCGTTATAAACGGCTGGGCGATATTGCGTATTACCTGGTTACATGATTGTGTCTATCTAATCAAGCAAAACGAATAGGATTATTGGCTGCCCATGACCAGGATCTGAATACGTAATTAAAATTAAGAAACAGTACAAAATCTGTTCATTTCGCATTTCAACATTACATTTGAGGATAAGTCTATGTTATATAAATATACATATTAGAAATAACTTTCAGTATAGACTTTGAAAAAATTCCACGCGAACGAAGTCGCAAGTAAAAGAGGTAGATAAAGGATCTACTTGCATTTTTAGAGTAAGCGAATGTAACATAAAAATAGGTAGGTAATGATAACGATTAAGTAAAGGTCTACAAAGTTATGTACGAAGTAAATCATTTACATGGCGTTAACATTGATAACCCCGAAATACGTAGTGGGTCTAAGAATATGTCCTCTAAAATGACAGCAGTGTGTCTGCCATGAGTTCGTATGGTTTGCCTACACGTCGGGTAACAGATTACTACAGTGATTTTGTATGAGCAACTTTAATTTATAATCAATCTAAAAGGCGCTTTAAGAAGATTCACAAAAATTTGTAACGACAGTCAAAGGTAAAACTCATAGTACAGGACTTTTGCCCGCGACTTCGTCTGTTACGATTTCGTTTCATTTTCCTCCTAACCTAACATTTTTCGGAGCAAAAAGTATCTTACGTGTTAAAGTGTTTAACTATCTGTAACAAACATACAAACTTTGAGATATATAGTATAAGCGCCCCTGTCAGGCGGTTAATAACATCCATTTTTTATCCCAATACAAACTGTTTTCTAACATCTCTCCTAGACAATAAACATTACAGTCAGGAGTTTAAACTATTGTTTCTCGTCATGGCTTTGGTAAGTACTATTTTGTTATTGTTAAATAACATTTTTACTCATTGTGTATTCTGAATCATAGTGGAATATTTTTTCATGGCCGCCAATTTGCTTATGTTTTTCGTCGTAATGAACTTTCATTGATAAATGTAATAAATACAAGGTTTTAATTTAATCATTCATTGATCTATAGGTCGACGTAGATATATTATTGTAAACATATGATAACAATCGTATTATTATTTGTTTGTTGTTAGGTAAAACATAATTGTTATTGTATTGATCGTTGTTATTGTTTACTAGTACTATAACGTACCTATTTATATATGTATTGTAATAAAACCTTTTTGATTAAAAAATCGTATTAAAACTGAATTGTAAGTATTTCTTATTTTTAAATATATATATGCGGAAAGAGCAAATTTGTAAAAAACCAATATATTTTATACCTCACATAGATTGTTATGGGGTCAAACCATAGTTTTTAGGGGTCTGTACCGCTGTCCATCCGTCCGTAAGAGAGTTCTATCTCATGAACTGTAGGTAATAGACAGTTAAAATTAATACATAATATGTATTTCGAAGGAAAAAAGCTAAAATATATATATTGAAGAAACTTGACTAAATTTTTTCGTTGATATTGAACCAGTAGGTACAACCGACATTTACTTAGCAACAATCAATTGTCAACTGTTGCTCTTTTAGAAAAAAAAAACAAATCTAAATAGATAACTGTACAAACAAACTTGTTACCTACCTACTTTGCGAGACGACAACAAATGTATAGGAAAAAATATATTTACAATTAAATATATATTATTTTTAGTTACTATTGCGTTGCCAATTCGCCATGGTATTTTCCACAGTCCAATCCATTGTTAATAATATAACACAAATAGGTAGGTAGGCATTTAGATTAATTTACTTATTCATTGTGTTTGTGGTTCAAATTCATTGTAGGTAAGCACGTAAGTTGACGACCTCTGTGACGCAGTGGTGTAAATAGCCGACTGCTACACTAGAGGTTCTGGGTTCGAATCCCGGCGGGAGCGGAAGTTTGTGTTATTTGCAAGAAGCATTGTTTCGCTTTCCGGTCTAGGATGTAGTATTCTTATCTATGTAGTTTATACCATATCGTTGCTTAGTTCCTGTGACACAAGTTCTTAGGATATTTACTGCAGGGCTGAGTCAATGTGTGTGTCGTGATGTTGTTGGCAGATGCGTAGTTTATTCAAATTGTCCAATTTTGGCTTTCGATTTTTTATCCTGTCATAGGCCAAAGGAAAATACGAGCAAAGGATAGAAGGCCATGACACTACAACTTAATACAGCCAATTAAAGTCAATAAGACAATTCGACAAAGGGCTTTTCCTACACGTCAAGTAACATACATTAATACAGTGATTTTGTATGAGCAATTTTAATTCCTCATAAATCCGTTAGAGGCGATTTACAAAGTATCATACAAATTTGTAACTGCAGTCGCTAGCGGCGATCAAAGGTAAAACTCATGGTAGGCACACAGTAAAGAAGAGGTTACACACACTAGAGCCACAAAATGATAGACCTAGAGCACTCCAACTTTGCAATTGTAGTAGTGACTACGTATAATCACTCAGACAGTCTTCTACAAACGAAATGATTGTACCAATGTCCCGTTTTTGTATCCGTTAGCCAATTTTTGAAATTAATTTTAACATCAGGCAAACATTTGACTCTAATCCCGACGATGTTAAGCGGCGATGAAGTCTAAGGTGGAACACGCCTACCCAGGAGAAGCCTATTCACTCTTGCCTTAAAAAGTCCCAGGTCATATTGATCAAAGAATAATCTAATCTAATAAATAAGCCTAATCCGGTCGCACGATTTGGTAAAACCAAAAATAATGTCAATTGGATACACTCATCTATTAGAATAGACGAAACCATTTGGGAAAAACGTTTCCGTGAAACCTATAAATCATTGACAGTGCGTAAATAACGTTTATTTGTTTTGAAGTATGAAAGAAGTGTATTATCTATTGTTATAAACCATGTAAACATATTTTCCAAACTAAACGGAATGATTGTTATGATTTTTCTAAAACAACTCAAAACGCGGTACACAAAACAACAAAAACTTATTACTTTTACAATACAATAACCTAGAACAATCCATTCAAAACAGCTTATAAATGAATACTTTGGTATACCTATGTAATACATGTGACTCGCGCAGTCATAAAATCATTTTCCAAATAATTACTAGCGGTGTGAACTGGTAACTCGCGACCCTACAAATCTCGGAAATCATTGACCGAATTAATGTTATTCTATGGGGCTTAATAAAAAGAAATCATCCCCGGATGCAAACCTAAGATACGCCGCCACTATATATATGTCCACGCAAGAACCGTATTCATAATCATAGCTTGGAAAAGAACTGATGCTTCCTTGATGTTCATTGGCCATATTTACAGATGGTAGATCTACGTGTGAGGTCGTCTGAGTTGCTATCCTTTCAATTTCTGCCGTGATGCACTTCTCTGCGTTTCGGTTTAAAAGATTGGACATGGGCAACGCATCGGCGGTGTTCTTGGCATTCAACAAGACATCAAGGGCATCGGCTGCTGAACCGTCTCCTTGAAAGGAAAATCTATGGAAAGTAACTGCTTTCCTCCAATTGGGTATAGAACTTCTATAGCTAGTACCATATGTTTTTTTGACAGTCAACCTTATCCTAACTGTAGTCCACTTTAGTTTTGGCGTTTGAGCCGTTTCATTGTCTCTGATTTCACTGAAAGGGAAGTTCAGAATGTGTATTACCTACTTCTTAACATCTCCATTGAGTTAATTTGATGCGGGTCCGGTTTTCGACAGTAGTTTGTAAAGACATGAAGTATGTCCTTCACGCTACTGCTGCAGTATTCGTTTCAAAAGACGCTATTGCTGACCAGCTGCTGCTAAGGTCAACACGAGTTACAGTGTTGGGACAGATCGGGAGGTTGTTCACATTCTTTTTTGGTACCCTAGTCTTAAGTCTGTAAAAATCCAAGTAAATAGATTTACTGTTATCATAATTCAACCAATAAACTAGTAAGGTAACCTAGCTACTTCAATAATGTGTACTTACCATGTATCAAGTGAAAAATCAATTTTATCTGATATTTATCTCAATAAGGCATTGTTCAGATTTGCAATCTAAAGAGAAGCTTAACTCCTTTTATCGCTCAAATTGAAGCATCCAGATTAAGAAAATACCTTAAGAATTGAGATACGGTACTTAAAGCATTGTGTTTTGTTAAATCGAATCATTTTAAATGTGGCAAGTATTTGGCCACAATCACACTTCACGTCATTTTAATGACGTATGCTTAGATAATGCCTCTTTTTTACTCTCTTATGATGTTATGCCGACTGCTTGTTTGCCAATGATGTTGTATACAAAAGTAATGTTATACCCACTAGATTAATACTTTGCTTGATGTTGGTTTTAAAATTCAATAAATCAGAAGCATGTAGCAGCCTTCTAATCCAACCGCAAATATGTGCATTAGGTATAAAAGTAGTTACTTGTGGTAGTTTTTATAACTAGGAATAACCACACCGCTGACTTAATTTTAGATTAAGATCCGGTGTTGTACGTTTTGCCTTTCTTAAGTACATATAGGATGGCCCCAACATAGTGGTACATTTTTTTACACAGAGCGCCGTAACCTGTCATTTAAAACTAACATTAGTACAAGTACAGTGTAGTGCTGCAGTGTTCTTAGTACATGCATAGATTTACTAACCTATGAGACTAAAACCAAAACATATGAGTCAGTATTCCGCTATTTAATCTACCATTTCCGCTTGTCAGCACTGTTATTTCACGTTTCTTGTCTAGGGAAACCCTGGCAGGAAAGATAAAAACATGACAGATTAGGTATGTATTTGAAATGATAAACCAAATGGTCTTAAGATAGTCTTCAGTGAAATAGGATGATTTGAATTGAATTTTCAAACAGAAATTATTTTTATTTTATTTTATCCGACCCGATACAAAAAAATAAAAAAATAAGTAGAGTTCTGCATTAAAGATCTATTTTCAGTTAATAACAGCAATTTGTTTCAGTACGTATCTATGCTGGTTTGATCAATTTTATGGTTAGATATAAAAATTTAACAAGTTTTACAGAATTAATAAAAATCAACAATGTATTTATTTATTTATTTGTTAGAACACATGACACAATGTTTTAGGTTCTATCTGAAGTAAAACAAAACACAATTTAATGTGGCTTCTATTCGCATTTATATAAAAAATGCGCATTTATTAAAATATTTCAATAAAATGTATATATATAGGTGAAATTCTTTGTTTCTTAATTAAGTTTATATAGTTCACGGTTATTTAAATATATTTTTATATAAGATACCTACGTAGCAACTACCTATTTATTATGATAAAAATAACCATACGAACAAAAACAATAACTGACGATTGAAAACATTATCTTGTAGGGTTGATACCTTGGCCTTTTGTGATAGCCCCCTACTTCAGTGTGTTTGTGAATGAATGTATGTATACCTACTGGATTTTCTACTACCTACCTTCAGTATTATGAACCTGGGTTATTTTACTTCATGGCAAACACACTGCAACTTCTCAAGTCTAGAATTGGTTCTTACTTCTTTCTTGTGACCTATTTTTTAACGTCCCGACGTCGCTGTTAGTATGTCCGGGCACGTAGCCTGTGCTTCATTGTAGCTTCAGTTGCATTATTTGTTTCAAAGGACGCCACTGTTGATCCTGGTTAGCAAGAGTTGTGAGAGGTGGATGTGTACGATGAGGTACTGCAACTTCTGTGTACCAGTATTAATATAGATTCCGAGTCTACGATCTAACCTCAGGTTAGAACTTTGGGTACTAGTTCTATAAAGGTATTTATATTTATTTAATAGTTCTACCACATCATACATATTCAAATTTACACAATAAATCATATTTTACTATTTTGTCTGATATGTATGACTATACCGGTCATACGGTAAGGTAACATTGGAGGAGATTTTATATTGTATACGATTGTTGATTGATACAACAATTGAACAATGAAATGCACTTTGTCTTATGTCATAAACGTAATTTCCGGCTTAGTCTAGATAACTGCGTTAATTCTCAAATTATCGAATGGAGTTTATCTTTTACTAAGCTCCTAAGGATCCTATAGCCATACTATGAATTTATTCATATTGTTGTGTATGTATTACTTGATACTAAACTACATATTTATTTCATTGTTTAGTACGCACAATACCAAGTTTGTATCTTGGTTTGGGACTTTATCCCAAGAATTGGACCGACACCGATCGACCGGTCAAACAAAAGGGAAACACACGAAATTATTATATATTTATTGACAACGCTTAACATTTAGGTAGATTCTCCTTGTACATGTAGTCGGTAGGTCACTGGGCTTCTTGCTGCTCCTATAGAAGATTTGAAACCAAGTAATTTCATTACTTAAAAAACATAGAAGGTCCGTATGATTTTTGTGATTGTTATCGATTGTTTGTATGTAACACATGAGTAAATAGCTACGTGTAATTTTAATGTTACATTATTTGCACACCTGCCGTTACATTGTCATGCTTGAGTATTGTTTTGACCCTTTACTAGTACAAGCTTTCGCCTGCGGTGTTTCTTTTTGTAAACACGTGACTGCGTAATCTAGGAAAATGAATGAAGATAGTTATTGAAGTCTTATCGAATGTTAAGACAAAAGAGAAATTAAAAATTGATTGATCATTTAATATTGCGTCATAATTAATCCTTCATATGTGTAAGAAATAAATTTTCAAAAAATCCGGCTAAAATTAATACCTTTCCACCTTTCGCCTAGTCGTGTAAAAATTTGAGTTTTGTGGTGTAATCGTTTTTCAGTAGATTTACTTTATATATAGTGTAACTAAGGTCATGTACAAATACAATGCTTTATAAACATAGTAATGTAAATATTGTTTAAAATTTACCTATGTACTTCTGCAGGTAAACGATTTCTATAAGGTTGGTGCCTAAGGATGAGTTAGTACATAAGATTCCTTAGATTATATTTCCATTGTATGGGTTTTTTTATAAAATTAGAGAACCGGTGGTCGAGTCATTTTATGATTTTTTTAATTCACAAGTACTTTTTTTAATTTTTGATTTTAAAATAATACAAGTAGGTATGTGGGTACTATAATTGTATATGGCAAGAGAGGAGTCTAGGATGAGTAAGGTTAATCTTATTTGGAGCCATCTAAACGTAAGTTCAGGTGTAATTAAAAAAACAAAAGATCGCTGTTTTCTTTGTGGTAACAGTACCTACCTAGTTAGATAGGTACTTCTGTGAAATTTATATTGAGATGTAACGCTTCGTCTCAACCTTATTATCTTATAGTCTGACGAAATATTGTTAGAATTCAAGCAATTTCTAATATTAGAGCTAAGAAATGTGTTTCTCGAGTATTATGCAAGCTGTCATCGCATAGATTCAGTTCTGTTTGAATTCAAAACATGTCAAGGGAAATCTCCACATTCCAACCGTAATTTTATGGAATAACAAACGGGAAAATAAATAATAATTAACTGAATAGTATGTGTCTACATTTCAGTTCTAAGTTTTATTGTAGCTATAATTAATTTTTAACTGTATTAACTAGAATCAAAATTGTTTTCACTTTCTGCAATATAAAGTTCGATGAAAGAAATACCTACATTAAACTAAAGACATGAAATATAGCTTACCTCTTAAATCGCCTGATCTCACTTTAAGAGCAAATATCAATAAAATGTTTTTTTGCCCAGCTAGGGGCTTCTTAATATTAATGGTGATTTTAAATAAAAGTACCATGAAATAAAAAGCTTGTTCTTTGTGTCTAGAAATATCATAACTAGTGAACATATTTAACTAACCTACATGGTCGAATCGAATGTTCATTGGGTACGTTGTGATGCAGTGGAAATTGATCCGAGGGTGGGCTAAGGTGCCTCTTACTTTACTAATGCTAAAGCCCTCCCTAAAGCGTAAAAAAAAGATAGACAGTTTAGTAACAGGTTGTGTTCAGAGCTAAAAAAAATGTAGTTCTGCCTAGCTCCTCTCAAACAATAGTCCTGGATCCGCTGGACTTTTGATAGTGGCTACGAATAATGAACAGTGAAACCGCGCCCTAAGATCTATAAGTATAGACTTCTACAACGGTCAAATATTTGGCTATTCGAGGATAAATAAAGCAACTGATTGACAACTTTGAGAATAAATATATTTAATTACATAATACATTATAACAAGAACGACGGCCCAGCCTGCGTCCGCGCATCGGACGCGTTTTCTATATCAACGCCGGAAGCTGCAAGTACTCGATTTAACTCGCTGGATCTTTTTCAGGAGGATCTAGAAAAATCAGTCAATAGGATAAAAGTTTATTGCAATGAGAGAAGCATGACATCTTTTGCCCGTACAAAGAATAAAATTTTTGGAGACAATAATGACTCAATGCAACGCATTGGCGAGGAATTTGAATAGCGATAGGCGTTTTAAGAATCAAGGTAATGGTCCCGCCAATTGGTAACGTTGATTACTTCCAATCAGGAGCATTCTGCTTGTTTGTCCATGAAGTTTTATTTTTTTAAGCTATCGTAGAAATTAAAAAATGGGTTCAGCTAAAGTCCTAGCCTGGAACCAGTAGTGGCTCGCGAGACTAAATTTTTTTAGTGATTTTTCGATAGTATCTATTTTGGTCGTATTCGTTAAAATTTTAATGATAAAAACTCGATTCAAAGGCTATCTGGCTAAATCAAATAACTGATGATGATGCACATTGACTGATGAACAAGACATTGCATTAAATCGATGTACATATTTTGAACACGAAATTTGACACCATATCATGAAGTAGTTTTAAAAGGCAATTTTAGAACTAAAATTCTCAAAGAGCTGTTATTAGCATGTTTTTCGATATTGCTTTGTCACTTTACAAAGTTTGAGACATAATTCATACGATTAAAAAAGTTTATTACAAAATGCTTTTATAAATACCATATTATCATGATCAATTTGTTTCTGCGCCTTCTTCCGATGGACAGCGGCTGAAGGCACCGGCTTTATCACTATCTTTTCCTTTTGCATCGGTATGGAAGATCTCCTGACGTTTCTGGCGCTCAATATCTTGTTCAACAGAATATGGTTATGCCTCTCGATCTCCCTTAGTCTGTCATTCGTGAAAGACATGTTGATCCGGCGAGTTGGTGGCACTGACACTGATCTGGAGAAAGGTTAATAAATTGGCGTAATATACGACTCTATTTGTAATTACACTAAGTTTATGGTCATTTTAGTGTCTTCTACAGAGAAACGTTAGAAAACATTTGTTAGTCATAGATCCTTGCAGACTGGTACACTACAGGCATAAAACATACATACATAAACTCACGCCGAAATCCCTCTAGACAGTATGGCAGAGGTATTACCCACCGCTTTTCGCATATTTATGTTGAGTCTCACTATAGTTACAAGTTTTCTAATGTCACTGAAATCGACTTGTAATTTAAGACAAATGTATCGCATGCCTAAGCAAGACTTCGCTTTTTGTTAAGCAGATTTGTACGTTGTTTCATATTTGTCGAAACTACTTAGATTAATGTTTCGCGAAATACAGCAAATACATAAGCAACGCAAACAGCTATTGCACGTTTAATGATTACTACTTCTGCTGTTACAGAAGAAGAGTTGGTACAAGTATTACACAATTTAATTTAATTTTTTTGAGTCACAATTTATCATTCCTGTAGTTTAAACGCATGCAATACTACACTAAAATACCAAATCTCTCAACTCCCCAATCTTGTAAAAGCTATGTTGACCATGATGCATGTTTGGTTCTCTTTGAAGGGTAGGTTTACTCGAGTCTTATTGTACCACCATTGTGGTAGTACCACAAGGTAGAAAGGTACTTCTTAAGTAAGCTGATAAAGTAGTAGGGGAATACCTTATCGTGATCCTAGTATCGTGATATTATACCTAATAGTATCGCCATATCGTCAATAAGATTTACGCGATAATGGATCGCAATACCATAAATCGAGTGATAATATTAACAGTTAAATTCTCCCTTATCAGAAAAAAAAACATTCTTACCCGTATCCAGAAGATCTGCCAGACACTGAAGGGACTGGCTTACTCATCACCGACGTTTGACTCTTGCTCGACTTCAAGTTAGGTGGACTAACTGTTTTACCCTCGTCGCTCTTCGCTGACTCCACTATTATCTCCTCTTCGCTCTTATCCTCTTCAAACTCATCAGAATACGCATCCTCAGCGTTATCATTATCACCTTTTGCATTGTCATCATCAGATTCAGATTCATAAATGCAGTTTTCCACGCAAATGTTCGGTCTTTTAACAGCGTCTACTATGCACCCCATGTCAGAAATACCCTTCGATAAGTCATCTATCACGTTGTTGTTCACCTCCTGGTAAAACTGCCTTTTCACTATATTACAGTCTCCAGAGGAAAACTCCGTGTCTATCAAATTGTCTACGCTACTATCTCTTCGTGACATTATTGCAAGCGTGCAAGTGGTACCAAATTCTAGAAATAAATTCAATATTACTCTTTTAAGCTACGGGTCTGCCTAAATAAAGGCCAATTTATGTTTATCTGATGATTATAAAGATCTTAACAAAATCTCTCTATCCCATGTTAAGCAGTAGGAAGGTAACTAACTACAGTATTTAAATACAGAAAAATAACCAATTCCAATGTATTTTCTTTTCAATTAACTACTAAAACTTAAAATCTGAAGCATAACATCATGTAAATATTGAAACTATCAAAATACAAAATATACAACACTGAAACTGTGTCAATGTTTGACAACATACCTAGTACTCAAGTCTGTCTGTGGTTTTTGATTTTAGAAGACTTACTAGTTTTTTATATAACAGCCAGTTCACAGACTTAAACTCTCAATTACTTAGTGAAAACAAATTGTATACAAAAAATCAGCCTTAACATGGAATGGAAACAAATAGTGTACAAAATCAATAAGTGACTTAGTTACGACAAAACAAAAAAACGCGCCATTCCGTTTCTAGGCAAGGTTTTTATTTTATATATGGCAAATAACTCCTCTTATACTTAAATATCATTAGTATTTGCTCGTTTAACTCCATTATATAAACGGACAATAAGATTCACTAAGGTTCAAATCATATTTTTAAATAAAGTTTCACGCCACAATTTTAGTTTACATTAATTCAAAAATGGTTTGAAACGCAAAAAAAAGAAAACATTACACGTTAGAGAAGAAAATAACCATGCAGCTAGCCAAATTAAAATGCAACTCCAGTTTGTCTTATTTCATTGGTATTTACCAAATCATTAAGAAGACTTATAAAAACAGAATTTAATTGTATTAATTCTTGGTCTCTGCTTTTAAGCCAATCGAAGATATAAAAACTTTTTAAACTTATACTGACAGTGCACTGACATTATATTGACATTCAGTTTTACGGTAACGAGGTTCGCTCAATCAGTCATTCAGTCCTACAATCGTCCCATCAATCATCAGTGTCACATCAATATCATACACGTCAATCCAATAACTACACAAAGATCATTCAGAAAATTATAAAGTGCTGATGAATACTTGATGAAAGTGGTTAATTTAATTAGATAGAACTATTGAAACATAAAAATGGTTACTATAATCAAGAACCAATTGTTAAAGCACCTATCAAGGTATGTTTCTTCGATATTCTTCTAAAATTCGCGAATTATTGATACCTAAAGACGAAATAATAAAGTTGAAGTTAATTATATTTGCGCTGTTTAGACTTATTATAGACCCTTTGATAAATTGCAATATCGTCTAATTGTTATCGATTTGTTTGTGAACACTAGTTTACATTTATTTTCATCTAACTTCCTCTTTAACTACTTTCATGTTTACCATTTATGAAATAAAAATTAAATACACTTTTAAATTACTCAATTGATATCCCGGTGCTCTTAAGGTTATGAGTTATGACTAATAAGTAATGTAATTCGCTAAATGTAATCGGTTTTTAGTAGAAGTCAAAAACAGCTGATAGGGTGTTGCATATATTTTTTGGGTGTGACAATGGACATTCAAAGACTAACAAAAGACTACATTGAGACTAAAAAAAGCCTAAATAATCTTGATAACTACATCTCCATTTATAAAGCTACTAGCAAACTAGCCATAGTCATGGATGAGAGATTGTTCAAGTATTTTCCTTTAAACACTATGTATAAACAGCTGATCTAATATTTTAACTTAATGTGCTAGCAGTTCAGGGGTGGGATGCCTAGGTGGCTTTACGCCCCCCCACCAATAGCATCTGAGTTATTCGGACTTATCCAAAGTTAGCCAGGTGAAGCCCCCTCCAAAAATGTAAAAAAAGGTCAATTTTGTAAGAGGGTATACTGTCTAGCCCCTCGGTAATTTCATTCCTGGTTTCAGGACTGATTATTTGTTATATTTTAACATTTTATTGTAACGAGGTATACATTTACCTTTACATTATTATTCTATTTTATTTTGTAAAAGTGTTGCTGCATCAAAATTGAAAAATACAATTAGAATCTTATTAGGTTTATTCAAATTTATATCAGGATTTATCTATTGAACTCAATTTAAATATTTTATAATTTGTTGAGATCTAATGATACATTTATGAACAAAAAACAACTTTTATGCATGCTTTTTATCATTAAAAATGTTTTTGTTACATTTTTTAATTCAATGGAATATTCAATAAAGAAAATGAAATTATTTACAAATTTAAAACTGTCACTGTCATCCTAAATACTACAACATTGTAGTACATATAATAACAATATTTCTTATCACTTGTCAGGTACACAAAGAACCTATCCCCAGAGCAGATCTCCTTATCAGCTCTGAGAGGATCCGGAGAGCTCCAGGACCTGACACTGGATGAGGACTTGTTGACAGACCTGCTGGAACTACCGGGCTGGGTCCGGCTGACTTCAGCCAAATGCAACAAAGCAATGTTCCGAATACAGTGGACCAAACTGAAAACTGTCCCAATTGTTTTGGTAAGTATTTATTGTTAGCTAGTTGAAATGGTAATTAGTTTTTTACAAAAAAAAAAATCCACAGCACTCATTACAGTAAATATATAGAATAAAACATTTGTTTTAAACAACTAGGTATACTTAAACAACTGTTGAATGTATGGTTTGGGCATGTATGGTTTATTTATGTATGGCATATCAAAGTGAGGATGGGATGGATATAATAATAAAGTATATCAGATAATTTGCTCAAATGGTGTTCATCAAAATTTAAGGCTTGTGTAGTAATATGGTAAAGTAATGAAAAACATGTGAACATGAACATATGTTTTAAGTAGAATATACTCCACTTAACAATTAGTCATTCAGTTTTGTGTTGTCTAATCTGGCTATATAGATAAGTATATAGTGAATAACTCACTCAATAGCTAAATTAAAATTATTTGAAACCAGCATATTTGATTATTTAAGTTTACAAACTGCCATCTAATCTAATAGGTTACTTACTTACTATAGGTAGGTTACTTTATTTGTATGTGAGAATAAAAATTTTAACTTTATAAGCTTTCTTATTGTTATCAAATTAATTTTCGAATCTTTGTTGTACATAATAGAACTGTAAATAAGTCATTGAACACAATAAGAGTATGTATATTATGTATTTGTGAGTTTTGCTTGAGATAAGTGCAAGTATGTTGAGCATGCGCAAACATCATGTTTTCACTTTGATTATATTATTGGAGTATAATTTCATTTTTATACATGTTTTTCTTAAGTTTATTTCTGGTATGAGATTTGAAAATAAAATTTTATAATATATTAACTGTACTTACTCGACAATACATATTTATAAAATTTGCAAAATAAATTGGTAAATTTTTGTTCAGAAACTGAAATATAGAGGATATTTCGAATTGGTGTGCATTTTATGGAATGCAGCATAAGAATTGAAATTAATATACTGGTTCTTTCACATCCTGATTGTCCTATTTCTGTCTTCAATCCAAGGCTAAATGTGAGTGCACAGCTGAGTCAAAATAAACAAAAATATATATTTAAAACACTACGCATAAACACCATGATGACCATGAAGTCAAGTAATTACTCCGTCCATGATAATGTCAGTCATTTTTCAAAACATGTTAAGTAATTGTTTGTACATGTAAATTTAGGTAGGAATGAGAAATGTTTTGTTATGTAGAGATGTTTTGTACATGTATGTTAGAGTCATGAGGTAGACTTTAGGTATATTTTTTAATAAAATATGTAATGGGCAAACAATCACACAGTTCACCTGATGGAAGGTGATACCGCTGCCTGTCTGCCCATATAAAGGTAAAGATGGAGAGTGGTGCCAACCCAGACGATCATGTATGTAAATGTGTGTGTGTAATGCGTACTGCAAGGGTGTGGAATTCTTTGCCTGCTGATGTGTTCCCTGACCAATGTAACTTGGGCCTCTTTAAGGCAAGAGTGAATAGGTTTCTCCTAGGCAGGCATGATCCACCTTCATCGCCGCTTAACATCAGATGGGTTTGGGGTCAAATGCCTGCCTGGTCTTGAATAAAAAGTAAAAAAAAATGTTAAGACATATATACTATAAGAACCATATGGGTAGGAATATGGCTTTTGACTTTGCCAGTCAGGTGAAAATGAACATTTTGTTTTCAAAATGGTTTGTAAATAACATAGCTATTTAAGTCTAACTTTAGCAATTGTGTCGAAATAACCTTGATCTCTCAGGAAAGTCATTTTTTCCGCATCAAACTAAATTCAAGTCTAATATAAAATGAATGATTTTTTCATTAAACAGCTAGACTATTTTAAATTTAAGACAATATAGATTAACACACGGTGAAATAAAGAAATATAGTAGGTACGTAGGTATGGTAAAATATCTATTTGATTTTAGAAATAATTCTCAGTTAGATTTAAGGCAATTTCAATACGCTGATCCATTTTATGTCTACTTTCCCGTAAAAGTTAACAAAATCTATCTTTAATGAAAAAAACATCACAAACCCTTGTTGTGGTATTGTGATGGTTTAAATAAATGTCTTAGCAACACGTTGCAAAAAATACAAACCTTGTCTGTCTGTCAACATCATAGACAGTGAACGCCATGATTTGACAAAATTAACACACAAGTTACAATTGTTGTAAATTACCGTGTAAAACAAATATGACTTCCTGCTTCTTGGCTATATTTCGAATGTTGGCTCAAAATTTATTTGGTTTGCTAGTCAACGTTTCTTGTATGTAGTATAAACCGGCCGTATGAGGTTAAACTTGACCAGGGGCCATAACTTGGCGGCAGGCTGTATCCGGCGGAATTTTGCAGGTTATACTTTATCGTCAATAAATGGGGCATCAAAGCTAAATGTCCCGGGCGCCCAATTTTTTTAATACGCCTTTGAATACGACCCTTTGTATTTGACGTAACGTGAAAAAAAAACACCATTCAGATGAGAAAATAACATATAATCAAGTTAGAGAGACACAACTAGACTACCAATCCGAGAATCTCCTATGTAGATACATAGTGTTAATTAGTATACACTCGGCCAGAGGTCAACATACGAACTTTTTACCATTCTTCAGTCTTACAGCCTAGTCAGCCAACCAACCGACTCAAATACTTATTTTTATACATGACGCTATAGATTCATGTGTACCAAACTCCAGAAACTTTCCGAAAATCCGACTCAGGCAGGGATTTTTCAAGTTTTCTCACCCTCTCGTATGAATACAAAGGTAAAATAAATAGTTTTTCTTTTGTCATAGAACTTGGACGAGGTGAACATAGCACTGGAGGTGTGTGAGGAGCCGCGCGTCACGAACCCGAACGCCGCGGGCGCTATGCCTATACCTGGAAAATACAGCTACATACATAAGGTATGACATACACAGAATATGTAACGGGCAACTCAGGTGACAGATTATCCTTGACAAACTTTTTAATCTTTGAAAATAGAACTTATGGAATAGTGAGAAGTAACGCAAATGCACAAAAAATCTTTGACATAAAAAAAATCCGCGAAAAAATAGAACGTTTGTTAACAAAATGTCCTTCCTGTAATCTGTGTAATATCCGCCAACGACTATTTGCGCCGGACTCAATCGCATAAAATGTCTCTTGTCTTTTGAGCCCCATAATGAGCGTACACTCCCCCATTTCCTCTTTAAATGTTTCTCTCTAGTGACTATAGCGTGGGGATCTTAAAAAGGGTTGTAGTTCTTGCAGAGTCAGCAACGCCTGCTTGATACCTACCCCTGGTGTTGCAAATGTTCACAGGCTACGGTGATTTCTTACAAACTGGCAGGCCGTATGATTGAAACCAATTTAATGTTATAAAAAAATATATATGCGAATCGGTAGTCGTCAATCTTTCGCAATAGACTTGAAATTATTCCATTTAAATTACCAATTTTCGTTTTACTGGTTCAAAACCTGTGGTGATGAATCCGGCATGAAACCTCCGTGGTTTTTGTTCACATATTTGTATTTATTATTAGATACTTTCAAACTGTAACAAACAGCCTTGCATATTTAGTTAGCTATACCGTGGGCCAGATGTAAATATTTTTGTTTAAAGTTTCAGAATGGAATCTAGATCCGACAAATACTAATATAACCTTGACAGTAGAATAGCGTGTTTTAGTTACGAGAATTGCATTAACAGTTGGTAGGTATTTCATTTATAAGTTTACTCATGCGTTATGTACGTGTTACAGTCATTCCATCTCACGAAGACCTTTCGTCTACAGTTACATTATAAATCTACATTATGTGTAGATTCTATTGTTCTAGCGTGTGTATCGCCTTTACTGAGCAAATTTGAGATTCACTATAACCTCTTATAGCCGGTCAGAAATTGAAATGCATTGTTTTTTCGTACTACGAGCCTTTATTAGTGGCCAGGCAGTTTCAAGATGTCGTCAAAAACCATTCACCGAAGAATTTTTTTGTAGCTTTGTCTCACTCTTCCATTCATCGGTTGTTGAGTCAATAATAAGATATTTAACGATAAGAATTTTACTAAAGTTTACTGAATAAAGTTTTTTTATTATTTGATTTGACATGTTTTAGACGTTTGTAGTATGATTTTAGAAAAAAAATAATACGATAAGAGTTTTTACTAAAGTTTACTGAATAAAGTTTTTTTGGGCGCTTGCAATATAAACTATTCAGAAGCCGGCTGTCTTAGGAACGCCCTGGGAATGGGCTAGTTTCTCAAAAGGTAACGTAAGCCTCCTGAAACAATGTGCATATACAAGCCTGACATACAACAACTATGAGCAAACGGTCTTCGTCACATGGAATGTATGTACGTAAGCATATGCATCATCTTGGCCTTGGCCTTAGTGTCGGCTTAAAAACTAGTTATTGAAGAAAATGTTTGTTTTTTATCCGTAGCAACGCCTGAACGATTCATGTAGTATTTCTAATTGTTGGAGTAAAACATATATATTTTTTAAATAAAGAGTGTATAATCTACGTATATTCTGACCGGATTTTTTTGATATGATCTTTTTCATCAATAATGGTTTTGCGGTTGAGTTGAGAAAGATCAGACATAGATAACATACCGGGTAATAAAACAGAATTTGTATTCAAGAGGAAAGCTTTTCAGTACTTACGCTCAACGCTGCTAACAATTACTGCCTTTATTTTAAATATAGCCGTAAATTACACATTGAAAGCGACGAGTGAAAACCTCGCATGTTACATTTTTAACCAAAATATAATATTCTTAGTACAGTGAAAAAAGTTGGTGTCGCGTCTATGATTAAATTGTATGTATCGGATTTTGATATTAAGAAGTAGACGCTACTTTAAAATAAGACAAGAGAAATGAAATTAGTATTAGACGTATTAGAGATTTTCGCTCGTTGCTGACTATATGATATTTGTTATCAATCGATAGACTAAAACAAACACACACACACACACACTCACACCTTCGTCCCAAAGGGGTAGGCAGAGACAATGGTTCGCCATACGCAACGATCCTTACATACATCTCTCGCTTCCTTCACATCCATGCACCTCTTCATACTCACACGACGATTACGGATACTACTGACCTGGCCTTTTCCCAGAACGTCACCAAGCTGGTCTAGGTACGTCCGCCTAGTTCTACCCTTACCTGCCCTCCCGTACACATTACCACAATACACAGCTTTCGTAAATCTTAACTCATCCATCCTCTCTACGACAAATACAATGGATTACATATAAGTATGTATTCATAAATAATTCTAAAACATTTATTAAGGCCTGAGTACCTATTAACAATCCTTTTCTAGTTCCGTATCCTTGACTTTTGATCTAAGAGCCTTGACTTGTAGGAGCAAAAAAAATAAGTTAATGGTACCTATGAAAAAACAATTCCATACCATTCAGTCTATGAAAAAGACAACGTTTTACGGATAGTAGAATTAAGATTCGCATAAATATAGCTGTTCAATGAATCGCGTGACGTCAAGTTAACCAGCTGTGTTTAATTTATGTATTCTATGTATTTATATATACTACTTTATGGTTCACTGGATCATTAATTAATACTGTCTTAACTGAAACATGCTGACTTTAGTCGTGTGTCTTTCAATTATTTATATTAAAGATGTTTTGATGGTGTGAAATTAGTTTTTTTAAGTTACGATTGAAAGCTGTACGAAATTAATCTATCTATCGAATTTATCTATCTTATCTTAAAATTATCATTAAAGTCTTAACCAACAAGGTAGAATTACCTACCCGATCTAATTTTAAAAATTACAACGTTAATATCAATATTTGAACTAAGAACCGCAAAAAAAAAACTTGAAATACGTTATTACCTACATCATTGATTTTATGCGTTATAAATATACTTATGTTTCTTATATTGATCTTAACGACGAAAGAATAAATTAAGACAGTGTGTGTACAATGTAAGTATACCTAGGAAAATTACGGATTCTATACAATTAAAATTGTATGGTAACCTAATTGTACTCGTATTTTACCATTTTCCTTATCTACAATTAATTTTTTAATTAATCCCTAACGTATAATTATCCGTTTTTATCGTTGTTTAATGTTGCATCAAAGAACTTAAGGTCTTTGTTTAATTAATAAATCGATTTGTATACGTTTTTCAAATTCGGTAACAATAATTAAAAAGAACATAATTGTTTTATATAATACGATAATATGTATAATGATGTATTTCATTGACAGAATAGTAATTCATTATCTATATATGTATGTATGTTTGTTGTGTTGTCTATTTGTTTGTTGTTGTTTCGTTATCTATTTGTTTGTTGTTTGTTTGGTATATAGTAAATAAGTTGTTGTGTAACACTATATTAAATTGAGCTTTATATTCTACTCGCCTTCTTTTTTTTCCTTATCGACTTAAGGCTATCGTTTCCTATGCAAACAATCATTCAACAAAAATATTAAACACATATTAATTAACTAGCTGACCCGGCAAACGTTATTTTGCCATATAAATAATTTTTAAAAAAGATGTTGGCCGATTCTCAGACCTACTCAATATGGTCACAAAATTTCATGAGAATCGGTCAAACCGTTTCGGAGGAGTGCGGGAACGAACATTGTGACACGAGAATTTTATATTATTAATTAATATTAAACAACCATACCGAAAGCTTAGATGTATTAGCTTATGGCCTGAATCTTTTAACACCCAGTAAGAACTACCTATATACCAGTATATTAAATGACGAAAGCATGGATGTACGGCCTATGTACTAACATGTAATGTAAATATACAATGTGGTCCCCCGTTCCAGGTGATCGATGGTATATCAATAGCCGTGAACCACGTGCAGATAGAGTTCAACTGTGATGCATTTACTAGTAGTGTACAGGTATGGTATAAACAGTTTTTTAATACAATATCAGGGACCAAAAAAGCAGACGGTGCACCTGATGGAAAGTGATACCGCCTCCTATTGACACGACGACGCCCTTGAAGTTTTTAAACGTCAATAGTACCGCCAATGCGTTGAAAAAGAAGAGATATAGATTACTTTTATCAAACCTTACTTCTCACTCAATGCAGTTATGATATTAAAGAGGCTCAAAAAATTTAAAACTTCTGTATCACTTTAACAAAAGAAACTAATGTTTTCTTTCTAAAAAAAATTTGGTAAAGTATAATCAATAAAAGAAAAAATTGTTGGATGAACGTTTTAATTTTAATATAATTGTTCCAAAGTTAAATTAAGCATCGATCTCTTGTGATCGAATGTAAAAAGATACATTTTTCTTGAGCCATTTGCCATCATTTTAGATTGTGGTCAAATCTAGGTCAAATGCTAGCCTTTGTTTTGCCACGTAACTTTTTACATGTAATATTAAGGGTTGCATTTGAAAAAAAAAATAATTAATTGGTTAAATGTTTTAATTATGGGACAATCGTGTATACATCTGCTCGATAACACTAATTTCAGATATCTCGCGTGACAGTTGAATCCAGAACTCCTGAGGGCAGGAAGGGAGACTTAAGACTGACTAGAATCAAATCACCGGACACCGGACAGTTGCTTATATTTAAAGTAAGTACATTATACCTTGTTTTAGTTAGTTACTTCAGGCTTACTACAATACTTACTTAACAACACTACACAATACTTAGGTTCAGGATCTTTAGATTTCAATTCCTATATATATTTTTTTTCTTTTTTAATTTCTTTTGTATAATGGATTAATCTAAACCAATGTTATTTTTCTTTGTGACCTGTTTTTATTTTAAAATAATGTGTGTGTAACCTTTGTAAATGTTGTGTTCGTCTGTTGTAGGCATGTACATCAGTTTCTGTTTATAATATGTGATTTTTATATGTTTGTGTAATGTATTTGCTGTAGACATCCCTAAATAAATAAATAAATAAACTCTTAAGTTGTTACTAGCTCGAACGTCGCTGTCGGTTTTGCGTTGAAATCTAATTTAAAATCTTTAATTCAGTCAATGCGAGCTAATTAAACGATTAAAATGAAAATATTCAAATTGATATCACCCTAACAGTTCATTCTAAACATTTCTTTTGCTTTTCGACAAAGATTAAAGTGTAAGAACGTCCCAAAGCACATTTACAATTACTATGTATGTATTGCATTTTTTTATTTAGTACAAATTAAAACTGATTAGCGCATTTTTATCTTCTGGTTGCGCTTTAAAAGATACTATTTTTTTAACCTTCGAGTGGCGAACGGGTGAGTTTATGGTATAAGGGGCAAAACATGCACGGCGTCCTGGTCTGAGACTATATTCTATTAAAAAATACTACTATATAATAATTTATTAAAGGAATTAGAATGGCAGAGCGCTAGAATCGAGGCAAAAGCCCGTGGCAATGTCGACGCGAGCCTGCCTCCGTTGAGGCTGTTGCTAGGCAACACGCACTGCAGGATCGTCATGAAGAAACGAATGTCAGGTAATAACAACGACGGTATAGTTTGAATTGTTTTGAATCTAAATTAGGACAAAATTAAATCTAATGCCACCTGATGCTGTTTCAAGATATCTAATTTCGCGAGTCTCTATATCCTCGTACTCAAATAACTCCATTGCGTCCCACTCATTGTTAGGTTTCCATTCTCTAGTTCCAAGAATGTGCAGATTTCTTAACGAGCGTAGTAGTAATTGATATTTATACAGACCGTCACCACTCTCTCTGTCACATTAGTCCATTTTTTTAGTTTTACTTTAAAAAACATATGAATTTTTTTATCTACAGAGTTAATTATTATTACAAATGGAATCTTCCCAAATACATAAAACTTATATATAAATTGAGACCAATTCCATTGAAAATGTTAACTATGATATGATATGTGTCCTATAATTAGTATTTAGTTATTATTAGAAGAGACTAGTGTCTAATGTACAGGCTCAGTCTCAGGCACTAGTATTCAGATTTATCAGAATCATTGTATATATTTTTGTGTCTCGGTCTCGAAACATGTAAAATATGTAAGTATGATTTTCAATAAATTATTATTTAAACAGACTTAAAATAATTGCATTCAAATCGTATTTTTTTCGTCTACCACTGGTTCGGAATGCTATCTACGGGGAAGAAGCCGACAAGAAACCTCCGTAGTTGCTTTTTCAAAAATTTAAAATAGTTTTTCATTACATTTTGGAACATTAAGTTTTCTAACTATTTCATACAATTTAAAGCTACTATAAATACTTTTATATTAAACAAATTACGATATGTATTTTTTCACTTAATCACAATAACGACAAGGAAGCTCATAAAGGTTAATGTTTTTGTTTCAGATTGTGCCATATTAGGATCTAGACTAGCCATCCGCCCGGAACCAGTCGCTTGGGCGCTGACGGACGGGCAGTTGAGGGCGGCGCTGGCCTGTGCCAAGGCGTTACAGACACCAGTGCAGAAAGCGACCAGAGCTAACACCAGGGCGAAGGCGCAGAGAAAGGTCAATACAAATACACACACATACATTGAATCAGACGTGTTGGCTTTAGCCAAAGTATCACGGATACAAAATTTAATTGAAATCCTTTTAAGTTTCTGATCAGCGTGTACGAACACAGAGACTCGAGCTTTTAAAGCCTTCAATAAACCTCAAACGCGATATCACAGCGATAGTTTCTTGACGGAGGAGTCCTATAGTCGTTAAGTAGGATCTGCGAAGCAAGAGATAGAATCATGTTCAGATCTATGCATAAGTTTCGCTCCTGTTTCGCTTGTCGTACAACTGACAAATCTTGGCGAATCAAGTGCGGTTTTGCGATTACGGTTTCGCGGCGAAGGTGTGCTACTGGCGTAAGGGTTCCATACCCCAAGGCTGAAACTGAAAGCTGAGAATGAACACACTACATTTTCTCAGATTGTGTACCTATTTCTGTTATTTTCAAATAAATGATGGCTATGCAGAAACGTATGTAGTTCAATGAAGGAGTCACCTTAAATTTCTTATTTCTTCTTAATTGGAACAACACTCTCTCACCCTAGTGCCTAAGTGTTTCTTTAAAAAGTAAAGATAATTTTTTTAAGTACATTGTTGTTTGTATATGGTTGTGCATGTTATAAGTACATTGTTAGTTGTATATGGGGTTTCTTGCCGGTATCTTTTGTAGACTTAAATTTACTGAGCCGGTAGCCGGGTTTTTTATGTTAATATTTCATTACTTTAATTTTCATTTGAAGATTAAAAGTACTTTTAAAAAGTGAATTGTATATATTTTTTTTAATTTTGATTTAACGTAATTTTTTCGTCGTTTTTCCTCGATCGTAACTATCGATGTATTTATTATGATCGTAGCGTTAAATCTTGTATCATGGTTCGGAACTCAAATTTTATGTATATTAAGATTACAAACATAACATAAACATAAACTCACACAGTAATAAATCCCTCGAGAGGGGTAGGCAGAAGTGTTACACTCCGCCAAGTCCCAGTGTGACAGGTTGAGAATCTGTCGCGACTATCCGGGCGCAATGAGGAACATGGCAGCTACAACTAAAACCCGAGACTCGAACCCTCGACCTGTCGGTCGGTAAACCAAGCCACGTAAAAAACTGAGCTACCACGTCCTCTAAGATTAAGATTATTTTAAGGTTGAGGAGCCATTGGAGCAGATACAAAGCCGATCATCGACCAGTGAAAAGGACATCCTAGCGCGGGTGTTCGCTAAACACGACGTCAGAGAGACCTCGTACCACTTACTGGCGCCCAGGATCGATCTACACCTGTGTGATGACCCTGGAAGTGAGTTCTTTGAAGTAAAATATATATCACAGTCACATACATATTTACAGTATATAGATAGTACAGACAGTAGATATTATAGTACATACATGTTAAATGTCAAACTCAGCAATGTCATTGGATGTTATTTTTATGGAAACTGGAAACCAATCCTTTGGCCTTTTTATAAAATGAATACAAAACATTTTTAAGGCGTCAATAGTTCAGTGCTGTTATAAAACTTACAGCGCCCGCATTTATATCCTTCACTTTATTGACAGGCAGGCGGGCAAAAAAGCAGAAGGTTCACCTTATGGAAAGTGATGCCTTGAATCGTCATAGAACGCCAAGAGCACCGCCAATGTCAATGTTTAGTTTGATATAAATGAAATTGTTTATCAGTTGACAGCCTCTGTGGCGCAGCCGTGTAGCAGCTGGCCGCTACGCAAGAGGTTCTGGGTTCGAATTCCGGTGGGGGCGGAACGGAATTATTTGCGACACCCATTCTTTTATTTTCTGTTCTTGGATGTAGTATTCTTATCTACTTAGTATATATACACCGTTGCTTAGTACCTGCGACATAAATGATACAATCTTACTGCAGGGATGAGTCAATGTGTGTGTTGTAATGTGCTTAATATCATCAGTGGGCAGATCAGCCAAGCCGTCTCTAAGTTCAGGCGGTGCATTGCAAGTGACGTTGGTGAGCATGCAGCTTGACTTGTTCCCGTACCACCGAGCCGCAGCCGATCGGTCACATTGGCGGGGATACAGGTAACCATAGCAACTGTGAAACCTTTACTTGCATTGATACGTACTTACAGAATTGTGTTACTATCATTATATGAGGCAGATGTTAAATCGAAAAATGTCAATTAAGTTGATAAGTTAATACAATCTGCTAGTGAATTGAAATATCAGTGATCGAATCTAATGAGCGGCCATCTTGTAAAGAATAGAGAATATGCTTGATTTTTCTTTAATTATTATAGTTCGATACCCCATATTTACACAAATCCGTTAGAAAAACTCAAATATCTGACTTATTGACTATGCTATAAAGCTTCAAAGTCGTTGGTTAGATAGAAAAATCCGATATATACTATGACGTCAAAGTACACAGGCGCTATACGACTTCCATAGAAGAGGTTGTTCTGATGAGCGAGATAGATATATTTACTTTAAATGGTTAAATTTTCCTGGTTTATCGTTCAATTCTAATTTGGTTTTCACTATAAAGATACTATTTCCATATAGTTCACGATAAAGTGATTGAATAGTAAAATTTAATTTCATGCATATTCCCTATTGTTAATGATCACAAATTCATAAAAGGAAATCTTGTAGAAGAATTTTTAGTTCCCTTGATGTGAGTGATGTTTTGACGTTTGTGCAGGGAATCAGCGACGCCGCACAGTCAGTGGCTGTCACAGGATCTGTCATCGTTCTGCGGATCTCTGTTAGAGACATTAGATCCGAGGCCCATGACGCCCAAGGTAAATCCTTACTAATATTATAAACGCGAAAGTTTGGAAGCATGTATGGATGAACTGGAATATGACTCGTGGAGTGGAGCGTATTTGTAATTGTGGATTTTGTACCCCCCTCCAGGCACCGAACCCATCTCCCAAGTGCGAGGAGCCGGTGTCGAACGGCATCACACATAAAAGTCCAAACAACAGCGCTTCCACTACTCCGTCCAACACAACTACCTCACAAGGTATACTCATTAATCAAATATAATCTCTACTACGAGTATAATCGCCTTAAACTCTCGCAGCCTCTGGAGTTATACAATTTTGGGTATCACACAGTGCATAAGTCTCTCTGAACCTACAGGCCTCATGGTCATCATAGTGATGCAAGAGACTGTGCCAAGAAAAGGTAACGATTAATGTCAATAATAAAGAAAAAAGTAGGAACGAGTATACATACGTGTCGCGCCGTAAGTGTCCCTTCCATTTGCTGATATAATTTATGGACATGAGAGTTTAACACGTGTGTAATAAAGCCGTTTATGCTGAATAAATCACAGCCAAATCTACATCCATAATAATCTAAGTCTATAAGTCTTAAAGCTGATAGGAAACTTTTACTTTTACGTTAGTAAAATTTGTCTTATAATTGTATTTCATACACAAAAAATATTTCTTTACGCATTTGTGATATGAAAAATTTGAAACAGAGAATAGTTTGCAAGAATTTTTATCATATTAATTATTGTTAATCAGAATCTGTTTATTATTAAATATTATCTTCATATTTTGTTTAGTATCGACTAGTAGTAAGTTTTGTATTTACCTTGTTTCTCTGAGGTCTTTGTGTGACTTGTTAATAATGTTGTACATGCCTATAAAAGGCAATCATACGAGTAATGTAAATTCATCTCCTGTATTTGTTTTGAATGTTTGTATGTGTGCTGTAGGTGTGTCTATTGAGCAAGTATTTTTTTCCTTTACATCGTTTGACTGAAAACTGTAGATATCATTTGATTAGTTAGAAATTATTTACCATATCATTACCATTGGTGCATTGATACAAGATTCTTAGTGCAGGACTGAGTCAAAATACTTAAGTGTTACAATGCGATAATATTTCTTTAGGTTCACCGACCCGTACTAAAATACTGCAGCAACTTGGTAAACTGATGACCACATGCCTGGTGTTGAGGATAGATGACTTCACTGTATATAAGGTAGGATATACATAATACTCGTAAACTCCTTATGTTAATTATTCCAGCCAGCCAGACCGATCATAAGTATATTAGGTTCTTTTTTACTGTTCGTATTCTGTCCATGTTTTCTAGTTTTTTTTTTTATCTAACGCTTCTGTCATATACATCATGGACTTTTGTGGTGAGAAAAAACCGCTAGGTCTTAAGTACCCAGGCCAGTCGAAAAGTATCTTGAAACCGTCGTGTTTAATGAAGAGGTGAATAGATGTAGAAAGCGAAAGACACATACACACCCCCATACACATCCACTCACACTCATTCGCTCACCCATATACACACACACACCCATACACACACATACGCACCCATACACACATAAACACCCATACACCTACACACACCAATAAACACTCATACGCACACATAAACACCCATACACCCACACACACACACCCATAAACACACACACGCAGAGAGAGATTTATATAACGATTCTCACGGATGTCCATGATGTATAGAATAGAAGAACAAAATCTAGAAAGATCAAGGTACTTTTTACCTGGCCGTTTCTCAAGACAATAATCCGTATACACATAATATGTATGGACTTTTGTATTCTATTGTTCAGGTATCTACCGGTTCAAAGTCCCGAGAAGCACCCAGGCCTTTAATAAGCGCAGAGAAGGCGACCCTGCCTGGTGACGCAGGTCTACTCCATGCCGAGATGACCTTCTTCTACTACCCTGGTGATATTGTCTTCCCTGGTATGTACTTACGTTATTGTAATATTAGTAAAATAAGTCTGCATTTCTAAGGTTTCGAACCTCAAAAGGACAAGAGGCACTCTTATACTCAGATGTCTATCTGTCCGTTTTCCTAGAACAAGGCAATATTAACCTAAAGGGTGCTTCCGGTTGACTTCAAAATCATAAAAACTGTCAAAAACAAAAAGTGTAGAAAAAAATTCCGAAAGCCCTAAATTGGTGGTAAATCATTTTTTCCTTGTTCTCAAAGCAATGTTCGGTGCTTTCATGCTTTATAGACTTAAGTTACCTTATGTATTTTTTTGTAATATAAGCATACCTTACGTACGCAACCCTCTATGCATAAATCTATAACTTACGTAAGAGCTGTTTGTGTTATAGTGCCGCCACCAAAGTTATACGTCCAGCTGAGTCCAGTGCGTATATCAGTAGATGTACAAAGTATCGTATGGGCGTGCGCACTTTTACCTCACGTCGCGAAAGCGTTACAAGACACCGCTAACAGCACAGATGTGGAGTCCTATATGGACGTTAGAGCTGAAGCAATAATGCCCAAGGTGAGTGAACTGGCCCCCTTTATTTAATTTAGGTTGACTCATCATCACCAGTCCTGCAACTCCTATTAAACAACAGTGGTGCGATCTGATCTTTGAACTTGCAACCCCTATATCTCATTAACCTCTCGACCGATTCAGCTCACACTCGATTTTTTTTTTTTGTCTCACTAAGCTACCTACAAAATTTCACGACGATCCGAGCAACGATACTCTAGTTATCGTTTATACAGACGTACATTAGTTCAAACGCTGAATTTCCCCATTAGACTCGGAGAACTTTAATCGCTTCGCTCTCTTTTTATATTACTAAAGGGATCAAGAAACAAATTCAAGATTATATGTCATCAGTTAGAACTGCTGAAAATATGTCCTCAATAGTTTCAATCAGAGCGATGCTATGCCGCTTGCATCTAGCGGCTTCATGTATCATCGCTATCAGGAACGTTTGACCGTTCCGTGAGAGACTTCAAACGCTAAGTCTTCTAACATGAGGTCGCCACTAGATTCTTTCTTATCGTCGTCGTTAAGTAGTACTGTTTTTTTTCCATTACATGCAACCTATGTAATGAAAAAACTTGTATAACTTACTAATAATAAATACTAATTAATGCAAAATTATTAAATATATTTATTAGTGGTTAAAAATATATTTTCAAGGGAAGTTTTAGTTGAATTAACAAGAATTATACCATTCTAAGCTAATATTAATTTATCAACCATGCCTGATATTTGTTTAATGTTATTGTTAACAGATAGTGCTTGAAGCCGGTTACGAACACGTGTCCCAGCAGAGGGATAGGCCGAAGGAACTTCACATTTGCACCGCGAGAGCTACTATTACTAATGTCAGGGAGTCTGCGAGGACAAGTTAGTTACTTTTTATGTTGATATATAAATATACATATATGAGACTTGGTGATGTACAGATGTAGTTAGAAATATTCCGACATCGTTATCCCGAAGATTCCCGAACGCAATTACCCGATGTATCAGTAATAGTATTTATTTAATAACGTCTTATGATTGGCAAATTAGTACAATATTTTATAGAAAACGAACTTAACCGACAAAACACGAAATCTCATAGTTTCTCAATACGCCTGTAAATTATTAATAAGGTATGTATGTAGTACAGTTAATTTTTAAGGTGACAAGCATATGAAATGCGCGACATATTAAAATGTATTAATGGAAAATTACAAAAAATGGTTACCGTTTTAAATGCCAAAGTAACCGTCTGATCTGACAGTATGACATATTTTCACGAGTGAACCTCTGGACGGATAAAAAAAAGTTTAGAAATCTTATCCTAAAGAAGGATTTTAGCTTTGTGATCTAGATATACTGTATTATTTATACTTAATTTCCTTACTATAGACTCGGCTGGCACTCGAGCTGACTTGGCGGCCATTTTGTCGATGCTTCGGAAGTCAGCGCCAACTCGAGGGCAGTTCCCTTGCTCTGATGATGACCTAGATCCCATACACGAACAGTTTATACTTCACGCTGACAGTAAGTTTCTAGAATAAAATCCATCCTACTAATATTATAAATGTGACAATTTGGATATTTGATACTCAATCTCGCAAAAGCGGCTCAAGACATTTGGATAAGATTTGACACACAGAAAATTTATGATGACAAATGATATGATGAACACTTTCATCCCGAAAAAGTATTAGATTCCTTAGGGAAAAGCTAATCAACTTATAAATGTATATCTATTTTTAAAAGCAATGGTGTTACTGGGTTATATTTTAATTTAAAATTTGTCATTAATAAATATTGCAAGTTCTTTATAGCGTTGAAACAAATAATAATTTAAAATAGCTTTCAGCTTCAGCTTCAAAGTGTTTTCATTAAATGTTGGATGTATATGACATAATATACAACCTCAAACTATATAAGTAACTCATGATTTTATTGTCATCAGTTTTCTGAATTGCGTCCCACGGTGGAAGAAAATTTTAAAACATATTCAAATCCAATCAAAATTTGACTTACATATAGTAAATAATGTATGCTATGTTTGTATCGTTGTGTTTTTTTTTTTTTGTTGAATGCAATTTATTTATTTATTGACTTTAAGAACATTCACAGTCAAAATTTTTCAGAAATCTTACATTTTGTTCGCTTAGTAGTTTATTTAGTCACTCCGTACCTACCGTACCTATGGTAATACCCCCGATACGATACGACTGCATGAATTAATCTGTTAAAAGCCCATAGTACCACTAACATTTAAAAGAATTTTCCCTTCAAAATTAGTGAATAAAACATCAAGAATACTGTTATGTTGATTTGCTATCGTTATCGTGATTGGTCAAAGTTAAAGTTAACTACGGCCAATCAGTTTGTCACATGCGACCCACCCCCTAAAACGTAGTAGTTGCGCTTGCACACGAAATTGTTTCAAAAGTGATTTTGCGTAGAAGTCCTCGATACCTATGAGGGATTATTACAAAAAAATATATAAAAGATCAAATCTTCAATTATGACTCAATTCTAGATTTCAGTTGGTCAAGACGTTGGTAAAAACTATACCATTCTTTATTATTTTGGTATCTTTTTAGTAATTAATTGTTGTGTATAAATCACCGGTAAAAATGGTACAGAAATTTTGCAATGGAAAGGCAAATCATTTTTATACAGTTAGAATAACAAGGATGCCTTACAGCCTTGCGGAGCTCCTAAGATTTTTGCTATATAGATTTGTAACATCATAGTTATTTCGTAAACAGCAATTCATGCTGGTTGTTAAAGTGCCCGGGCATATAAAGAATACAGCATGTATAAGAAGTGGTCCATCAAATTTAGCATCACAAGGCATTCAAAACATCCCACTCTACAACACGGGAAAGCACGCATTGAGTAAAAGCATGATTTCATAAGACGCAAGATTTGCAGTCGCTTAAACTGGCGCTCAATTGTGATGCAGGTCTGGACGATATAGACCGAGGCACGAATATAACAGCAGAGCTACTGTGGCGCGAGTCCCGCTGCGTGTGGGCGGCGCGCGTGGAGCCGCTGTGGGCGGACCTGCACGGCGCGCGCGCCACGCACTGCAAGCCGGCTCCGTTGCTGGACGCCACGCCGCTCACGGCATGGGTATGTATGTACAGCGGCATGTAGTGTAGCTACTGTGGCGCGAGTCCCGCTGCGTGTGGGCGGCGCGCGTGGAGCCGCTGTGGGCGGACCTGCACGGCGCGCGCGCCACGCACTGCAAGCCGGCTCCGTTGCTGGACGCCACGCCGCTCACGGCATGGGTATGTATGTACAGCGGCATGTAGTGTAGCTACTGTGGCGCGAGTCCCGCTGCGTGTGGGCGGCGCGCGTGGAGCCGCTGTGGGCGGACCTGCACGGCGCGCGCGCCACGCACTGCAAGCCGGCTCCGTTGCTGGACGCCACGCCGCTCACGGCATGGGTATGTATGTACAGCGGCATGTAGTGTAGCTACTGTGGCGCGAGTCCCGCTGCGTGTGGGCGGCGCGCGTGGAGCCGCTGTGGGCGGACCTGCACGGCGCGCGCGCCACGCACTGCAAGCCGGCTCCGTTGCTGGACGCCACGCCGCTCACGGCATGGGTATGTATGTACAGCGGCATGTAGTGTAGCTACTGTGGCGCGAGTCCCGCTGCGTGTGGGCGGCGCGCGTGGAGCCGCTGTGGGCGGACCTGCACGGCGCGCGCGCCACGCACTGCAAGCCGGCTCCGTTGCTGGACGCCACGCCGCTCACGGCATGGGTATGTATGTACAGCGGCATGTAGTGTAGCTACTGTGGCGCGAGTCCCGCTGCGTGTGGGCGGCGCGCGTGGAGCCGCTGTGGGCGGACCTGCACGGCGCGCGCGCCACGCACTGCAAGCCGGCTCCGTTGCTGGACGCCACGCCGCTCACGGCATGGGTATGTATGTACAGCGGCATGTAGTGTAGCTACTGTGGCGCGAGTCCCGCTGCGTGTGGGCGGCGCGCGTGGAGCCGCTGTGGGCGGACCTGCACGGCGCGCGCGCCACGCACTGCAAGCCGGCTCCGTTGCTGGACGCCACGCCGCTCACGGCATGGGTATGTATGTACAGCGGCATGTAGTGTAGCTACTGTGGCGCGAGTCCCGCTGCGTGTGGGCGGCGCGCGTGGAGCCGCTGTGGGCGGACCTGCACGGCGCGCGCGCCACGCACTGCAAGCCGGCTCCGTTGCTGGACGCCACGCCGCTCACGGCATGGGTATGTATGTACAGCGGCATGTAGTGTAGCTACTGTGGCGCGAGTCCCGCTGCGTGTGGGCGGCGCGCGTGGAGCCGCTGTGGGCGGACCTGCACGGCGCGCGCGCCACGCACTGCAAGCCGGCTCCGTTGCTGGACGCCACGCCGCTCACGGCATGGGTATGTATGTACAGCGGCATGTAGTGTAGCTACTGTGGCGCGAGTCCCGCTGCGTGTGGGCGGCGCGCGTGGAGCCGCTGTGGGCGGACCTGCACGGCGCGCGCGCCACGCACTGCAAGCCGGCTCCGTTGCTGGACGCCACGCCGCTCACGGCATGGGTATGTATGTACAGCGGCATGTAGTGTAGCTACTGTGGCGCGAGTCCCGCTGCGTGTGGGCGGCGCGCGTGGAGCCGCTGTGGGCGGACCTGCACGGCGCGCGCGCCACGCACTGCAAGCCGGCTCCGTTGCTGGACGCCACGCCGCTCACGGCATGGGTATGTATGTACAGCGGCATGTAGTGTAGCTACTGTGGCGCGAGTCCCGCTGCGTGTGGGCGGCGCGCGTGGAGCCGCTGTGGGCGGACCTGCACGGCGCGCGCGCCACGCACTGCAAGCCGGCTCCGTTGCTGGACGCCACGCCGCTCACGGCATGGGTATGTATGTACAGCGGCATGTAGTGTAGCTACTGTGGCGCGAGTCCCGCTGCGTGTGGGCGGCGCGCGTGGAGCCGCTGTGGGCGGACCTGCACGGCGCGCGCGCCACGCACTGCAAGCCGGCTCCGTTGCTGGACGCCACGCCGCTCACGGCATGGGTATGTATGTACAGCGGCATGTAGTGTAGCTACTGTGGCGCGAGTCCCACTGCGTGTGAAAATGCTGTCTAGTCGTTAATAACCAACTTGTTCATTAGAAGACTTGACCTCTCATTCTATAATCATAAAAAATACATAAAATTATTCAGCACTTTTAAATATTCATCGGCAGTTGTACTTCGAAGACGGGTTATCCAAGATCTGGGTGCTCGCCAAGAGCTGCGGATTAGCTGGCCTTCAGCTCAACCACTACCAGCTGCTTTTCTTGCTGAGACAGATGGAGAAGATCTCGGAAATGCTGGGCTGGCTTGCCCACGACGCGAACAGGAACCCTGACAACGATGCTGGGTATGAAACATTTTTGGAGATGTCTTTAAGAATCTGTTTTTCATCCTATCTTGATAAATCTTAGATATTAGAAATGGAAAAATTATACCTTTATTTAGTTGTATGTTTTTAAAGTCATTGATGAAGATATTACTTTAGCATGGAGTGACACAATCACTTTTTCTTCCAAAAAAATATCGATTCAGCTAATCCTTGTCTGGCACAAAATCAAATCTGTTTCACAAAAGCTTTTAATCAAATTAAACAATCCGAATAGTAACTATTCTTGTCTTGAGTGTACCGACACGAACTCGACAATCACTGGATACAATTGGCGTGCAAGCGGGCTTATATTCATACGCCTCGAACGTGGGACATACATTTGTGAATGTATTGGAATATAACTGGTGATTAAATATGGATCCCACGGATAACTACGTTGGTTTTTCTTATCCATTTATAGACATAATCATGCGATTTGAATATAGTAAAGTAGGTTTGGCCTTACATTACGAACTAAACTTTAAATGATTTGCTTCTTGAAAACAACTTTCCAAAAGTGTATCCCTGGATAAAGATTCGATTATAAAAATATTTATGTCGTTTGAAGGTCAATAGTCGTAGCGGTTGCGATACCAGCTACAGAGTTAACCCTGGTGCTGCCGTCTTCCTGTCCTGGACAGGAGTCATCCAGGGATCTGGACAGCGTGCCCTTGGACTCCTCCAGCCTCAACGACATGAAGATGGGTTAGTATGTTATATGATTCGTAGATAAATTCTATATTTATTATTCTTTCTATATGGTAATAATTTAGTTAAAAAGTTATTAAAAATTAATGCTTTAAACGGACACAGGTACTTACAAGCTACGATAATGACCTCGGCGTAATGATGCGCAGTGTTGCAATGAGCAGACTGCTACGCTAAAGTTTCTGAATTTCGAATCTGGGCGGGGTGTTTCTTTGTGTTATTTGCAAGACGCATTGTTTGGCTTACCGGTCTTTGATGTTATGGTCTTATCTATGTTGTTTATGCCATAACGTTGATTAGTGCCTGCGATTCAAGATTGCATCTTATTGCAGGGCTGAGTCAATGTGTGTGTCGTGATTTGATTATTATTATTAATATTATACAGCTATATCGACAACTTCCATTTCTTCGTTTTCGGCATTTGTTCTTCTATGATAAAAAAAATCGATGCTTCAAACAGATACAGGTATACGAGCTACATGATAGCTATATCGACAGGTTCGGAGGCGACGATGGCGCCCTCTATGATGGACCGAGACAGCGGTGTGCTCGCCACACAGTCTATAGAAGTGTGTTCCGTACATCCCTTGGCGGCTGAGGAGATACCTGACGTTCCACCTAGCCCTGGACTTAATTTTGGAGGTTTGTTTGTTAATTTTGATCTTCTCTGATAAGATAAATAACCAAAAGCAAATAATAATTGTTATATGCTGTCTTTGAATGAGTAACTTTTATCCGCATGCTATAAAAGTTAATAATTTTTGCTGGATATCTAAGTAAACAGTAACAGTATATATCGCTATATATTGAATTTTAAGTTCACCTTATTTGTCCAGCCGATAAAATATTCCTTTCATTTATTAAACCTAAAAGAAGTGTGACTTTTAGCTGATTGTTTTATTAATATGGCAGGTTTCTCATCAATGCGTCGCGGGTTGACGTCGCTAGTGAGTTCGATAGACAGCGCGTGGTCCCGCGATGACCGCGCCAGCGACGCGGCGTCCACGGCCAGCTCCGACAGCGACAAGTACGTCGTGGTCGGCCTCGCCGCCGACTCCCCGCACGACGCCGACCTCGCCTTCAGGTATTACATATAGCTATAGCTTGGCGAAAAAGTATTTAGATAAAACGTGGGCGCTGTAAAGACTTCCTGGCAACACTGAGCAGCGATCAGCTGAATGGCATTGCTGAGTGATTACCAGAAAAGTATTATGTAGTTCCACCTGTTACCAAGTATAACTTATTACCAAGCTATACTTCCCTAGTAGAGCCTCTTTGAAAATACTTTAACATAACGTGCCGGGGCGTTATTTTCGAACTGGGCCAAAACTTTCGCAAACTTTCCTTTGCAATTTCTGCGCCTGAACATGGCCTCCCCTTGCCCTTTCCTAGATCTGGGGCTAGTGTTCTTACCCTTTGTGTACTTCTGGCAGGGAATTCGAGCACGGACGTTTGTCCAGCGGCGTAGAGGTGGCTGCTGAGGTGATGGAGAGGTCTTCATCACCGAGCGAGCATTCCGTCACCAGCTCATGCAGGAGACGAGACCTGGTATGATGTTCTTTACTTATCATTTACAATCTAAACGTTACTTAATTTTGACAATTTAACAATAATTTTTTTGTAATGACTCGTAAACATATTCTGTGAGTTACTTGTAAAACATTATTATTATTATTTAAAATGTTTGGTGCCCGATTTAAGCGATTATTAGTGGAAAAAAAAAAATTTGATCATTTTATAATTCCATGGGAACTATTGTTGCGTTTTTGTGTTAATCCTTAATAAAAAATGAATAAACTTTTATAACTTGAAGTTTTTATAACTTGAAGTTTTTATGGGCCACGAGCCAGCTGATGTTTATGACCAAGCATCTCTCGGGCAATCATTTCTGACATGCTTCAGTAGACCTCCATTGACAAAAAATGTTTTTTTTTCTCTCTCGGTACAGATATCAACGTGCACATGGCGTCTTCATAACATACATTTGGTACACCAGAGCGTTGGTACCAAGTCCTGCCTCAGATTAGTCGCAGACGACCTCAAGACTGATGAATGTTCATCTATACCATGGGATGAGTTCCAGGTAAATATATATCTGTCTTATATATAGTATATACAGAAAGTCAAATATTTTTAAATATAAATCTTTTTTGTAGTATGACTTAATATTAAAAAAAAGAGATCATTTGATTGTAATTTTGTCTTTTAATTTACATCTTTAACTAATTTTATTTAAAAAAAAGAACATCAAACATTACGTTTGTTATTGGGATTACGAACAATAATTAGATTAACTTACCAATTACCAATCTTAAGCACGCTGGGCTAAGTAATTGGTTACTATAATATCTATATGTCTTCATATTAGTTGAGTCATTTAAGATAACAATTTGTTTATTAATTATTTGATACATTCTTAACAAATCATTGGAATATTAATAATGCCAACTTAGCACTTAAATCTGACATGTGAACGTATATCTGGTTATTCGATATACACTTCGCCACTGTTCATAGCTTCTTTACTGTACAAATTATCATTCGAAGCAATGTATGACGTGCACATGCCAAATTTGACAGACGTCAGTCTGACATGAACCCTTCAAGTTTGACAGAGGAATACTTTTTCATTACAGAGCATTGTTTTATTTATACATTGTACACCACACTTGGTCATAACAATAATTTTTCCTTCTTTGTCAAGCAGTTGTTTATTTATATTCAGAGGTATTTTGTTTTAAATAAATAGCATGTCTAATGAATTCACTATTTCTATAATTATTTATTGATATTTATCATCTGTAATTTTATTTATTGATATTCATTTTTATGGAATTTAAGCCTCTACCAAAGATTTTATGATAGTTAAATGACCAGTTTTTAAAATTTAATGTTCTATTTTTTCCTCTACATTATAAATCGTTAAAAGTTATATTTTAATTGATGATTGTGATTATTTATTTTTAAATATAAACGACTTCCCTGCGAGGCGGGGCAGTCTCTTGTAACAGCCGTGTTTTATTACGTCTATGTTTTTTTAAAAATTAAGTTTCTTTACTAAACATAAAAGATAATATAATTGTCGTAGCCAAGGCTAGGGCCTAATATAGAATTCATAACATAATAACAAATCAAACGTTGTGTTATTTTTTTAAACTTAACGTATATAATATAATATTTGGCAGAGGCTAATGCGATACATGCATGTCAACCATCCTCACTGGATCATGACCCATTGTATTTTGAACCCGTTCATTTTAACTGAAAAAAAAAAATCGGAATGCAATCTCTAAACTATGTGTATATGTGTGTTTTTTTCTTTATGGCATATCCCGCCCGCTCGGCTATCGTCAAATGAAAGAACCAACTCAAGGTATTGTCAAACGTTTGGACGAACGTTGGTCGTTATTGACAAAAGTGTAGTGTTATCATATTGTTGAGTGCCTTTTTAGAATGTAGAGGTTTGTGTCGTAGCCAAGGGGGTTCATCTGTGTGTGAATGATAAGAGATGTTTCCGTTTTATTTGCTTATACTATTTAACAAACAATTTTTTTTTTCACAAATGTCATGTTGAAGAAACTGTCAAAATAGTGCATAAAAAACGGAAAGATCTCAGCTATCGCTTGCTTCTTTGACAGCAACTTAATCTGCAATTTAAGCTCTTCCTATGCAATCTGAAGTTTTGACAGGTAAACTATTTGCATGTTCTCCCGCTTGTCACTGCAATGACAGTTAGTTACATCCTATAAACTTTTAATAAATACTTTTTCAAACCCCCTATTTTTTAAAGTATGGTATAGAGAGCATGGTCTGCGAAAAATCAAATAATAGCAACATTGACACGAGATTAATGGATTGAAAATTAGGAAGTTACTTTAGAATGTAGATATATAGTATAGACAACTAGATTCACTATACTCTAATCATACAAACATAATTTAACGCATCCGTGTTTTTGCCACACTGTTCACAATCATTTACTCTAATTAAAACGGGTATTTCAATTTATTTATTGAACAATACATTCCCAACTACATTTAAGAAGGTAGCTAATTTAAACATTTCAAATATCTGTAGTCGACCACACGACAAGTAAACCTTGGTAATAAAGGTTTATTTTTCTTCTAATAACTTTGATTTTTTTGGCAACATTCAGGTTATTTTAAAAAATCTATTCCAAAAAGGCTTTATTTTTAGATTATTTAATTTTTTTTTTCTGAGTCGTCATAAAGTAGACCTAAAGTTTAAGTCTTTATAATTAAGAATGAAAATACTAAATATAATGTTTTAAGCTAATGATGGCCTACTGCGTGTTTTCTTGCGCTGCATGTTTACCACTTCATGAAACCATTTCACGTCATTAAATGATCGTTGCTATAAATTGCAATCGAAAAATGAATACGCAGAAATTATAATATCGCATTTACAACAATACTCAATGCTATTTGAAAAGGTTTGAGTGTCCATTGATTTCTTTTTTTTGGTTGCAATTTATTAAATTTAAAGAAAATGGTAATGGAATATTTGTCTTTGAAAATTATCTTTTAATTGTTTGAAAAGACAAAATCTCCATAACTATCACCCGGAAACCCAAAATACTACTAAAGCTCAACCTTTCTCATAAATTTATTTTTAAAACAACAGAGTAAGTTCTCGATGCGTGCTCGTGCGTGGACGGAGCCATCTAGCGGTGAAAATGATGAACTAAAGCCGAGGGACTCTCCGCATGTAGCCGCAAGGATGATCAGAACTGAACTGCCTCTCGTGGAAGATGAACAGGTAATTATAAATCTATATTTACCAAACCGTTAACCTAGTCCTAGGTTTCTGGTTGACGCAGTGGCAATTTAAATTAAGTTCGATTTTATAAGTAATCCGATTTACTCTCCGATCACTAGATTTTGCGACTTCTCAAGACAGTTGGTAGTAAGTATGTCTTGGCAAGTAACCTCTGCTTCATTGCGTAGCTATTTTTCGTTTCAAATAACACCGCTGTACGGAGTCGATGGTGTACTCCGAATATACACAAACCACCTATTCACATTGCTAAAGGAAATAATCCAGCAAGAAACCTTCATAGATCAACAATTCAAAATCAATTGTTAACACCATATCTTTCGAAAGTATTCTATTCAAAATGTAGGAAGAAAAAATGTAAAGTATTCTGTATCGTCGACAGAGTGAAACAGCTACCCTCGCGCCTTACGAAGAACTTCTAGAAGCGAGGATCAGGGATCTAAGCATAGCTTTGAATATGAGCACCGCATTGGCATTAGCAGAGTTCATCGAGGATGAGATCGTGGCGCCACCTATGCCGCTAGAGGTAAGTCTGTTTCAAAAACTAACTGGGTCGTCTATGGTTGGGACTGAGAAGGTTTGTTAAGGCTTTTTCAGCTATTACTACTTATTCTTACAAACAGTGATAGAATGTTCTTTTTCACTTTATTTGTACTTATTTATATGTAAGCTCTTGGCTATTTTTTTTTTGAAATACAATATTAAATTTTCTTCTTTGTAGATGCTTTTATGACATCAATGAATATTTAAATTGTTATGACATAGATGTAACAAATTTTCTGATACCCAAATAATTGTGACATTGTTTAATCATTTGTAATAAGTTAATTTAACATTAAGTAAAGACTCGTATTTTAGGTGACAAAGACATTTGCACGCTAATATGCCTTGGCATAACATTTTGGACTGTATCCAATCTATTTAAGACCTTTGTAACAAACGTTTCTACGAATAAATATAATATTATTATGTTTGATCCCCTTCAAATCCCCTGCAATAATATAATTTTCTGGACAAACCACCATCCCCCACATCTTCATATAGACGAGACTTTAAAAAAAAACAATATATTAAGTAAGATATGGCCAAACCGACCTTTTATTGATAATTCTATTATTACAGGTATTAATAGAGAACGTCAAACTTCACCTAACAGAAGACCGTCCAACGCGTTCAATCTCCTCCCCACCACCGCAACCTTTAGACGTGGACCTCAGCTCTTTACTTATGACAAGAGATTCAACAGGACTGGTCAGACTAGGACCACCTGTCCCACCACCTTTAGATAGCCCTGTCTCTGTCCCTAACGTAGAGTTAGAAGGGTACAGAGAGAAACTTGACAGGATGAAGTTAGAGAATGAAGAGTTGAAGAAGCGGCTGGCGACGCTGGCTAGGATAGCGGATGATAATAGGGAGTTGAGAGCGTAAGTTTTACTAATACGTGTTTACTTGGAGACAAAACAGTAAATTTTTTGATAGATAAATAAAAAAATCAACTTAAGCCATATCAAAGTACAGAAATTTCATCTCACGAAGAAGGTTCGGCTATGGTTGTGATTTGCAGTGTGCATGCACATCCTTCTAGTGTGCGTCACCTCAAGTTTGCTCAGTGAAGAGGTTACGCACGCTAAAACAATGTGCATCTACACGCCTGGCGAAACTTACAACAACCTTAGTCAAACGTTATTTGTGAGATGGAATAACTAATTACTTATCTCACTGTTTGTGGTACTTACTTTATCTGGAATACCAAAGTATAAACTAAAACTGCTACTACTAGAACTACTAAACTTTTACTACTAGAACTTCTAAACTACTACTATTACTAGAACTACTAAATTATTACTAAGTACTACTACTAGAACTAGGGTCGTCAAATATAAACCTACATATTCGCTTTTTTTTTTGTGAAGTCTGGAGTCTGGAGATCTTAATTGGAATAAAGATATCTTGTATTGTTTATCCCTTTAACGAGAAGATAAATTCAGTTATTACATTTCTTTGATAACTTTTAAAGAATAATAACCACATCAGGACACACACATCAGCATTACAGTAAGATTGAAGAATATTTTGTCGCAGGTGCTAAGCAATTATGGTATAAATTACTACTATAAGAATACTAAATCCAAGACCGGTGAGCAAAACAATGCGTCTTGCAAATAACACAAAGTTCCGCCCCCGCCGGGATTCGAACCCGGAACCTGCAGCGTAGCAGTCGGCTGTTTACACCACTGCGCCACAGAAGTTTAAGTTTTAAAGTTTATGCTTCAATACTATTGACTAAATCGCACTGTATACGTTCCAGTAAAGTAGAAGAAGCATCAGTATTGAGGCAATGCGTGCACGCCGCGCAACAAGAAACGGATAGTTTGCTGAAAGATAAACAACAACTTTTGGAGACAGTGAGATGTTTACAGGTAAAACTCCCTTATTTTAATATCTAATTAAATTACTGTTTTAAATAATTATGAGCTTTTTAAATTGCTATTTTAAATAATAAATCGAAACCTCGTAATGTGTATTCGAAATGCTTATCTGGATGCAATGGCGTAATTAGGGGATGGCATAGCGGCAAAATGTCAGGGGACCTGAGCGTAAAGGGCCCTCGACGCGAGCAGTATAAGGGCCTCCTTGGTAACGAGACCTAAAAAAAAGTTTTTTTTCGGGCCCCATCCTATTTATTTGCCAAGAGCCACGGACGGTTTAATAACCCCACTGTCCGGTGATCTCCGAAAAAAATAAATTTCATTGACTTTTCTTAAATTTGTACGGTTAGTTCCAGTCTAAAAGTAAGATAGTTTTGGCCCCCATGTTGTCGAATAGTGAAAAATGTTCGAGCAAAGCTATTACTGCCAACGTTAACCCCTCAGCCGCATGACTGTGTTTGTAATAGGATATAATGCCATTATGAAACTTTACTATGCGATGAATGGTGTCAATTAATCAATAATCTGTTCATTCTAGGAGCAGTTATCACGACACGGGCACGGAAAGAGATAACGGTCCAGAAGCGGGACGCCGCACTGCAGTCTCGACTGCACCGCCTGCTGCGGCGACCAGCGAAACTAGACCCCTCACGACCTACCCATAGTACTTATTAATTTAAAACTATACATAAAACGGAGGCCAGCTTATACTGGACACTCCAAGTAACGTATGATGTCATTTGAAAGTAAGAGGTCGATTAGAGCGAGCGGAACTAGAAACGTCACTACCTTTATCTTATTTATTCAACACGTATACAAATAACATAGGTCAGCTTATACTGGACTTGGTCGTGACGTATGACGTTAACAAGTGAAAGAAAGATGTCGATAAAACCAGCGAAATTAGACGCTTAAGTTGTAGTACTTATTAATTTAACAATTTATACATACTTACAACAGACGGCAAGTAATGTATGAGGTCTTTTTACAGGAAGATTTCGATAGAGATAAACGATTGCCATCATCAAGTAACAAAATGGGCAATAGGTAGCCTGTGTATTAACATGATAATTATTTCTACAGAAGAGGTGACCATGCCTGATATGCCCAGTGATTTATCGTGATGTAAAGCGAAAGAAAATTGTGACAAAGACAGAAGATTTTTGATTGACATTTTTAATCGCGTATATGCAACGTGTTATCTTTCTCAACTTTGTTTTGTGACGGGTAACTTTATAACATTTTTATGATACTCAATGTATCCTGCGCCTTCGCAATTCAAAACTAGCAACTTGACATATGTCATATATTGACATGAGATAGAAAGACAGGCATTATAAAAAGTTTTTATTGCTATAGCGATTGGTTAAAAAAAAATCTCTGGTATTGTTATTTACGGCTCAAAATATAGACGCCAACCAGTTGTTTTGGACTGTAAAGATTTTGTAATTAATCCATGTTATTTCGTATGAAAAAAATCAAAATCGCCAAAAGTTAGTATAGTACATTTATGACTTTATTTAAACTTTTAAGTATTTTTTAAACTTTAAAAATATATATATATATATGTACATGTCTGATATTATTTGAAAGAACTGTCTATATGGTTTAAATCAGTGAATTGTTCTGTGCAATTTCTCTATCTTACAATATTTAATCATGATTAGTATTAATGGATTTTGACGTAGCATATATTTCATATGTTTATGGTATGTATATAAAATTAGGGCGGTGCAATACAGTAGCTTTGATTGTCGACTTGTATATCTTTGATGTTAAACAAAATATGTATATGAAAGTATATATCTTAATGGATCATATATCACATATATAATATATCCCACTTTAGAAAAACAGTTGTTCAAACTAGTCAAGCCATTTCCGGTACATATACTATATCAAAAGTACATATTTGTAGGTTATATATTTTTTATGTATAACATGCAAGCATTTCACTTCAATCTCACTTGATGTTCAGTGACGTTACAAGCCGATATGAGCATGTTTACATAGCAGAGGATGCCCATTTACTCTAGGCTTACGTTTGTTTGGTTGTTTAGGTAACGGGATAACTTAAAAGGTAAATTTCTTTGCTTGCATTAAATGATTTTTGTGATACATTCAATATGCTACAGAGATTTCTTTTTATTATAGCACATATCATATTCCACTGGATATATTTGTATGAATAATGTTTATACTACTACTTTTCTATATATTGTTCAATACTTCATTCCACGACGAAACCAACTCCCGAAGAAAATCGCACGTATACGCCAATGAGTAATGCGCGTGACCTTTTTTGAAACCTTTTCCAAAAACTTAGCTTGTGCGTTTCTCGTCTCTGGCCGCGCGCATTGACCAATGAGCTGCCAGTATTTTATTCCCAAGGAGTTCGCCTCATGGAGCAGAGCAGCGTTTCTTAACCTTTTTCGGAAACGGACCCCTAGGAAATACAGGACATTTTTAAGGACTCCCTTTTTATTTTATTTGAACGTTTGTATTACTTTTTTGCAATTAAAAAGTGAAATTCGGATTGATGTTCCTACTAAGCTGTAATTTCAAATCAAATTTCACTTCCTATTTGTACAAGAGCAGCAATTTCGATATTTTTGGTGGCCTTTTTTTATTGTTAAATGATCGGTTATCAAGTGATAAGACTGCTGACCCTAATACAATCCGTGGACCTCCAGGGGTCTGGGGGCGACAGGTTAAGAAACACTGGAGTAGGTTATACTTAAGTATTTATAATATTGATGTTGTCTTGGCCACAACCCAAATGCCTTAAATATGTAGCTTATATAGATCAAGTATTTCATACTTTCAGCTTAATAATTATAGACTAAAAATTAACTAGAAGTGGTTTCTGCATATTAAAATAATAGGTTTGCGACTTTTTCTTTTTATAAAGTAAATATCAATGTTCCTGATACATGTATTGCAAAGTTATTTTGCCTTATCAATGTTTAGACTGTTATATACCAAGCAGATATTTGTTTAAAATGTAAATTGGTTAACATATATTTTTAGACAGTATATAATTGTAGTTGCGTTTTGTTTTTCTGTTTTAAAACAAAATTAATATTTTAGTGGGAGAGTGAAATTTGGGTTTGTAGTTTATTGTATAATTAAAAGTATTTAAACATGTTTTTATTTAGCAATTAGATTAGTTTTGCAAATTTTAGTGTTTTATTTTTGGTTAAGTATCTGTTTAAAAAATAAGAAAACAATTGTTACTGTTGGAGATAGTGCCTATATATTTTAAATAAATTAACATTTATCTTTACAGCTAATGTATTAGGATTTTTTATTACACACGTGTGTTTTACATTCCGTAACCTGAGAACTAAGTTCTGTGTTATGATTATACGGAAAAAAAATGTAACGGGATTTGTGCACGCAAAAAGTACCAAAATTGTTTTCAATATATAAGCAATATCTACATTTAAATTACCATTTAGATTGTTACCGTTGTGATTAAAATAAGTCCGTAAGAAAGTTTGTGATTCGTGAAAATACCTGAAACTTTTTTTGCTTAATTTATAATAAAATATGTGAACTGATTTGTACTCAGTGTGTAAAAATAAAGTAAAAGATATTTTAAATCTTTTTTGTGTTCTAAGATTGTAAAATGCAAGAATTGAATCAAGAAAGTTAACGCGATAAGATAATATAAACCTGGCTAAATAAAACCGTTAATTTCTATGGAATTGTTAAAATTAAACATTCTATCGAACCAGATTTTGTTTTATTTCTAAAAGGTATTTTTTAATATAGCAATTTCAGCTACAGAAATGTCATCCTAGGTAATGCCATAGGTTAAAAATTACCTCAATTTAGGGAAGAAATAGATTTAGAAGGTTCCCATTCTGCCAAGCTAGCGGCGGAAATCTGACTAATCAACCTTTATGTACTCTTAATTATTTTATGTCAGTTTATTGTTGATTTTTAGAAAAATAGCAGTTGGGCATTAATAGAACTTAGTTTATTGAACGCTGTAAGTATGACAAACATCAGTCATCAATTTAAAAAAATATATAGTGGAAGTTGTGGTATAGTTAGTTTGAAATTATTGAAACTAAATTTAGTATTATTTTTTATTATTTAGTAAAACTTTTGTGAGGTGAAACAGTAACATCTTGTGGAAACATTGCACGTGAGTGCCTAACTAATCCGATCCTAAACGTGACTTCTTGCAATGGCAACATTTTTAGTGATGGCCGATCATTCACTTGGATAGGATGCAAACGTTTGCTGCCGAATTTTAGTGTTGAAATTATCACGTTTCTCATAATTCGGTGTTCGAAGTGTTTTCCATTTCTAAGTAACATTTTAGTGTGTTTGTGTGTGTTTTAAAGGTACTGAATCGAAAGTGTTATTAAGAATAGAATGTTTGTTGTGCCCGTGTAATAGGATCAGATTGGTGGTCAATACAATCTATTGGATTACGGTTATTTAATTGTTGTGGACTCAAAGTAAGTTGTTTTGATTATATTTCAACCATTTAGTATTATGATGAGACAGGTGTGGGGAGGAGGTTTATCCGTTACGAGCAGCGAATAGACGCTAGTGATGTCGCGAGGTGGCTCTCTTGATATGATAACGCCGATTACAGGAATCGCGCAGATCCCCGACTATGATAAGATGATATCATAAAAACTACATTCTTAAGTGCTATAAATTAATCCCTGAGAATTGTAGAACCTCTCAAATATGTAGATACGGCGGGGAACAGTTATAAAAACATAAAATTTTACGCCCCAGTTACAATCGTCCGAAAATTCACGGCTTGAAATGATAATGCTACGTTTTTTGTCTGTAGGTATACGTAATTTGCTGATAGTTATTGTTTTTTAGTTGAATGACAGTTTTCATTAAACCAAAGACTACACACTGTCACATTCCTACATGTTGGCCTAACTTTATAATATTTTTCTCAAAACTTTATAATATTTTTCTCAAAACTTTATTTTATTTTTCTCAAACAAGTTAATAAAAGTTTGATTTACAGTTTTTAAGAAATTTAATAAAACTTTTGCTTAAAATAGATACTGTGTATGCCTTTTCCTTCATTAAACCAAAGCCAATTAGGAAATATTCTAAGAACCTGATCCATTATCTTTTAATTGTTTCTGTAAACTTGTTTTTTTTTCCATTCTTAGCTCACAATATTTTGGAATCTCAACCTGTATGTTAACCTTTGCATGTCAACACCATGATATCATGCCACATGGCTCATCATTTCAAGGTCAAATCTTATGCTGAGAAATAATTAACATATTTGTAAAACTTCCTTCATTCTTTGTGAATCTCATCATTTTTATCATTGGATGTAAAGATATGTTATCTTATATGATATGTTATATATGTGTATATGTGGTCTATATAAGTATGAAATAGGATTGTACAAGTCAGATGTGGATATTTTTATTTTTTATTAAATGTAAATTTTTATTATGAATCTATTATATACAATAATATTTTCAGTCATTATTGTAACATGTCATGATGGTAAACTACCTAAAAGTAGGTTAGGAAAAAGTATTAGGATTTAACTAAAACCAAAACTAGTAGAAATATATACAACACCAAGCTGGGACCTTTTAACATAGGAGTTTACTGTATAAAATTAAGACAGCATATTAAAAATAAGTGGCCGCAACACCCACAGTGAATACAATCACCTCCTTGGCACAAAGCCATGTTTACATGTTGTATTTTCATGACCTCTTTCACAGCTTCCCAATATTACTTTCCTGTTTTATTATTATTTTATAGTCCAATATAAAGTTTGGAGTAAATTTTTTTGGTCACATTTTGATTTTGTGTTGATTGGTTTAAAACAATTCAACTGATGTTTAATATTTTAAGTATTAATTGAGTATTAATTTTTGACTATCATAATCTCAATAGCTTCTAGAAAGTTTTGTGACAATGTAAGTTGTCTAATAGTTTTGTAATCCTAGTTTATTAAATTTTGCTACTAATCTGTATTTATTCCATAAGTGGATATAGGGAGGGAGTGGGCTATGCCATCAGTATGGTCTAGTGCTCACCCCAAAACCAAAATGGATACCAAAATACTGATATCTCTTTATTACTACAATAAACTTCATAATAAGTTAGTTTTGAAGAGGGACCACACCCCCACCTAAAAAGTAAAGTTATCAGAGTCCAAGAAGTATAGTGTATGTATGTGTGTTTTTAAAAATTGGCAATGTACATAGTAAACTGCTTAAAATAGCAAATGGACACAAAACTTATTTGCTACCTTATTGATCATAATGAACAATGTAAAATAATGTATGTTCTAAAGTTCTAAACTAAAGTATAATCTCAGTTAAGTAGGCCCAAATAAATAATGAAAATCACAAGGGAACACAACATATAAAACCTTTAAAACACTTTCAAAATTGATAAAAAATAAAATTAAGTAAATTTCAACTGAAAATAACTTAAATACTAAACCCATGGGTATGACAGCAGACATTACAGTTTTGGTATTTTGTCTGTTAAGCTGTGTAATTGACCCAGATACAGAATGGTACTGGTATTTTGGGAATTCAATCTGGTGGTTTGCTTGGAATTGTGGCAAGGTCATTTGTTTGCCTGTCTCTTTGTAAGCCTGGCTACACTACTGATAATACAGATAACCTAGAAACCATGTTTGAACTAAAAACTGTGTTTCTTATATTCTTACTACTTAATGTATGAAGAATTTATCAAGTTGTATTATATATATGTACTAAAAACAAACCCCAGCTTCGCAAGGATATTATGCAGATATTATATACCTATAAACCTTCATACTGTATCACTGTATTCAATAAAACTGCATCAAAATATGTTGCACAGTTTTAAAGATCTAAGCATACACAGGGACAGACAGACATCGGGAAGTGTCTTTGTTTTATACTGTTTTCACAAATGTTTTGCTTGATTGCTTCATTTTACAAATTTCTGACTTTCTGTGGTTCTCCTTGATTTAAATTTACTCTTGCATGTTCTATGCAAATAGCTTGTAAGTAAAATTATAGTAAGTACATAATAAATGGAAAAAAAAACATTTTTATTATATTCTAATTGACAAACAATAAAAAAATAGTACCTAACAACACTATCAACACATGTCCAATGAATACATGTAACATGTGAAGTTAATGAAAATTTTAATTTAATATTAATCATTTCAATATTCCTAGGTCCATTGTTCCAGGTATTGGTCAGAAAAATAAAACCCACTCACAGGATAGAAGAGTAATCATTGACCAGTAAGTACCATTAGACAAATACCAGCTTCGGCAAGCGTTAACGCTAACAGAAAATAAAAATATATGGGAATTACATTTTCTCGCGCGCGAGTAACGTCATTGTCATGTCATTTTTATTTTCTGTTATCGTAAACGTTTGTTGAAAATAGTATTTGTCTAAGGAGGCTGAAGGACTAAATATTTATATTATACCATGTTCAAAGAAAGGATTGTAATAGGTTTAATTTGTGTGTCTGGGTATGTTTATATATGTCTGTATATCCTTATCAGATTATCTAATTTTGATCTAGTTAGTTTTGTTTTTGTAAAATGTGACTCGATCGCTAATTATCTCGGAATATCATTAAAGAATGTTCAACCATTAGAGATCACTAGCTTTTTTCTCATTTCACCTCTACCACTCGGACAGTAGCCTAAATATGTTAAAAGTAAAATTTATGTATAAAAAATTTATGTATAAGGAATTGAAAAATCGGCGTGTTATAAAAAAATTGGACTACATCCATCACGCGATAGACTCGATATGGGCAAGTTGTTACGAAAATTTCTACCTTTAAAAAAACATCGAAATTTATCCATTTAACAATAAGCAATGTGTGCAATTCCAACGAGCCAGTTATAATGGAATTACGCTTCGTTGCAGATGTGGCAACACTACCCTGGTTGTTTCCGGAAACTATTTACTAATAAATTTGATCGTTCTCTGTGTCCGTCTGTGTATCCGACTACTTTTGCAACAGGCCTTGCAGTTAGGATATTAAAAAATATAAAACGAAAAAAAAATAACGCCCGCATTTTTCTTCGTCGGATTTCTAAAGGAAACGCATATCTGAAATGTAACCTCATTATAAATCGACGTTGATATGCAATCGAGTCATATTTAAAGTGCATTTGAAAGGCTTCAATGTTAATTTTAATTGGAAGGCGGTTTTTTTTAAAGTAAGTAAAATATTATCGCTGCCTGCCTTATAAATGAATGAATTGTGAATGCAATAATTCGGTTACTAACATTTTCCTTTTTAATGTGCCGTTAAAAACGGCAAATGTTTTTTTGATTTAATATCATGTATTTTGGTGTTCGTCATATCTGTGTCATATTAATGTTTTATCTAATATAATGGGAATACACATTATATTAGAATAAACATAAATACCGGACGCGTCTTCAATAGCGATTTTCCATTAAAAAACCTGATGCTGACGGTATGATTTCACCCTAAGACAATTTTTAATATTTTATTGTGTTTTAAATAGTAAAGTAGGAGGGCCCAAAATTTGTAAAGTTAAATGTTAATTAACTGAATGTTGGTTTCTCAGTGATTCATATCAATGCAAAACAGCGATCTAGATAATTTGTTAATTTGTTTTCCATGCAAATTGTTTTATTAAATTCTACTTTCTCCTTTACAAATTACCTTTAGATAACATAACAGTGTGAAATATTCTTTAATCTGAACATGTAGGTAATTAGAATAAAAATCAAGATTTTTTTTTTTTCAAATCTCTTGAAGTTCTCGTCTCTGGTTATTTTTGAGTTCCATGATAATCAGTCTTAATTATTTAAGGTACATACAAAAAGTCGATAGACCTAAATTATGTCGTATGATTATTACCCAGCAGGGATTCTACGAGCACTGCTTTCGCGCATTCTATGGTCGTTGAAGGCTTCTGGTTCACATTTATTAACAGACGAAGGTGCTGTTGTCCGGTCGACACCGCCTTTGGTTGTGATACGTCATGATTCCTTTATTCGATTCGTTGGATGACTTGTCGCAGTGTCAGTTTAGGTCTAGTTTTACACACGGTGTCACTTTGAAAAAATGTGCCGAAGGTTGCTTGGTCAAAGTGTTCATAAAAAAATATGTATTTTTGTCCCCTCGCTAGCCGAACCCGTATCGAGGGTCCTATCTAACATATTAGTTATTGTATTGATTACAATATGTAGTTGTATTGCTAAACTTTTGATAGTCTATCTATATTAACAGTATCGTCCAATTGATTTCTTTGAAGTTCGTATTGAACTTTTGATGCTATGGATAGTATCGATGTGGATTCGTATGTAATTGAGATCTTATCATCCTGTGAATGATTTGATGGAGATTTAAAAAATGTTATATACATCATCATGGTTAGACAAGCAGGCGGTTCACCCAGTGGCGATACTGTCATAGAAGCCCAAAAGCCCGGCTTGCCCTATCAAACTAAAATAAGTTCGCGCTCTTATTCATTCTTTAACAAATCAAACGACTTTTTTAAAGCCACCGAAATTGTGGTTTTGCTGACATGTTCGCAAACTTCTGAGTGTTTCGCTGAGTTCGTCCACGCTAGCAAGTCCACAACGGAAGTATGAAGTATATCTCTCGGCTTGCCCTGTACTAAAACTCTAGGCACGCCACTGGGTTCACCTGGTAACTGATACCACCGCCTATTGACACGATCGGTGCACATTTTTAAGTGTATCTAATACATTTTTGACATGAGACACTTCAAATAAATTAGTATGAAACAGTTTAAAGGCATAATAGTAGTCCTATACACATTTGAATAACTGCAATGACGATTTGATACGGTTTTCTGTATCTATAAAAATATTGAAACAAAATCACACCATATCATTATAAAGATGAGAATCATTTTTCATTGACTTTTTGTTACCTTTCTAACTGCTGAATGCGTGGGTCGGTATTTTTATGCGACTGTGGTTACTTATATTAAACTATATTTTAGGTTATGTTACTCACTAAATAACATAGGAAGTACTTCAGGGCTACTAAAAAAGAACCAAGCTTGTAAGATTTTTTTTCAGTTGTAATTGCTAAGGTTATTAAACAGTTTTGTATAAAACGATTAAGTACCTGATTATTTTCCAATTAAGAAAATAGATTCAGATTCAATCATTATAGTTGGTCGTTTTGGTATCCAAGCCACCGGTGTCCTTCAATATTTAATTATTTATTAATTGACATAATTTGAATTCTTTGTCACAGATTATTTTTTAGGTTGGCCGTTTCGGATTATTGTTCTAGTTTTATCGAGTAAATATTTTGAACTTTACAAACAGTAGGTACTCATTTTTTGGATTACATGTGTCAGCAACTGCAGGACCTGTCACTTTCAAAAGTTGAACATTAAACTTTCGAGAGGAATCCTCATGGGTCTATTGCAGTCCGTATGTACCGAAGGACTATTTTAAACTCTCGGATAACTCGACGCTGCCAACTATTACCCAATTGTTTTCCTTAAAGTCGCCATAGGTTAAAGGCAACAGGTTCGCGAACATTCTCCCGTGACCCTACCTGAGATACACCTGTTAAAACAATGCGTTAAAACTGTGAATTAAATTTCTTCTTAAAGAGTGTTGACCTTTCATAGTCAAACAGATTTAAAAACCATCGCCAGAGGGCAACCACGTACCTACCTAGTCTCATTATTTTGACGGCAGATTCTCATGACTAATTTATTTTGAACAGTGAGATGATAAATTAGTTTTTTTTATTCAATTTCGTACCTGGACCCGTCGTAGACTAATGGTCATTGCCTTGTGACACGCAAAGCGAAACTTTTGTTTTTTGTATGCGGCAGCAGTAAGAAAAATTTCACTGTTTTACTGGCTGGTACTTTATTTTTGGAAATTGTAAGGTAATTTTCTGACAAGTAATAGTGAATTCTAATTATGAATCAACATATAAGTTGATAAGTATTATTCAAGTTTTCATAGCTTGGATTTATTTTGTTTCCATTTGCAGCTTTCTTGAAACACAATCTGCTTTTTTATACGGTTTAATTTATAGCTAACAATCTTTGCGGTAGCAGTATTTCTTACAAACCCCAAGGACTTTTATAAATTTTTATATTACAATCAAACTGCGTAAGTATATGATTAAATCAACATTGAAAAGTGTTTGAATCAATTAGTCAATGTATGTCAATGTTTCTGCGACCGAGCTAACACTCAATGCAATTATCGGATTGCGGACATTCGTAGATAATGCTATCTACTATGAGTAATATAGGCAAAGATTCATTCGAGTGGTCACGGTCCCACCGCAGTAGGTAATTATGTTTACATATTGTACACGTAAAAATACAGGTATTTTAAAGTTATTTAACATAACAGAAAATAAAAATGACATGATTCGAACCCAAGAAAACGTCATTCAAAATTTTTCTCTTGGAGTTAAATGTTTCAGAAAATGGTTTTTGTCTAAGAAGCATGGATAGCGTAATTGGAAACAAGTGAAGAATTTGCATGCTTTTTGACAAAATCAAAATATGTACATTAAAAACCTGGGATTGTTTATTTCGTTGCGTTAAGGTACTTACCTACCTAGTAGATTGGATCTCACCTGTTAAAGTTTATGTGTAATTTGTAAAAAAATATAAGTTAAAGTTCTTGAACGCTCCCGAGTAGTGATGAAAAAGCGGCACGCTAATAGATGTCATGTTTATCATGTCAAAAGGTCATGACTGTCATGAGATAAATTATACTGTACCAACTCTAGTCGCAAATTGGCTACAAGCACTGCTCGCTTAGCAAGCTTAGTAGGTAACATTACTAAACTAACCCAACGAAATGGTCTCGACTGTGAAATATTATTTTTACAACGCTATCTTTATGACTCCTAACGACAACCAGTAATTAACGACTTTACACTGGACTATCTAATTGATGTACAATTAATTGTTGCAGTTATATTATTAAATCATACACTTGTTAAACTTACTCTGTACTCTTTTATTAATTCACGTTATATGGAATGACATATCCATTAGCTTAACAATTTTTTTGTTTGGTTCTCAATTTGTTCGATTTTTTTCCCCCTTCGATGAGGTACCTATACAATTTCTTTGTAGTATTTAAAAGAGGTTTCCGTCGTGAAGAAGGTATTCTTTAACAACGAAACTCAAGAAAAGAGATCCCATAAAACGTCTGGTTTATTCTTGAAACGGCAGCAAGTTTTTTCGCGTAATCATCGTATGAGGGTTCTTTCATCTTTGATATAGTCGAAACCGCCATGAACTGGACTTGGGATAATAGACTTTATGTCTGTAGAGATAGGATCTTTTGTAGACTGGGTTGGGGAGTGCATGGCTGATGTGATGAGGGTTTGTCAAGGACGAACATTGTGAATCCGGCCCGCCTAGGTCGGACGGACCGGTAGACTACTTTCCTACCCAGTAGTACAGATGACTTGAAAAGTTTTCCATTTTTATTCCAATTACAAATCTCCTGCTACCTGATATAATTAAATATTATTGAGTGCTTATTATTTTCTCCTTTTATCAATAATATACTAATGATGCTCTGTAGTTGAATCCGACACATTCCGAAGATTTTGTTTCTTTAGGTATTAACTATCGATGCCTATTTTGTTTTAATAAAAATATTAATAAAACCAAGCCGTTCAATTTGTGAAGGTTAGAAAGTTTTAGGGTCAGTAAGGGCGATGAATCAATTAGTTATCTCGAGTAATTTGTAACTATAAATTACATTGTAAGATAAATTCCTACCAAAAGGCCGTATCGAACTGTTTCGAATTTAAAACAACTTATTTAATGTGTCTCAACTTGGGGCTATTTTAAATTTATGCTTTAGATAACCAAGTACCAACTGACAGGAAGTTATTTGTTGTAAGATAATTTAACTTTTTGATAATAAAAACTTTTTATTTTTTTCATGGAAATTCTTTACTAAAATACTACATATTTCTTTCTTAAGTGTGTCTTAAAAGAAAAGCGTATTTATAAATATAGTTGTTGAGGTCGACTGTACCTACTTTATTACCTTAGTATGCATATATAAAACAGGTTGTGTTTTCATGTGGGGTTGGATGATGTGATGATATTACATCATTTCCATGGACAGATGTGGAATGCTATTTATAGTGACTCACTTTTTGAGGTTATTTTGGTTCACAATCCATATGTCTTAACATTTGTCTTGACGGTTGTGTGTTTAATTATGATAAAGAATGTAACCGCACCCATCTATATATTTCCAGATTTCGCAAATTTCTTACTGGATAAAGAAAATACTGTGTTAGTCTAGAGATGATGTACCGAAAATGATGGTGTAATTATTGTTTTCAGACCTAAATGTAGCTAAAGTGATGATTAAAGAAGAAACATGACAAGAATGTTGCATTTGAGCAATATAAATGTAGTAAATTAACTCGATAAATCCTGCCACTAAAATTGTATGTTGTTGAAAAGTGGATATAGATAGAACGTTAGATTAACTTCAGCACGAACTCTATAATTTAACTTTACTTCTGAGAACATGTGGTGTTAGTACTTGTTTATAATAAATTCATACTTTTCGTTGTAAAGTAGGCGAAATAAATATTCAATTTGACATGTGACACGTTGAATGAAAGTATTGATTCGTGTACACACCGCCACACGGCAAGCTATATCTACGTTCGTGTGCGATATCAATCTTTATGTTGTATGCCTTAAAAATGATAAATTTATGAGTAGCCCTTTTTAGCTTGTCTTACATCTAAAAATCTGTAGTTCTTTTTTATATGGCAATGTAATAATATAACACTATACAATTTAATATTTCTTGAATTATTAATGTATGAGTGGAATTAGCTCTTAGGTTTTTCTTCTTATTCAAACTTTACTTTTGAAACGTATTAAAATTTGAATTGAATTTGTTTGGGCTTTACGTTTTTAAGTTGTAAAGCATACTTGTCTTGTGAACCTTGATGTGTGGCCGTCTGTGCAACATACACTATAACTTATTAATTAAATAGTTGTGTAATGATTGTTTTTAATTTGTCCGCAGGGTGTCAGTGTGTTTGTGTTATCGATGAGACGAGTCTAGTGATCTTTTAGCGTCACCACGCTGCTTCTTATTGCCTGTGAGTATTGTGTTTTTATATATAGAAAACATTATTGTTGTATGCCGAATGGTTTTTTGTTAGGGGGTGTAGCACAATTCAAAGCCGCTTCTATACATAAAAGCATACAACGCTTAAGATTAAATATATCAAAAGGTTACATTTATTATTCTACTTTATTTCATAATAATGAATTTAAAAATAGTATATCTTGTTTTGTTACTTGCAAGTCGGAGAACTAACAAGTGCAAGAAAAGGAAATAAATTTTCTTTAAACCTACGAATAACATTTTATTGTACCAATAACTGCCAAAGTAGAATAAACCAAATATTATACTCAATACAATCCAAATAGCCATAATCTGATGTTGCAAATTTGTTGTTAGTTTTAAATTAAGATTGTTTACTTTTACAGTAAATAAAGTTTACATATAAGCTGGCAATGCTGGCATGGATATTTTCACTTAAAGCTTCAAAATAAAGAGATAAAAATTACTATTAATTTCTTCACTACTTAATTACATATTCAGTAAATGCTTTCTGTGAGTTAAAATGTGTGCTTATCAGTTTCCTACTTTTTAACAGGTATTTTTACCATCTTGTCTTGTCTTGAAGCTCATTCTCTTGAGCATGCAGAAATGCTTATTTCCGCACTGACTTCACGCCTATTCACCAACAATAGCGGCGGAAGGTCAATAAACAGAGGTGCTTATTATAACCGATGCCCATTTCGCCCCTGACACAATATGCCATATAGAGTCCCTTCATCTCTCGTCCCGGAGTCGCCGGCAATCATCCAATAGAACGCAGGCCGTTGCCCCTGGCAACCGGGTCAGAGTCTGATGCGATTATTCGGGATGGGCACGCAGTCACGGTTGGCCTAACTTTGATGTACTTATTTCCCTTGCAGTGAATGCGAGCAATGTATATATATATCTGTGTTGCATTCCTGGTCACGTGGCTGGGATATATTAGTGAATGTATAAACAGTTATATAAGCTACTCTCTTTGAAAAAAATTGAAACGTTTAGTGGCGCTGCTGACTAAATTTAAAAATTGCCTGAGCCAAGCTTAATCACTGTATTAGTCATGCATAAGAGTTTGTGGAGCCCTTTTATTAACTTAGATGAGGGATTGAGGTCATTGTAAGTCATCTTCACTCATATTATTGTATTTTCATTTATCAGCAGCAAGATGGTATAAAGTTTTCCTGCCTAACATTAAAAGATAAATAGAAATATACTCTAGATATAACCTAAAAATTATTTACCTAAAATTTAAAATTGTTTACCTAAAAACGTATTATTCCAGATAAATTTTTGCATGTCCATACATTTAACCATGAAATTTTAAGAAATAAAATTAGTTGTGTAGCAAATTCGATGAATCAACTCGCAAACTTTCAGTTTCAGCAGTTTAAATAACAATACAATACATTATATTAATAAAACATGATTCAGGTATAAAATCGAGAACACAACTGGCATTTTATATACCTAACATTTAGCAAAGCGTGTTTTTTTTTTGTAATTTTTGCTGGCTACAGGCTGGCATGAATGGCCAAAAAAGTAAAGATTATTCATGAAATAGTTGTCTTTTTAAAACACATGTCGCTTAGATAAATGTGGCTATAAAGTTTTCATGTTTCTCTTTAGATTATTTTGAAGGATGGCGATCTTTCGAATGTTCGAAAAGTTCCAAACGCATACGCTTTCGTGGCGACTTTATTTCTATAACTTTATAAGTTTAAAATCTAGCCACTGTATTGGGATTGCTGAGTATGAATCTGATTTGTTTTAACCTAGTATCAACTATATCACTCATCATCATCGTCAGCTGTAACACGTTCACAAGCTGCACGGCAAAGGGCTCCCCAAAATATTTCCAACCGTAGCGATCCTGGGCTTCTACTCCGAAACGACGAAAAACGAAGTATCGGCCGATGGTCGCGTCTTTCTTACTACGAAAGTCTTTCGGTCGGGTCAGTCTGGCGCGCAGGTAACTTCATTCCGATCGAAATTTGTCTGACGTATATTGCATCAAAAACAATAAAATAATGCACCGAAGACACCGATATTTTGATTTCGAGAGCAGTGTTATCGTTGATTTTAAGTTTTATTGGTTTATCGGCCAGTCCGAAGTTTCGGTTTCGGCATTTCAGAGTTTGCCCCCCGGGCTGCTTAGATCCTTATAACTATGACTTATAAATTCCTTTAAAATAATATGGAAATTCCTTCAGTACCAGTAAATATGATACTCCTCTACTACCAGTTCTTATGCAATGCTCTGTTCTAGTTATACCCATTTCACCTATGAATTCAGAAGCTGTTATTCACATCTCTATTCAGCTAAGCTTCCTGACTTAGGAGAGAGTGAGACAGCTGTTGAACAACTGGTCGGTTATGTATAAGGTTCCGTAATTACAGGTGGCGTGTAGGGTTGGCAGGTTAGGCATTACAGTTCTAAGGTTCAAGGTCAGGCGTCCTACATCTTTAAGTGGAATTTTGAGTTGTATGGAAAAAGAGGATTTCTTTTCTATTGATTTTCTCTTATTATTTAAGACTTTCTGCTGCTCAATTTTCTAGCAAATGGAAAATTTTCTAAAAGAGTCACGTTTTATTTATCTCTGAAATTTTAAAGGGCCAAGTCAGCTAAGTAGAATTTGCTATAAGACATTCCTTCCCCTCGAGACAAAAACCACTTTCTGCAAACGTTAACGTCAAGAGAAACACAAAAATCTATTACAATGACATAAACTTGCTCTCAAGTTTAATATCTGGTGGTTTCGCCTTACATTCCTTGTGAACAAGTTAATATTTTAAGGTTACCCTCAAACATACAAGCTTCATCCTTTTCAATGTTAACAAATACGTTATCATAGTCGAAACTATGAACGTTTGTTGTAATGGCAGCTCCTACGCTGTCGATATTATCACGCGATATGCGGTATCGCGATCCAGTATCACGTTAATATTCTTAGTATTGACTGTATTGTCATACCATTTAAAAATATTAATAAACGGTATTGATGGCGTGACATAGTCCTGTAAGTAAAAAAAAAACATCGATATATTTCCTCTGGATATGACAACGCGTAACCCTAGTGGCACAGCATCACGGGTCTAGTCTAGTATAGGATTGTAGATGAAACTGGTCAAGTGAAACTCGCTATCTTTGCTGTGGTACCTTGGCATTCTTGGACGGCCAAAGCCCTCGGTATTGCTATAGGCTATTTGCATAATAGGTATCGGTTACCAAAGGTAGTCTAGTGTACCGAGTTAGATAGGTAGCGGTGGGTCTAGCTGGCATCTAGTCTGTGAGATCTACTGAAGCGGCTTCGTTTGATGTGTTTTTTATATTACCCTTAGGATATAAAAAACGAAAAGGTTATTCTTGTTTAAATCAATAACGCAGAAAATTATCGTATTAAGTATTATGTCGCATCCAATTTCTTTTACCGTCTACTTTCGAACATTTAATTTCTTATAAAAAATATATCAATAAATTCCAGGCGGGTCAGCTAGTTTATTATAACGATAAATATTTACAAATACGCTATAAATAGATCGATGACATAGCAATTATATACAGACTCCTGTCTTCGTCCGATTAGTATGCAGATGGTATGCGTTGGCGCATTATCATGAACATACGGCGAGCACGACCGTAGTATTCATGCTGTTAGTATGAATTGTGATCACACTATTTACACGTTTAAGGTTTTTAGGGTTCCGCACCTAAATGCTGTTAAAGGCACCTTTTAATGAATATCTCGGTAGTCGTAGGTCTGACTGTCGGTAGGCTTTTTTTTATTTATTCAACCAAATGGGTAAACAAGCAGACTGTTTACCTGATGGAAAATGATACCGCCGCCTGTTGACACAGCGACTACCTTCATGTCTTGATATATATGTTATTTAGATGTAGAAATGTATCTCTTAAAACTAACCATACAAACATGACAATGACAAGGTTTGTTAAAAGCCTCTTAACAATTTAGATGTAATTTTGATTTATGTTAGTAAAGATAAGGTAAATATCGATGCTTAAGCGTCTATGTTATCTCTTTAAAACATGTCGTTGAAAGAAAAGACAAACGGCAGTGGCTATATAATCAATGATAATATATGTAAATAAATGCTTTACATATTTAAGCTTACTGAAATGGGTTAACTATGTATATAAAACAAACTGTTTTAAACGACAAATCATTTATTACGAAATATTATAAGACACTCGTTAATTATGTTGTAATATAATTAAGTAAACGACTAAATAATGATGTTTCATAATTAATTTAGTCTCGGGCTTAATTCTGTTGGTGCTATTTGGAACTATAGCTGCTCGACTGTACCATGGTGTAACAATTTAACAATTTATTGACGCTTGTTACGCATGCGCTGAGATTACGTGATTTGAAGTTACACTCTTGCACACCTTCTATTATATCGTATATTGTACTCTTAAACAATGGGGATAAGGTTTAAATTGCTTTTGTTATATATTTTTTGTAATAATTGAGTGGCTAATTGCGCTGAGTGTCTGAGTGTAGGGTGAATCTGATTCGTTAGTGTGTTATGTTGAATTGAAAATTATTGGAATGATTTTTTTTGTGTTTCTTAATCTAACCTAGGACCCTTTATATATGTACTCTATCTATCTATAGTTAGGTACTAATGGAGGTCGTTGGATTAACATTCGGTTGCCCAATGTCCAAATTCTGCTTCTGACACGTAACACACACAAGTACATATATAACAGAGTACATAAAAAAAGTAGTTTTTACAGATTCCTACTATTATGTCTTTTGTATGAACAAATGTGAGATTATATACCTAACCTAATAATTTACATAAAATGCCCACATATTTATGATGATGATGTTTGTATTACTTGATTTACCAAGTTTCAAATGCTATAGATATGTATGTGTGTACTAACAACTGAATAAATAAGAAAATGATTTATCGAATCACATTATCTTTTGATTTCGTATGAACAAATACCTACCTATCATAATAGTAATAAAATCCTCATAAATCAAAATCATATAAAACATAGATTTTTCTATACAACATCACGGGCAAACAAGCTAATGGAAAGTGATACCGTCGCCTATTGACACGACGATACCCTTTATGTCTGGAACGTCAAGAGCACCGCCAATGCATTGCTATATATAGGTAAAGATGTTATACCTCTCGTGCCGATAATACACTGGCTCTCCAGTCCTTCAAACAGAAACACAGTGAACTGCTTCAAAGCAGAAATAGAATGGAGGGTGGTACCAACTCAGACGATCTCGCACGTAGATCTATCACCTGTAATATATAATAGGTATATAACATACCACCAAGTATGTTTAGAATTCAATTAAAATTAACTGTGTAGGTGACGAATCGACATGTCGGTTATATCGATCGACTTGAGGCTCAGACCATTGATCTACTTGTCTGATGGATTGCAAGCATGCGCACAGGAATGTTGTTATTGACATGTAAGAATCATCTCGAACGGTCAGTCGACGCCATTACAAGTACTGTTACAGCTATCTGATTTTACACCATTTTAACAGTATCACTTTTTGCTTTCTTGACTTGTGAACGGTTAGTACATTTTTTTGGTAATAATTTTAAATTTTTGTTTCCTAAGCTGTGTAATCGATTACTTTATCATTTTATATAATGATTCTTAAAAAATGTCACTTATTTATAATTTGTTGAAAAAATGCGTAAATAATTTTTCAATGTTTCTTTTTCTGATCCATTTCACGAAGGTTAGTTTTTCGTACGGCTTATCAACGTTCATTATTTCTAATCATATACAGACCTTGGTAGTTCTTCACTTGTATAATATTCCGAACGCCATAACAAATGAAACTGTTGAATAATTACAACAAGAAAAAAAACTATGCATAATAGCAATAGCTGTCTATAATTACATTTTTCTAGACTTACGTCATCCATTATAATTTATTACTAGCTTTTGAACGCGACTTCATCCGCATAGAAATCACATAAATGGTTCTGATAGGATTTTTAATTACTTGACATGTTTATCGTTATATTTTGGACGATGCACATAATACCTATATATTATAGCCGATGTGTTATTCTGATGCTATATTATTGTAAAGTTTCATTAAAATCCATTTAGTAGTTTTTGCGTGAAATTGTAACAAATGTTCATTCATTTATACGTCCATACATCCTTACAAACTTTCGCGTTCATAATATTAGTGAGGATTATGAATGTTAATTTACAGTACAAACTTTTGGCTTAGTTCTGGACTGTGAAATTCGTGTGAAATGACCCGAGATTTTTATTTATTAAAAAAAAGTTACATTTCTTTAGGTATACTTTTGTTGTGAATGACAAGTGTTCAATAATAAATTATTTTATCTTAATCTTTAAATATAGTTCGAGACCTTTTATACATGTTTTTTGTTGTTGTTGAATAAACTTGTTTTCTTGCGGATGTTTCGTCAGTGCGTATGTACTTAATTACTTCTTAATGTTATAAAAATTATAATCTGAAAGTCAATTTGGAATATTTTTTCTAGAAACAATGTAATTATTTCTTGCGTCAATGAAAATATTTTTTAATTTTTTTTTTGTCAATTATAACCCTATCAGGTAGGAGGTATATTTATTAAACGGCTTACTCTGTTCGTTGGTAAAACGGATTGCGTGCGCGCTCTGACCCCGCTTTATACCGTTAAACGTCAAAGAAGATTGTCAATACTACGGAACAGTTAGGTAGAATTGTCACTTTACTAAAATTTTCCACATTTTACAAGTTATACACATAAATGTTATAGTAGTAGTCGTTATTTTTGAGATTTTGACAACCCTTATATTTAATTGACCGTCCGTCCGCTTTGCAAGGCAATATTAATCTATAGGGTGCATCCCGTTGACTTTAAAAACATGAAATCTATCACATAAAATAACATAAACTCACGCCGTAATTAATCCCTCGAGAAGGGTAGGCAGAGGTGTTACACAACGTAATTCGCATGATGATGTTGAATCCCAGTGTGACAGGTTGCGAATCTGTCGCTACTATCTGGGCACAATTAGGAACATGGCGGCTACAATGTACGGCAACCCGAGACTCGAACCCTCGCCCTATCGGGTTGAGTCGGTCGGTTAACCAAGGCACGTAACGTACTTCACTTTTAAATGGTTTATTAAAGAAAATTTATGTAACTAAAATTTGGCGTAATTGCAATCAAAGTCAGTCAAGTCACAGGCACAAACATTCAAATTCAAATTATTTATTTGTAAGTTTTTTGTAGGTAAAATGATGTATCATTATTATTATTATTTTACTTTTGAACAAAAAATTTTGAGTCTTCAGACAATTAAAAGGAAAGTGAATTTTAATAAGAAAACTGTTCAACGTTAGCTTGGAAACGTCCATTGCCGGACATGGATCTCGACCAAATATTTCCAAATGGTGCGATTCTGGATCGCGTGGAACAGGCTTTGTATACTCGAAAAAAAAACCACTACAAACAACTAACTACATTTAAGAATCGAATCATACAAAAATAAATATTTACCAACGTCGCGATCCAGGATCACGTAAAGATTGATGCTATTTAATATTGTAATATCACGATATTATGTCATTGATTCTGCAATACCTGCCGGCCATTAAGCATAGAACGTGTTGTGTCTGACCATACGTAGTCTATGCCGCGGTTGTGTTTGGTGCACTCTCATAAATGCGGATATAGACTGGGAATTTGTCAACACAGCTTTGCTTTGCTTTGCTTTGTGTATGCGTTAAACACGATCGAAATGGAAACAGCGACAGGTGGATTGAGTTTTTAAATGTACCAGAGATCAGAAATTTTATAAAATATGAACCTTTTTTTACAACAAATAGATAAGTCTACGTTAACAACTTTGTATAACAACGCCGTGCTATTATTTATAAATAAATATCAATTAGTCTCAAAGTAAAGCACAGGCTCGCATTATCATACTAAATCAATGGATGACTTAAGTCAACCTTTAATATTAAATCTATTTCCATGTTCTGCTAGTTTTCTATTACGCAATACATAATAGACTTTCCACAAATGAAGTAACTTTGACTCCCATAATCAAATCCGAATGAGCCCTTTCACACCAATAAAAACCTTAAGAAAACACGTAACAAACGTAACTTTTCACTAATACAACATTTGTATGCTAAATACCACCCACTCGGAATGTTTTGGGATTAAAACAACCGGTCGAATGCTAACGTTTGTTTTAATGCCATTTTCACCTTTATAGATTACAGGCGGGACATGGCGGGGCGTAGCGTAGGTTAGCATACGGGGCGGATTTGATCTTTATTAAGCACCCCCTCCCGAAGAATAACATCAAATCTGTCAGATTTCTGAGATGTCGCGAGGTACCAGTCAAACCTCTAGTAATTATTTGGGAAATGATTTTATGACTGTCACCGCTCCCTGATGCCTAGTACTCGGGGCGGACCACCCCTCCGCCGCCTTCCCTTACGCCGCTACTGATAGATGACAGTATTTACATACTGTCTGACCCATACAGACTGATTTAAAATTCCTGAAAATGTGATAATTTCTTGTATGAATTCAATTACATTTATTGTGTGCATTCCTATCCGAACCCTTTATATTATCTGCCTTTGTATTTTATTTGAATGGTCACATGATGATTAGTAAAATATACTACAAATTTTGAACATTATTGTGGGATTAGGTATTCGATTCTTACATATTCTTTATTGTACAATGAACCTCCTCTACCTTTCGAACTTCCAAACAAGTAGGTAAAATTATCTGATATTTTAATCGACCGTTCTTACAGTAGCAGAAAGTTTTTCCGTAAGTAAAATATCCTAAAAGGCAAATAATCGACATTTCGTTTGTAAACGATAAAACTACGACTTAAAATTCGTGTTCGCTTTCGTTAAATCTCTAACAATGGCATATTATTGATGACTTAAATAAACCAGTCGCAACAGCAGCAGTATAATTATGTCGTATTGTTGCAGCCATAGAATTTGGACAGCAACAATAAAAATGTTAAAATTGTTGTGAAAGTTTGTTGTCAATAGGGGCGTGACTTGTTAGGTGAAGTAATTTGATGCGGACAAATAAACAACTCCTCACTTAAATTCGCCTTCAACAAATGAATGACGCATTTTTTAGTTTTTCACTAGTCATTTTGTATAATGCCTAGTCTCAGTAGGCCCATTGATAAAATAACAATTTATCGTGTCAGTGAATACAATAAAATGCGTACTGTCCGGCCGTGCCCTTGACCAGTCGATGTGCCGTGACGGGAAACAATGCAAATTGTAAAATGGCCATGTATAATTGGACAAATAAAGTAATTTGTATAGACTACAGTGTGACGTCTTATGGCTTCCACACAATGGCCGAACATCCGCCACCATTGGCTTTGAAGTATACGCCAACATTGTTTTTTTTTCATAACGATGGAAGGAAGTGTAAAACTTATATCCTACCATCTCGTTCGCTGTTCATAGTACATGTAGTCGATATTTTTTTTCCTTATAAATCTAAAATATAGTATCTCTAGCTTGTGTTCATCTTGTTTTATTTATCTCAAAAGAAAAATATCATCCTAGTCGAGACATTTTTTCTTAAATTAATTTCAAAATTAATTCTATTGGCCAGCATGTCAACCACTGAAGGTGCAACACTGACCTATAGTTAGCAACAATAGCCCTATGAAGCCGTTGTAAGGTTTCGCTTGATGTGACTGATGATTACCAATCAAAGAGTTTCTATCAATCAAGGCTACAACCTACCCATTGACTATTATATAATATCGTTTTGTTCTTCATTAATTGTATTCAGTTAAACCACAGCCGCTAAGGAGGCTTTATTTACCTCTACAATTTTTTTGCCAATCTTTTGTTTGCATCTACTCGTATATAAAAAAGTACTTACTGAACTCTCAGCTTGAATATCCGATAGATGCAAGGCAAAGTGTCATCATCATCATAATTGCTGCCAGGAGACGTTCACTGCCAAACGATTTCAAATATCTTCAAACGGAGCGATTCTGGGGCCAACCTCTAAAATGTTGTCAACGAAATTTCGGGCCAACCGATAAACATGAAATCAGCGATAGCATGCTTTCGAAATCAATGTGTCGGGGTCTTCGGAGTAAGATTTATGGTGCAATATCTATTTTAAAAAATCTATCGGAATGAATGAACCTGCGAGCCAGACTGACCCGACCGAAAGAGTTTCGTAGTAGGAAACACGAAAAGATTCGGGCGATACTTTGGTTTTCGTCGTTTCGGAGTAAAGGCACTGGAATTTTTATACATGGCCATGGATCTACCTAACCTGACCGTTCTTTAAGGATTGATTGATTGCACTTATTTTGTGAAGCTTTACGTGTGGTCGATTGTACAAGTCATATTCTTCATATATCCCCGTTCACTGCTATCCCAAAAGGTTAACATTATCACCGATTAATGATGTACAACCTTTCCATAGAAAACAAAACAACTTTTCCTTTCCCCGTGCCTGATTAACGGCCCGTCTTCTCACACGTTGCGTTGCGTGTTAGTTGAATCGTTGCGCAAAACAACAACGCGGCATGCAAGCGACACGCTAATACTAATCACTGAGGTAATATTTAGTTCCGGTCTTATTTAATACATGAGATATTATTGCAAGAGATATGTTTGTGGTACATTTATATTATTACGTATACACTTTAATAATTGCGAACACTAATGTTAATATATAGAGGTAATGTTTGTACTGTAGAAGGTTGTCTCCTATCAATATATAGAGGTAATGTTTGTACTGTAGAAGGTTGTCTCCTATTAATCGGATTCTAATCATCTTTCACCGAGATTTATTTTTTGGCATACGCATACAACCTTACGTGGCTAAATTTATAAAATAAAGTCCAACCACTGAACCTCTGAACTGAACTGGTTTGACGACCTCGGTGGCGCAGTGGTGTTAACAGCCGATTGCTACGCTAGAGGTTCCGGGTTCGAATCCCGGCGGGGGCGTGACTTTGTGTTATTTGCAAGACGCATTGTTTCGCTTACCGGTCTTGGATGTTGTATTGTTATCTATGTAGTATATACCATATCGTTGCTTAGTTCCTGTGACACAAGTTCTTACGATACTTACTGCAGGGCTGAGTCAATGTGTGTGTCGTGATGTGGTTATTGGACTAAAAAATTATTAAAAGATTTTAAGAATGAAAAAAACTATGATTTCGTGACCATTATTTCCAACTCTACCTTACTCAGGTAAAAATACAAAAGCTAAATTTATTCTCCAGAAAATAAACCAAAATAAAAAATAAACCATACCACACCATACCTTACCATAGAAATGTTTCTATACATACACACTGTGATACAATCCATTAGACTTGTTACATTCCCTAGAGAGGCTTTTGAGTGGAAAGCGGTCTGCGCGTTAACAATCCAACTTTATAACAATCGTGCTAATGATTTCCCGTTTCACCACAATACGTAATAGGTAATCTAGTTAGCCCAAGGTAATTCTTTTAGCGGTTCACGATTAACTCGAGCCCTTTTTTAATTATAACGGGGTTAATATGTAAACTTGCAGCGACTTTAAGTGGTGTTTTTTTTTTTTGCGGCATATCACAGAGACGTTAGGAGAAGTAATGTGGCCGACATAACCTAGAGGATAAGTAAGTTGAAGTTCAAATGGGCAAGCCGGATAGTAAATAAAAATATGAATCAATGAAGCGGTTACCGTTGGAGAAGAAACTGTGTCGTACATAGAAGGTGTATTGGACGGCACTCCAAAGGGAGGGGATGATCTTGAAAGGGCTGTAGCGAGCTGCTGCCTGGATGCAAGTGGAAATGTTTTGGGGGAAGCCTGTGTTCAGCAGTCGACGTCCTCTGACAGATGACGATTTCATGTTTAAGCTAGGTTAAATTGAATAGTGTATTTTCTTGAACTCTTGTAGCTTGTTCCATATCTAATGACTGTGCAAACAATAGTCGTATAGCGGTAAAAAAGCACGCGTCAAACAATGAAGCGGTTTTGGAAATAACACGCACCGGACGGACGGACGGACTAAACAATTCAATGATCTATGATCATTGATATAATCCGTTGTACGCTTCTATACTGATGATTATCATGTATATACTTTTGTTAGGCTCTGGTTTATTGAGTAACCATTCATTATTTGTTTTTTTTTCTTTATCAAACGGTATACGTTTGCTGGATTTGTTTTAAAGGAATTCCGAAACATTGATTTATCAAAGAGCAGAAGGTACATTTTTTAAAAGTTTTTTAACTATCAAATGATAAAAAAGCAATGCAGCTTAAAGCAAAACAACAAAAAAGTAACAACAATCGTTGTTAAAAAAAACTGTTTTTACAGCTTTTTTGCTGAAGCTTAGTAGTATTTTTAAATCTGTACATATTTTTTTTTTTATGTATATAATTATATAAACGTCATATCTACGTTTTTTTTTATTCTCACAGTCGGCAACTCTGTCGGCACACCTGCGTTTATGTGACGAGTTAGAAAATGATAACATTAAAGAAAGCAAGTGCATTACCAAACATGTAATTACGTACGACGTGAACCGTAATTATGATAATTAAAGTAGCAAGTGCTTATTATAATATATTAAGGTATTTTCGTGAAGGTGTTCTGAATTGTTGTTTCTTTTGTGCTAGATAACGGAAATTCTTGAAGGTTTTAAATAATTCTATTTAAATTAAATTTAAATTTACACACGGCCGTTGATTAACTTAAACTGTTTAGAATTTGTACCGTTTTTAATTTTTAAAGAATATGGATATTGATATTGCTCTTGTTAAGCTTTATTTGTGGCCGTCTGTACCCGCTATGACTTGAACTATTTGAATTTTGTAACGTTCATCGATCGTATGGCATAAGGATTAATATTGCACTTGTAATGTAAACCTTGATGTTTGGCTGTGAGTACTACCTGTTCTTTGTAGTTGTGTGTGTCTGTTTCTAAAGGGTCCTTCTATCTTTTATTACTCTATGAAACCAATCAACAGTTAACAATGAAAAACTATTTCTATTAAGTAAACCGAGAACTGGAATCCATTAACCTGTCCCATTTATTGTAACTCTATCACCAATTAACATGCCGACCTGTCTGTTGGACGGTGCCTGTAAATTCAGTCGGCACTTTCAAGTTTATATTGTAGGGAGGTCAAACTGGGATCTGTCTGTGTTTGTGTGTGTATGGGTGTATGGAAGCGTGAGTGATATTTAATTGTTGTCTTAAACTTGTATCGAACCTGGTGAATTTATGTAAATTCTATTTTAAAAAATCTAAACTTACTCATAAAACGTTTAAGTATTATTTTATATATCTTTATTTGAAATACATTTGATGTAACTAAATTGACACATTCAATTTAATTAATGTATGTATCGCTATGTAGGTATGTATGGCTGTTTCTGTGAAAGTGATTTTCACTATATTTTTGATCTCTACATGAGCAACGCATTGGCGTTGTTCTTGGCGTTCCAGACATCAAGGGCATAGTCGTTTGTTCGACTTGGTCTTTGTATAATATAAAACTGATCGTGACTCCTCGACCTGCCTCGAGCTAGGAATCCCTATCTACCGCTGTTTTAGCTCAGCTCAGCTGTTAATACTGGGAGAAAAACTATTCTTCAACAATATCACATCTAACTTGCGTCAAAGCAAGAAAATCTCCAGTCTTTGAAATACTCGGTATATCTATACTATAACTAGATCTAACAGAGACTAGCTTTGTGACTCCTCGACCTGCCTCAAGCGAGGAATGCGACTCCCTATCGACCGCTGTTTCACCTCAGCTCAGCTGTTTGCGGCGGCGAGAAAACTTTTCTTGAACTAGATTTTTGCTCGTTTCTCCTTTAGTTTGTTTTAAAAATAAAATATTTTTAAAGTATCATGAGTACTTTGCTTGGTCCTTCGGAATGTAATTTTTTGAAATCTAGGTTACCATATTCGATTAAGTTGAAGAACTTTTTTAAAACAACCATACAATAAATTTAAAATTCTGTCATATTGACGACCTCTGTGGCGCATTTGTGTAAGTTAACAGCCGGCTGCTGCGCCAGAGGTTCTTGGTTCGAATCCCGGCGGGGGCGGAATTTTGTGTTATTTGCAAGATATATGGTTTCGCTTACCGGTCTTGGAGATAGTATTCTTATCTATGTAGTTTATACTATATCGTTGCTTAGTTCTTGTGGGTGAAATTGTTACAATACTTACTGCAGGGCTGAGTCAATGTGTGTTGTGATGTATTTATTGAGATAGGTATTTATTGAGATAACCACTAGCTATGTAGATGTATGAAACTTTTGTGCCGTATGTACTAACTTATTGCAGATGATAAAACCTCTGTGCCGTATATACATTTAACAGTTTCATTGGTAAATACGTATTTACCGGATTATTAACAAAGGGAAAACGTCATTACATCGCTCACATCACCATGACCGTTACGATCTCTAATTTTTCACTATTCAACCTCATCCTTTTTTGATAAGTTACATGAGAAGTTTTCAGCTTTGTTGATATCCGTGCTTAAATAATTATAAATATCGATACCGTACTGTGAAAACCTCGTATGAGCGGTCAATAAGATTTTACAAAAGAAGCAATAAATTGCCTGATATTTGATTTGACGACGTCGGTGGCGCAGTGGTGTAAACAGCCGACTGCTACGCTAGAGGTTCCGGTTTCGAATTCCGGCGGAGGCGGGACTTTGTGTTATTTGCAAGACGCATTGTTTCGCTTACCGGTCTCTGATGTTGTATTCTTATTTATTTAGTATATACCTTATTATGCTTAGTACCTGCGATACAAGTTCTTACGATACTTAGTGCAGGGCTGAGTCAATGTAAGTGTCGTGATGTGGTTATATGGTTATTATTTCTTTATTAATCATATGTCCATCGAGGTGGAAATCGTAGGCCTGTGTTACAAAGTTTGATATCGAAAATCCTACTACAGGTGTTGCCCAATAAAATATTTCTTTTACGAGGTTTTCAAACTACGATATCGATATTGGAACCCACAAAGGTACAATATATATAAGGACAGAACTACGTGAATAATTGTAAGAAAAAACGCTTGTTTAAAACAATACTTATTCTTCAAGATACTGAACCATAAATTTTTTTGTTTATCAATGAAGGCTTTGATATTGTATCTATTCTAGTGATTAGGTACGTTATTATTGATAAATTATGCAACTTCGTGTTTTCTCGGATTAGTTCGTTTTCCGTAAAAAAATACATTAATTTGTCATACGATGTCATTAAATAAATACGATTATTGATATATTGGATGGTGTACGTTCGGGAATCTTCGTGAAAACCGAAAAATAACGAAGTCTTATTTTTTCTCACTATATCATTAAGTTTGTATTTGTATTCAAAGTGACATTAATAAAAACCTTTTTTTATGCTCTGGAAGAACATTATAAAGTGGATTTAGGATACACACATATATTTTAACTTGCCAACGGTAACCATGACTTTGACCTGTGTTTCGAGTTGTGGTTGTTACCACACGACCAACAAACGGCCAGACCGCAAGCTGTACCATTCAATGTACCAAATCAAATATTGATTTTGCGGCTTTAACACAAAAAAAACTAAAATATGTCAGTGAACGTGGCGCGGGTAGGAAAAATGTAAAATGGAATAACCTTATTTTGAAATTTGGCGGGAGAAAAAAAAAAATCTTCAAATTAAAGATATATGCAAGTATAAACCTTTTTTTATCCTTCTTTTACTGATTTAAATTCTGTAAACTAGAAAAACTTTTTGTAGAAAAGTTAAACTAGCAAAAAAAGCCTTGTGAAATTTGTTACTGCTTGTCTTTTTAATTAGGTACGGTAGGAAATGAGAGGTTTTTTTTTTTTTTGGGCAAACATATCTCATAGATTCGTCCGTCTATCTGCATTATACATTAGCGTGTTTACTTTCTTATTCTCATGGGAAATCATTTTTATTGCTTTAGCACATGCCTAACATATTTACGTTTTCGGCATTATCTTTCTGTCTCTCTCTGTTAGAACGTTTACCTTAAACCGGAATAGGTTCCGTGTATACCGGTATTTAATAGTGGGTTTACGGTAAATTGTTTTAGAAATTACTACTTGTCGTTACTGATTGATAGGTAATTTTCGTTTCGTAAGTTATATGAATTTATTAGATAAACATTAAATTTCGGAATTTCAACATAGAGTCATGTTAAAATTTTCCACTTTTTTTCGTTGTTAATTTGTAGATATGTTCGAATCAATCATAAAATGAAGGTAAAAATTTTACTATCCGCTTAACCGAATTGTATGTAGTTTTACTAGTAAATTAAATTCCGGATGACTTTTTTTTCCCGTATGTTTTAACGAATCACAAATTATCTGCATTAGCAAGTTATAAATTATGCAACACACAAAAAGAAATATTCTAAAGATGTCAATGTTGTTAGAATTTTTTAAATAATCTGTCTTATCTTTTAGTTACTTAATGTAATACAAATTGCATTTAATTTCATTCATCACAATCACAATTGTTGTCTTACTGAAATCATGTTTATAAATAAATCATGGTTTTTAGGCTTCCGTACCTTTTCCAAAGGGTGAAATACGGACTAAGCCTCGGCTGTCCGGCCGTCCGTCCGTCTGTCTGTCAGCGGTATCTCATGAATTACTGTTTCCTCTATAAAACAAATACTAGAAACGAGAAAAAATTAAGGGGCCCTCATACAAGGCACAAGATTTTTTTGTAATTTTGCAAATTTTTTAATCTTGTAAGATGGTACGGAACCCTTCATGTGTGAGTCCGGGTCACACTTGACCGGGATTTTATATAACATATAGGAAAAAGTTTCATGCTGGGTGATGTGATTATGTTTACATCTCAATTTATTTTATTTATTATTTCTCAAACTTTTCTATGTAGATGTGATAGGTCCACATTGTATTGGTTTCTTCTTCTTCTCTTACATAATATGCTATTGTTAACAATTACTCGTTAGTAATAAAATTGATTTATATTTTTCTTTGTTTCGTAAAAAAAATATTCGCCCAAATGGTTCGGCGATAGTGTAGCGAATGCAACTGTGCAACTTAGAATTCTAGAAGACAATACAATAGTTTTCGTGTGAAAATATCATAGCTATGTGTGTTAATATTGTATGAATCAACTACTCGGCAAGGTCACTTCATTTAACTGGTCTTTCATCTTAAAAACATCATTATTTTTATAAATTTACTTGACGTTTTAGGTTGAAAATCTCATGGCAATTCGGTTCTTTTTTTCAGCTAATCTTTCCCGTCACGAAGTTCATTCTCGGTTTACCTTTCAAAGACTTCGGGTTGTTTTCGAATTTAACGAATTGTCTCTCGTTACATAAGTCGTAAAAAAATAAAATTAAAATGTATCTGTAAAAGTGGAAACTTTTCCGTCATGTGTATACTTTTTAGTGTTCATTGTGTGGTGTCCGTGATTGATTTGTTTACACGTGTGTGAAACGTCACATAAATGTTTGCGTGAAAGTGAATATTATAACGTTGTCGCATTTGCTAATATTTATTACAATAGTGGTTTCGTAACCGTTACGAACTTCCATACGTTCTAAATAGCTTTTTTTTTTAAAGAAAAGTTTGTTATCATTTTCTATAGAAATAGATTGGAATAGTTATTCCATTTCAATTCAATTCTTGTTTTATGGCTACAGTTTCCATCTCACGAACGAACGTTCCAATAAGGTTGTGTCAGTTTTGACAGGCGTGTACGTAGGTACATGCACATTTTTTCAGTGTGTCTAACATCGAGTTTTCTCAGTAAAGAGGTTACTGAAACCCCTTTGAATTCCCTTCCTCGCGAGATGGAATATCTGTGTACCTGCACAGCTGTGTAAAATATGCTAATATAATGCTAGGCTTAAACTTGTAGACATAAGGAAGGGCATCAACGACGATAACAAAGTCCGAATGTAATACTCCATTGTCATTGACGACACCTTGAAAAGCATACAGAATAATCAACCGGTTGAAAAAAAAAAAAACTTTACAGCACACTTAATCTTAATGGGCTAGGTTTGTTTGAATTGGCTCATCGCTGCTACTTACTTAAAATGTGACACAGTTTCAGTTGAAATACTCGCTCTCCATTGGAGATTATCTACTGTAACTTGTAAAATAATTTCTGTTTAAAAACGCAATGGTTATCGAATAATCCAGATACGAAATATCCTTTTAGTAACAGAGGATAGTTTAATTTTAAATCTCGCTCAGTTATGTCGTCTTATTAACTGTAGTGTTAAATTTAATAGGGGTATATAAAAAGTGGTGATTAATAAAAAATGGTTCTTAATTGAGGGTAGTACTATATTTTTGTTAACTGACAACATGTTTTATTATGTTTTGCTATACAGTGAAGAACATTGAATTAAATAAGTTAAAGAAATTGTTTTGATTTCCGTTCATCAAATTTTTAACGTAATTACTTAACTTAAAAGTGTCTTGAATTAAAGTACATTCGAGAAAACAGTTGATACAACATAGTTATCTGTGCCGTGAACTTTATAAAATAGTGAATTAACTGTAATAATAGTGAAATAAATTGTTATAATGACAATGTACAAAAGAAGATTCGTGTACAAAAGAAAGTGTCGAGGTTACTTTCATCATGTGTTTCAATATCTGAGGTTTGTTGTTTGGTTTGATATTGTTACTTGACTAAGATGGCAAACAAGCATACGGCCTTCCTGATGCTTAGCAGTAGCCTATGAATGGACCCTGTAAAAACCTTCTGACTCCATTCTTGAAGACTCCCATACTGTAGTAACTAGAGAAAACCATGCCAGACCAATGGAAATGGATCGATGATTAAACTTAAGATATGAAATTTGGACACAATCTCATCTGGTTGCCTAAAGAATGCCTGTTTACTGTCGACTCGGAGAGTTCCAATTTGTTGTGCTCCGGGGACAATAACTCCGTTAGGGCGTAAGTCTTGAGTCTCTAAGTCTTTAGGGTTGTAGAACCAACGTTATGCCAGATTTGAGGCCGTCAACGCAAGGAAGCACTCACCGCGCGGTTACGCTGCGAATGCATTAGGCCTTCAGTTAGGGATCCAAAGCTCAGGGAACACATCCGCTGGATAAGTGTTCTAATCCATAGAATTGCTATTAGTGAAATTTGAATTTATCATTTTAAAATATAAAAATGCAGCATATTCTTGTTAAAATAATCATTCATTTAAATCAGACGTGAAAAACTTTGTTCCCTTTTTTGCGAAAATAACGCGGATCGAGTAGTATGAAATTTGCTAAAGTTTTTATAAAGAAGGAGTGCAGAAAACTTATAATTTGATATGCATTAAAATCCTTTTCAAAATACCTTCGTCACCGCAAGCGCGCTAAAGGTCGTATCTTAATGACATTGAACTTGACATTTCACACAATCCGTAGGTACCTTATTTATTATGTATGTTAAGTTATGTATGACTTGTTATAATGTAAATTGTTGATGTAATTCAACGATCAGACTTTATATTCACAACATTGCTGTAAGTGATTGGTAAAAAGGATGCTGTGAATAGTTGTCTAATGGTTTATTTAATTGCTACTTAGACAAAAAATACAGGCAACATTTATCAAATTTACGATTAATTATCTTTGTTTAACTGAATAAGAAAGTAATTTCTATAAAATACTCTTTTAGCTCATAAGTTCTATATGATAATCGCTTGCAACATCAGATGTAGAAGGCAGGCGTTGCGTTGCTCTGTTTATATTTTTTAATATTCATGTTTTTTTTTTTAATCTTCCAACTTTACTTTCTTTAGCAATTCGAACAGGATGTTGGTAATTTTCTCTAATCTCAGATGACTATATCCGTAAATTTAAACTGATCTAATTATTGCCGTAAATGTTTGAAAATTTACTTTAGAAGTCGTTTAAGATAACGGATGATGGTCATTTTTGAATTTCAAATTTCATGTCATTAGCTGTTCAGAGTTATATCCGTAGTTGTATTGGATTTAAAACATTTCTTGATGTCTTTCATATCATTTATTAATTTAATCTTACAAGCTAACAGATAAAACATCCAAAGCGCTTACAAGATTCATTATTAATTGTTCTTGTCTTGTAAATAATGGCTATTGGGTTTTTAAATTTTTAATGTGAATTGGGGTCTATATTTTCTTTATTAAGTTTTAAGATGATTTGTAACTGATGAAGGGGGTTTGCATATACATGTATGTATAATATTTTTACTGTCCGTATTTAGTAGCTTAAAATTACATGAAGTCGCTGTGTTATTTTTCTAGCAATATCACAAACCACACGGCATGACCGTATCCAAAGTGAATATAAAAAATACAACTACAAATCAATCTTGTTATGTCATCACTTCCCTTATTAAAAATAAGTATATAATTTATAGTAACGGATACCAAGTTGTTATGTTGATAAGGTCAAGATGTCTACTGTATAGCGAATTACACATTTGCCGTAATATATGTGTGTGTAATTGTGTTGAACATCTGTGTTTACATTTCATATGATGTAATCGTGTAACCATATAGTGAAGATGTTACAGGGCGTGGGACACTGTGTGTTCCTACATCCTCTGTAATGTTGCACTTTGATACTGTTTGTGTATATTCAGAATGGGCTATCGTAGGTATAGAAAATATGGTTTAAAGGAATATACATCTAATAGTTATAGCTTTTTGCAGCTTAAAAAATATTTTTTTTTTGTCGGCCTATTGATTTCTAAGTCTTAGGCCAAAAGAACAGTAGTGTATTGTAAAGAAACAAGATTGCCTATACTTTCCTTTGTTTGGTTAACGAAAGATCTTTGTTGGAGATGTTTATGAAATGTGTTCTTTTCCTTCACCAGAGGTGCGGTGTGCGAGTGCCGCACCATGTCTCACCACAGTGACGAGCAAGGCCTCACGGTCGCGTCAGACTCGTTCTGGGAGCCCGGCAACTACAAGCGGACCAGCAGGAGGGTGGATGATGGTCACAGGCTCTGCGGTGAGCTGCAGGCCCTGGTGCAGGAGCGGGCTGATATAGAGAAAACGTACGCGAAGAGCCTTAGAGGCTGGGCGAAGAAATGGAACGATTTGATTGAGAAAGGTTGGTGTTTGTATTTTTTAATTGGAAATGTTAGTGATGACTCAACTCAATAATAAATTATCCCTAATTGGACAGCAATAAAAATATTAGACCGTTTTTTCGGTTGGGACTTTTGGCCGCTTTTGCTTGAAGAAAAGTCTGGAATGGATATCGTAGTTCTTCCTATTTCTTATGATTGAATTCGTTACGGGTCTCGCACCGACACAGCCTGTAGTAGTTATGTCAATTTAAATACCATCGTTGCACTTTTGTTGCTTTATTTCATTCAAAAGACGACACTGTTTTTCTGCATTTTTTTTAATTCACAATAAACATAAAACATCACATAAATATAAACTCACACCGTATTCTCTCGAAAGGGGTTGGCATAGGTGTTAAACACCGCAACTCGCATGTTAATGTTGAGTCCCAGTGTGACAGGTTGCAGATCTGTCACCAATACCCGGGCACAATTAGGAACATGGCAGCTACAATGTACGGCAACTCGTACCCTCTAGGCACGTTAACTAGGCACGTAACAACCTGAGCTACCACGTCCTCACACACAATTCACAATAATACGCTTCCGTTATACTTTACTCATCCGTTGATCAAAACCATATGGTGGTGTACCTGTAGGTGAGTTATCGGGTTTATCACTAGATTAACCGGCAGCCAAATTACGACATACTAAATACCTTTTATCAATCGAGTTGCGTAGTTTGTAGTTCGTATGCTTAATAGATTAACACTGCAACGTGTACTACACAGTACTACTGTAATACTATTACTAGTCTACTCTAATCTGTTGTTTAATAGACATGGCTTTTATTTCAAACAATTTCATGTGATAAAAAATGAATCTAAAACTCTAGAACGTTTAATTCATCATTATACATAAAGTAATGAATAATAGATTTACTTGATTTAAATTCTTTATTTTTAACTTAATGTAATAAATGCCTAAGTTGGTGGTTAAGCGCATATGTGGAAAAAAAACTATTAAATTCAAATGAAAGTTGTGTTATGTTGAAACCCCTAATAAATTTCGTTTTAGAAAGTGAAAATGTTGTACAAAATACATTTTGTTCTAAAATTCTCTCTTTTGCCATAAATTGTAGATAAACAGACACGTTAAATGCAGCTTAAAATAAACGCATCTCGTCTGCTTCACTTGCCCAGGCTACTCGCATGGAATGCAAAACGTCTTATCTTCCCTCATGAACGGTTACGAAACAAGAAATGCACACGGAATAAAATATACGGATGAAATGGAAAGTTATCGAAAAATTATCGTATTCTCGAAACGCGAAGCTCGGACCGATGTATACATAAATAAATCTAGACTCCATTGCACGAAACGAGGATTCGAATAAAATTGTCCGAATGCGCTGATTGGTTAGTTAGTTTTTGGCCTCTGGGCCCTTTCAGGGAGTCTGATTTCGGTTTCCTATTACTTCTGATTAAGCTCGTAGCGGATCCCAAAACAGCCCAGGCCGGGAACACACTGTGCTAAGTTGCCAAGCTGTATTATTCGTTGATTATTATTCAATCAAAGGACGCCACTGTTGATCCGGATGAATGAGAGATGCAGTGGTGGGACAGAGATTTGGGTGTGCTTCGATATGCCGATTGTGTAGTGCGCGTGACCTTCATATGCCAATGCTAATAAAACTTTTCCGTTAAACTGACTTTACTTACTGTATTGCTTATCTATGGCCGCGCGCTTTTTGACTATAAAGCTGCGAGTTTTATTCTGTAGATATTCGACTCGTGGAATGGAGTATAGTTTTCGACGCACGCGCCGCACATTTTGATCGACAAGTCAAAAGTTTACCATAAACGCTTTTGTTTTAGCGCCCGATCGACCTTACGTGTCCGAATTGAGTACCGCGATGAATGCAGAATTACCAGTGTTGCCAAATATATAATGCTATCTTAATATTGAAATAACAATTGCATCATCGATAGCTACTTGTAATATAAATTGGTAGTTGATTTTTTATCGCGTATAATGTTTAAAATCATGATGTTTTGTCATTTTCAAGATAAGTTTCTTTCGTCCGTCTTTACCTTTTCCTGTCCTATATCCAAAAACATATATTAGCCTTGATTTCAAATTGATTAACTTTTAATCAAAAATATAAGCCTTCACCAACGGATAACATAAATCAAAGAAATTGCCGGATCTCCACCATCGATCGATCGATCGATAAATAGTAAAACTATCGGATTACGGATTCCTTTCCAAATTCCGAGAGCTCTGTCGATTTACATACCCGATTCTGAATGGTTGATTTGAAAATCGAAAGTGTCGCCATCCGCGCGATTGAATCTGGAACGACGCGCGAATCGGACGCTTGTCGTATTATCGTAACAATATCGATCTACCGTTACTACAACAGTGCTGTGGAAGGAGATTGCAACCGGTGGATATAAAATGTCAATGCACTTAGTACTTTCGTATCAACATTGAAACATGTTACAGCAAGCTGTTATTTGTGAATCCCAGAATGACGGTCATTGTTTTTTAATTACACCTTCTAATGGGATAATTTAATAATTCGATGTTCCATCAAAAGATGGTATATTGTAACAACAATATAAAACCTAATTGCGTTTAAAACATAGGTTAAATGAATTCTACATTAATCTTTGACGTCATGTTTATTTCCTAAAACGTTTTCTGCTGTATAATGTTTATCAATTATCCCGATATTCTTTACAATATTTTAGCATCACAGCATATAAATTTCCGTTAAAACATCAGATAGATTTTCATCCGCTATCCGTTTGTCGGATTAAACAAACCCCGAGTCGAATTCAGTTTCACTTTCATTCGAGTCTGTAATGAACAAGTAATCGGCCGTCCCGTTACTGAATAACACCTGACCAGACTGTCTGATGTAAAACTGCAAGTGTGTAATCGTTGTTATGAAAGTAGGTACCTACTTGCGAAAACGGCTAGCCTTCGGAGCAGTCGATGATACTGGTTTGTTGAAGTTCCCCTGTTGAATGAGAAAACGGTAATTTATAGCTCCACACAGCCATTCCTGTCGCGTCTCTCACCTCTGCTGTTGCATATTGTTACGTAACAACTGAAAATACTAGTTTTAACATCATGTACATAGCAAGGATTTAGATGCAGACAGTGTGCTGGGGTTTTTATTTTGTTTTAATTTAATACTTAGGTACTAAAAATATATTATTGATTTGCTTCGATATACGTACCTAGCTTCTTATGTTATACATTATTTAAAAAAATGTCCGCCTGTCTTGAAAAGTTTTGTATTAAAAAAATATAGCTAATTTTGTACTGAACCAACTGAGGTGCATTATAACAAATATTTTAATTGTGTCACTAAAGCCCCGCTCTGACGAGTTTTTTTTTTCATTATCACAACCGCTTCTGTCCAATTTCACGGCGATATCGAACAAGTTATTATTACTGGCGCAATAATTATTACTATTTTTTTTTAATGACAGCTATTGTTGAATCTGATACATATTGCACTTTACTTACGCGCGCAACCTGTCAAAATACACACAGTACACACCAATATGGTAATATTCTAGAACTATTGAACTGTAATTTCTTAGGCAGAAAGCAAAAATTTCTTTGTAAATACTTTTTATATTAGGAAAAATATGCCTTTTTACTTTTATTTTCAAGTTTCTTTTTTCAAATCGTTTCACATCTTGTTCTTACTGAATTACAGATCATATCTCCACGGGAATGATAAAACCGAGGAAAAAAATTGATTATATGACATTGTTTAGTGGAAGTGACTAACTGAATGCCGTTGTTTATTTGAAAAGGAATGCGGATCTTGAAATGCAGGTAAACTGCATGTTTAGTTGTATTTCAAGTTTCAGCGGTTTCAGACCAGCGAGCGTTATTTTCTACGCGTATAACTTTCTCGTACGAGTGTTTAGGAAATCCGCACGAAATCGATTTCGATTCGAGATACGACCTTATTTATTTACCTACGGCAAATCGAGCAAAAAAACGCACAGGACAAAACAGCTGTCTGTAACTAGCCTGCACTTTACCGGTGAAATGCACAAATGTCCGTTGTCCACATTCGTGGAAGTCTCGCCACATTAGGTCAACTTTATTTTCTCTTCGCTTTAACTCAGATTGCACAAATGCACTAAGATATGTACGAGTGTTGGAAGTCATAAAATATTTTCTTTGCTGATGCCTTATTGTACTAATTTAACATTATTATTTTTTATAAAAAATCACGTATTCGTAATCTTCGGTTCATGATTATTTTTCAGTTAAAACGAGAATAGAAAATCTTATATATATTATCTTATATACGAGGACTATTTAAAAACATACAAAACTTTGCATAGTTTATTGCTATTTAAAATCTCCTAAATAATTTAATTCAATAAACATCGTTTAATGTCTGTAACAGCTTAATGACCAACAATATCTATCTCCGTTGCCATGAGATTATGACAGCTGTTTTTACCAGTGCGCGCTGGTATGCGTGGTTGTCGTTTATGTAGTATTGGATATCCGAATGTGAAATAATTAAGTTGAATATAGGATAAATAGTTTCTTCATAAAAATTATAAATTTTGTATCAATTTTTCCATATATTAATTTAATGTATTTTTATTTGTACTGTGTGTATTTATTGTGATTAGTAGATGATGATCCTATAACTACCTTGAACTGTATTTTTTCCTTTGAATTTAGTTTTAAATAACAGCTTAATAACAACGCGTATTTAACTAACAAAATACTATGATTTATAATATGTGAAGCCGCAGACACCATAAAGTAACCCACGTTCACTGATGTTTTGTTATTAAAAATGTACTTAATTATGTCTTAACAACCAACCTACACCTGTTTCAATAACATCGCAATCAAACGTGGGCTGTTTTATTACATCAATGTAGGTAACATATAAATATAACGATTCCTCATAAAAATGTTACGTAATTGCATTTAATTTTTTTAAATCGTAGCAAAATTTCTCGTAAGTAGTTACGACTTGATACGCATCTTATCGTAATTTTCGTATTTTTTACACAGTAGACAATTATACATTTATGGCACGAAAGTGTTTTTTTTTTAAATGAGCAAGTAGTGCGAAACATCGTAAAATACAAGCTATTAATTAGATAAATATACAGCTTGTGAGTGTTCAATGCAATCGATGCTTGATATAAGTGGTCATTATGTCTTGTTACGACATTTCTCCGCTCTGTTATACAATACGATGGTTTCGCAAAAGAAGTCAATTTAACTCATGATTTACGATTATATTAATTCACATAACTTACTCGTACGTATCGAGGATTGGTAAAGTGATTTACTATCAAATATTAGTTGTACTAATAAAAGCTTTAATTAGTTGTACTTGTGAAAATGGGAAAACATATGCCTTAGCCATTAGAAATTGTGCTTTTTAACCTGGACAAAACTGAACTTAAACGGATGGAACCTTTCGATTAAATGTCCATTTTTTTATTACACTAATATTCAGTTGAAAGAATTCAGATGTATCTTTTTTAGTTTAATACTATTACCAGGCACACACACACACACACAGTCACAGTCACAGTATATCCTACAGGTAACTTGCATTTATTACACAGTATCGTTTCCAATGAAAACGATGTCTAACTTGGTAATGCAATGTTGGAATAAACATACACCAAAGTTATTTAACATTAATGCCAATTCTTAACATAATTTTGCGATATTTCAATTAAAACTTGACTGTAAAAATGTATTGTCTGAAGCAGTTTATTAATAGGCGGTTGTGGGTATAACAGGCTACGGTAATGATTTAGATGCATCGTTCATATTAATGTACACTTATCAGCTGTTTGCTGTGAATTGCACACTTATTCCGCTACACGACCCTGTAATTACTGTCTGTACTGTACTGTGTCTCATGATACTGTTGAAAATTACATTTTTTACGTCGATAAGTAGTGTGTTGTGTTCTCTTGTGATAATATTTTAGTAATTTTGTCAACTAAATCGTTTTGACTTTCAATATAAATGTTACAGAAACCGGTGTTTTAGGATTTTTTTAATGTTCACCATTCTTAAGTTTATTCTTAAGTTAATTGCTATTCAGTATTTAGATATGACATGATAAGGATTTTGTGATGTTATGGAAAATACTATAATGTTACTTAATGGTGGTATATTTTTATTGCTTACCCCGTTCCCTTCAAAAACTTTTAATACTTACCTGTACCAACTGTCTATAAAATTAAATCTATCAGGATTTTACTGCTTCATTTAAATTAACATGCATCTTAGTTTTTATCTTTAAATAAAGCAATATTTTACTTTTTAAAAAAATTGTTAAACATAATATACTTTCTGCTATGAAATTTTGGATAATTACTTAGTCAATAAAAAAATAAATGGACTTGGATCGTTTTCTTTAAAAGTACTAAGAAAAAAAAATGTCCAGCACGTGAAGATTTTGTGTTAAGTCATAATGATATTTGAATGCGTTATTATTTTAACTCTGAGGCTTTAACATATTATTGAGTCTTGATGATCTCTTCTCATCCCCAGGTCCTGAATACGGCACAATGGAAGCGGCATGGAAGGGCGGCATGGTGGAGGCCGAAAGGCTATCAGACCTCCACCTCTGCGTCAAAGACAGGCTGGTGAATGAAGTCATATCTCAGATCAAGAACTGGCAGAAGGACACCTATCACAAGGTGAGATGTTTTTACCTTTTGGTATTTGGTATAACGTCATGGGTTAAGCAGACGGTTCAACTGATGGAAAGTGTTGCCGCCGCTATTAACATGATGCCCTTTTTAGGTTTCCGTTCGCAAATGGTGAAAACTGGTACCGTCCGTCAGCGGGCCTTGTCGCATAAACTATGGTAGCTAAATTCTAGCAATTTTCAGAGAATGTATTTCACTGTTGCCGTTATATCAATCTAAAAAATATGGTTTGCTAAATTCCCCCAACAGATTCTGGATCAGAAAGCGTTGTAACAAACCTACACCGATCCGTTCATTAACTTACCCAATAATCGCTCATTCGTCTGTGTAACGACCTATTAATAAATTAATTGCAAACGACAGGATATCATCCAAGTCTCGTAAATCATAAACATGTGCCACGCTACGTAAGACCTCTCATCATCAAATACATATCATATCAATAACACGCACGCGATATCGCATCACGATTTGGATCGCAGCCAGGGTGTGGTATGTGTGTGTGGGTGCTATGTCGGTGGCAGACGTCTACGGACCGAATTACCATAAATTCTAGAGTTCACTACACTTTGCATTCAAGAGGTTTCCCGGTATCCCGGGTATGAATTTGACCCCGATTCCTCTGAAATTTCAGTTGGTATTGGAATTCATCTCGAACAGTGCTATTTGTAAATTTTTCGAATTTGATTCCCTATTGTCATTTTCTATTACACAATCTTGGAAATGGTTGTGTTGTTAGAAGAATGATTTGGCACTATAAAGTAAGTTTAATCTTGAAAAGTAGTAAGTTGATTAATGTTGTCGATTCGGTAATGGTGCAAATAATGAGATATACCGCGGAACTACAAACGGAATTAAGTTTTCAGGAGTGACAAAAAAAGAAATTGTTTAACCATTCTTATCTCATTGATAGTGATTCCCCTATTAGATTTTTTTGTTGTTCAGCAAGAAAGTTCCACAAGTTCCGCAGAATCAAAGTTACGTAGAATTGCACTAATACCGACCAAATAGTTCCTTGTTTATATTTAGTAGACCAGTTTTAAGTACATACATACGAGTATATGAATACCGATTCCAGAAACTAATGCGGAAAGCAAGTAGAATAACGATCACTCTGTTGAAATCTCTTCTGTTGGTATACCTATTTCTATGTAATCCGAAAAGTTATATACCCTGTACCTATATACTCGTATATTTATCTTGAACAGTGAACGAGTTGTCATCGCGAAATGCAATGTGTAAATAGCAGACCCGTGATAAACGTTAGTCGTCTATCGGGTCTCCTTATCCGGAGACGGTTGAATGATCTCTGATGTCCTGGTCTTACACTTGCGTAACTTCATAGCTTTTCATCTTTTAACACTATAATTTTACTATACGTGTCCTAAAGAGATTAAAACCTCATTTACTAGCAGGACCTGTTCCACAGTTTTCGCTTTTTGCGTTGTGTCAAGCTGGGCCGAGAGTAATTGTAGTTTTCTTGGCATGCGCTCTTCAATTTCGGCCCATCAGGTGAGATCGTAGCAAAATCTTTGCTCTAGGATTTGCAAATAAAAAAGCGGCATAGTTACATATTTTTCAAGCGTTTCTTTAGTTTTCTTCAAAATCATGGGTGTTGATTATGGTACCTAACTATTAGGCCAAGGATTAGAGTTGGATACTCTCATCCTAGGGCAATTTGTACAAATTTCGCCGCCGATCCTTCTCAGGGATATTGGTAGGAAATCGGAACAGACACATTAGGCGAGCCTCTCGCTCACTCCTATGATAGTGAGACGGCTACAGTTAAAGAAAAAATCTGGATAAATAAAACCAGAGTAAAACATTTCAAACAAATAGAGCAAAACAAATATTGAACACGTTCACGATTTCTGGCAAAAAAGACTGTCGTCATTGTAGGAAAGTTGCGTTTGGCAAAACTTGGATATCTCATGTTTTTTCTTAAATTTCTCTGAGTTTCACGTAAGCAAATTTTTATTTTTATATATTCTGCAAACGCCACCTACCCTGTTTTATTTATACAAAGCAATCGTTTAACAGTAGCAGTTTAACTCGCGTCAGCAGTTTTATAGTTCTCGCGCCAAATGTTGCCATTATGCTAACGAAAACTCTCCTTTAATACATATTGAACATCACGATTCACTTGTTTGCATTTTGATAGCCAACTTTCTTCAATGGAAACATTACATTTTAAATTGTAATGAGACCTTCTCTATTTAAGCCTTCCCTCCCATATAAATAAACATCTTAAACGAACGATTTTGTTTGAGAAATGATATAACGTTTTGAACTGCACTTTCTTTAACAAAACCTCTTAAATATACAAACACACTCAAGTGCATTGCATATTTTTGCATGTGTTTGTGTGGAGGCCAAAAACGTCACAATTACGGTAAAATATACCTCTATGTTTTATGTCGTCTCCATTAGCAGTATCCTCGTAGACTACCTGCATAAGTTCACGGTTTTTGACTGAGTTAATCTCGATTTAAAGCACGTGTTAAAAATTCCGCTGGCAAATATGGCGATCACATGAATAAAACATGCATGCGATATCCTTTTAAAGTGTGAGTGACGGACGCATGGACGGACGGAAGTGTTCTCTCTAACATTTATGTAATATTACGGGACTTTTTTTTTCTTTTACTTGATTACATTTTGTATTCTGCAAAGTAGGATTCATATTATAACGTAACTAAGTTAAGAATTTGAATAAATCAATTGAGTTTATAAAATCAAAAGGTATCTTCTTGTGACAAGTTTTAAACTGCAAAAAAAAGCGGAAGAAATATTTACATGTTGTAACAAAACTCCTGATTAGCTAACTACATATTTCGAAATGAAGTAAACAGTCAAGGGTATTCGTTGATTAATATTAATATTAATTATGTGTAAGTTAAATGTTTAACCCAGTACACACTTGAGAGTTTATTGACAAGAAGTATACTGTTGATTGAAAACTAGTCTTAATTTGTATTTTAAAAGCTCACATTTAGATTTTATTAATGCTACACTGGAATTAAACCTTTTTAATATTTTATAGTGGAAAATTAACGTCCTTCTCTTTTGTTTCTTATTTTGATGCGCCATATTCAACATTATTTAGCCTATGTCAGACTTATTAAATGACACCTCATTTGTTAAAATCCATATAGAGTACAGCCCTTTAACTGTAGATCGTGCCAGATAAATACACCCAATACACTGGATAAATATTACAATTCTTCCGTCGCAAGTGGTAGCTCAGTTTGTGACGTGCCTTGGTTAACCAGCCGACCCGACCCGACAGGTTGAGGCTCGGGTTGCCGAACGTTGTAGCTGCCAAATTCCTCATTGTGCCCGGATAGCGGCGACAGATTCGCAACCTGTCACACTGGGACTCAACAAAAACATGCGAAATGCGGTGTGTAACACCTCTGCCTAACCCCAGTTTATGTTTATTTCATGCTTCTTCTGTCGCAATCGGGAAAAGGAAAACTATATGAACTACTCCTTACTGACAATAACATGACTAAAGCAATTGTTTGTTAAAATATCTCCAAGTTAAATGTATAGTTTTGAATTAATTCATTGTTGTATTGGTGTCAATAATAATGAATATTAGTTATTACTTGCTAGGTACCACTAGCTATACTTGTCAGTGTCCTTGCAATGATGTCATAGTGGATTTACTTAATGTACAATTGTTTGATGAATTTGGAATTCATTTAAAGAGTGATGAATGATTCATAATAATTTTAATGTTGTTTATGGAACTTGCTCATTAACTATTTGTTTTTATTCTTAAATGACAAAAGTAGTTTTGTGGTCGTTGGTAGGGTAATAAAATTTAACGATGTGTCCTGTAAAAATCTATGTGTACCTATATATTTGTAGTCAGTCATATTCTTGTATTTTCCTCATACTGTTACTAAACTAAAAAAAAACTTTTGAAATAAATCTAAAAAAAAAATCTTCAATGTATCATGTGGAATATTTGAAACAACGTTTAACCTTTGAAATTTAAACCTCGTTCTACACGCTCTCAACTTAAATCGGACCTGTGAAACTATGATGAGAACTAACCCGACACAGTGTGACCTCCGCTCAATTTCAAACTCATCCCGACCCTCGGACGTATCCCTAACTAGTTTTAAATTAAATTTTCTCAACATGTTTGCCTACGAAGATATTTTCATTACGTTCGCACGACCTCCTCCATCTCTTTAATTAAAAATTTTCTTCGGACAACACTTTTACTATAGTCCATTTTACAAAGACCGTTTCACTAAGGTAGTTGTTGTCAGACATGCATATCGTTTCAGTGTGTGTAACCTGGAGTACGCTCAATAAAGAGATACGCACACTAGAACAATGTTCATGTACATGTCTAAACACAACTATAGCTGAACTGTCTTCGTGAAATGGAATTATTAACAATTTCACATGAGTACTAGTGTACTTTTTACTACGCTTCGGAGCATATCCTTAAATTTTGCAGATAAGCTTTAACCACCGTACCAACTCATATAGGTATCCTTTTCTAGTATACCTTAGTAGAGTATAGAGAGAAGGAGACAAAGGATTCTTGGACTCCTGCCAAGACGTTGTCGAGCCCGCAGAGTGACACTCGAGACGTGACCTTTGTTAGATTCATGACTATTCAGTTTTATTTTGTCACTTCTCTTTTACAGCTTGTGTTTTTTTTAACATTAAACGATTTGTAATTTTCACTTATGTTACAGTATTTTCATACAGGTTTAACACGTACTCGTTGGCGTGTAGGTTTTTCATAATTTTCTTGGTATCGCACCCGTTCACCCCGAATGTTTTTCCTCTAGATGCAAGCCGCATGTAAGCTAGAAGGGATGCTTTAAACCTGGAAACTCACGTATCACCAGCGATTTTAGAACTGTCACGGAAGCCGAGTGTGACAATGGAACTGTGCATTCACATGGGAATGTTTATTGCTCGTTTGACATCCCTCAAAGGTTTGCTCCCCCTGGTTGAACAGATACCGAATCTGGCAGGTCGTTTACTGTTAGAAGATAATAAAGGGGGGGAAAGTGGGAATAATGATGCTCGTTTTCTGACGCTTGATTTCAAATGCTGACAGTCAGTCAGATTTTACTTATCAATAAAATAATGAAAGGCTAGCTAGAGAGATATCCATTATAAAAATTATTTGTAGTTTAATAAACTTATAGCTTATCGAAAACTTGAACTCGTAAACATTCTACAAGTTTCCATAATCTTATAATAATTTGATGGCCAGTTTATCGATTGTTTATGGCATCTTGCTAAATCTTTTCCGCATACCAATGTAGGTATGTGGGTATACGTTTGATAAAAGTTGAAATCGTATATTTTGTACATTTACTACCTTCCTTTCGCTCAACATAACTTACCCGATAGGAATGTTTGTTTTTTTTAATCAATCTAAAAATGAGTATTCCTTAATCTGTTTCTTAAACTGAGGCCTTTAGGTCTTCGCAGTGCATACAAATCGTGCTTCTTCTTCTCAAGGTAGCGAATCTATTGAAATAACACCTTTCAAACCGAACGTTACGATGGGTCTACCTCTAGTCTAAGAAACTGGGAGCCATGCCGGCATGAGGTTAAAACAAGTGAAGCGGCCGCTCAAGGTGCCTGCCTCCTGATGAGCACCAAAAATCATAATGAAGGACGTCCAAAACAAAACTCTTGATTCTTAACATAACTCTTAAAGCCGTAAAATATCACCAGTCACCACCGAAGGGTGTTAAAAAAAATTCGTTGGTTCTCACCCTTGTGATACCCTGGTCATATCCTGGTGCTGGCAAAGCTTGTGGCCCCAATCGGGTTCTGGTTTTTGGTGACATCCGTTAGCGTTGTGGTACAGTCATTTGCAGAATGTAGAACGGAGGTTGAGTTGCGTGTTTTTCCGATGAGTTTGCGCTGCGGAGATGCTATGAATCACCGGTGAAATTTTATGTTTATTTGAAAAGGTGTTTTACTCTTTATTATGAATATTATGTGACTTAATGCATATATATATTTATATTTATATATGTGTGTGTTTGAAGTATATTTATATTGCATTGATTATTCCATTCAACAAGAAGATACTTGTGGCTTAGTCTGGGTTTAAGTATTTGTATTAAATGTCCCACGATATTATTTATTTATGTCATGTTTCTTTCGTGCATAGGTTTGATGAATGATAACCTAATATACTTGAATAAAATAACTAAGCATTGCATTCAACATTTGGTAAAAATTAAGCAAAAAGTAAAGAAGGAATTTAATAAAAAGTATCTATTGATAGTTAGTGATAATCAGAAAACGTGATAGAGTGATAGATTAGCTATCGAATTCTCAAAGATGATATCTAAAGAGGGTTTTATCACATCTTATCATATCACATTCACTGATGCTTTGGAAATAACGCATTGAATAGAAGGTTTTATTTTTTACAATTATTTGAAAAACTTCTTCATTTTTTTTTGATGACTTTAAAAAAAAATAAAAAATTATAATACTTCTATATATATATAACGCTGTCAAAAGCGCCTTTATTACTTTTTTTTTTTGTACCCTTCATTTACGTTTTTAATAAATAAACAAGGGCAATTTTAAATGTCACTGAGAGGATATAACGTATGATGAACAGTAATAGTATATCCAATGAAACAAAAACAGTGTAACTGATATAACAAAAACACACAACCGGAGGGCGGCGCGGCGCGGGCGCATGGATCCGTTGCATTTCATTACGTGCTGCCAAGGTTGTATCAGTTTGCTGGGGTGTTACATAACGAGGTATATAAAGCGTACTGCTAGGGTTGACAACTAGGTAGACATAACTCGATTATTTTGTTAGTTTTTACGAATAATATAGGGTTTCCTAACATAGAAGAGCGCTGCACTACTTAGGATTAGCAACACAGTATTTTCATGTTTTTGGCGCCCAATTCCTGCGTTCGTTATAGCAGGAAACAATCATTCAGTTTCGCTTTCCTTAAATTTTTTTTTCAATAGATATAGCAGGGTCACCACTCCATCGCCCTGAACTAACTCATATTTTTTTCTAGTGTCCGAGTAGATTTAGATATTCGAGATCCTGAAAAATTGAGCGCTAAAACTCGCTAAAGAATCACGATTTTTTTTTCTGTATGAACACTTGCATATGTAAATAAAAATTCATATACCCGTGATTGGAAACCCTACGCTCTCACTGCATTAGTAGTCCCCACTCTACTCAATGGTGCAGGTGGAAATTCAATCGCACACTTACTGCGCACAAGTGCATACAAAATAGATGCACACATCTACGTACTTACTTTATACATTTTAATATTTACCGTGACTGACTGCTCTATCAATCAACGCACAGCTAAAACCACTGAACGTATTGTGTTGAAATTTGGAACACGGATAGTTGTTATGACGCTGACATTCGCTAGGAACGGGTTTTTGTTAATTCCACTCCCTAAGCGGGAAAAATGGTGATGAAAGTTTGAATGAGTTTTTTTAAGATTAGTGTGATAATTTTCTAGTACCTAGAAACAACTAAAAAATCTGTCAATAATAAAACCGGTTAAGAGCGAGTCGGACTCCCGTACTGACGTTTCCGTACTTGTGTGAATATTTCGTTCAGCATGAGAATCGACCCTCGATTTTTTTTCATCAGATTTTTCGATTTCTTGTAACTAGTGTGTCTCCCAATTAAGGACTTATAAAACATTCACAAAATTATTAGCTTAGGTACATCTACATAGTTGAATTAAAATTAGTTTACAAAATAAAATGAAATAAACCTTTGCACTTGAATACTTATTCAATATTAAAGTGGTCACCGAAAATATCAATGTTATTTGTTTTGGGCAGTGAGTTGCACACAAACAGTATAACTCATTCTTATATTCTTGAATATACAGGTTTGTGACCAAGGTTGGTAGGAGACGAAGGAACATTAAACAATTTGGTGATGGGGTGGCGGGGTGTAGAGCAGTTCATTCATTCGGAAACGTACGAATAATATCCCGATGTACCAAGTACTATGAGTACTCAAAGCGATTAAGTTGTATGTATGTATACTTATTCGTATGTAATGTGCACGCTCCCACAGTCCCTACTCGGTACACCGGTATTGAATTCGAACATATTCGTACGTCTCCGCACGAATCCAAATCGTACGAAAGCGTATCCAACGTGAGACCTACCTTTGGGTTCTGTTTTTTATTCAGACGTACGGAACCCTAAAAAGTAACCATCCATACCTACCTTCTATTCATCTTTATAAATAGAATTGTATGTTCAATTGAAGAAAAAAATGCATTTCATTAAATAAAACAGCATTGTTTTGTCTATTCGTTCAAGGTTGCATTTGTCGCGGTTATGTAATTTACCGACATGCACGCGCGACTAATGCGTTTACGCATGTCTACTGCCCACTATGCATATTACTATATTCAATACATTCAGATTTTATACACAAAATACGAATAATACAGCAAACGCCTTTGAAAAACAAACATACGATAATTTATCGCTTAAACCTAATACATAATTTTCTTCACAGTTGTAAATTGTGTAGGTACTCGTAGAATAAATTAAATAAAATGGTACTTTTTCCCTTATAATGTTAAAAAGTAAAGTCGCTTCACGCTGTCTTTCTGTCCCAATGTATGCTTGGATCTTTAAAACTACACAACAGATTTTGATGTGTTTTTTAATAGATTGAGTGATTCAAGAGGAAGGTTTGTGTGTAAATAATACACGTATAATATCCAAGCGAAGCCAGGTCGCTAGTTGTAAATAAAGTAATACTAAGATTATTTAATAATTATTTAAAAACTAAATCCTGGTAGACAAAGACTCTACACTCCTCTAGTTGAGTGTAGTAGAGGGGTGTAGACACCCTCTCAAACAATTCCCAAGCTATTTTACGTAACTCATCTTAAATGCCTTTGTGTTGTTCGAGCCCTCGTGATGTCGCATCTCCTTACTGCATTACCTAGCTACTTTGTGCATATACATAAAAGTTAATTGTTATATCAGCGTACCAATACCTTATGCTGGTTTTACATAGTCACGTACCTATTCAATAGACTATGAATGCGTTCAAAGAATCACTTTCAAATGTAATGTGTCTGTACAAAAATTTGGCTTATAATACTATATTGTTTTTAACAATGTCTTAACATTTGAGTCTTTACAGAAATCTGTACAAAAGATTTGGTAAGTTATATTTTCAACAAATATTCCGTGTATGAATAACGTATATTTGAAATTTTATTGGACTAGAGTTGATTGAAGAGGTTTAATGCTTTCTTCTTTCTCCAAAATACTAAATTCAAAGGAAAAGTCAAGTAGAATTAATTATGACTAAACTAACATTCACGAACCGTACAAAAAAATGTACTAATGAAATAATTTTTCCACCCCGGTAACGTTTTCATTTTGTCAACAGTCAATGATCCAGCTGAAGGAGCGCAAAGAGATGGACGAGGCGTTCAAAAAGGTGCAGAAGCCTTGGGCGAAGCTATTGCAGAAGGTGGAGAGAACGAGACTTGAGTACCACACGGCATGCAAACAGGAGAGAACAGCGCAGAACCAGGAAAGGAACGCCAGCGGGGACAGCTCGCTCAGTCCTGATCAGGTAACCTACTTTTATTTTTCAGGTTCACGTGAATTGTCTCATAACTCCGTTTCCTTTTTTGTTGATAGTAGGACCAGTTGGATTGTCGCAAAGAAAGGAGTTCTTAGTCACTACTTAAAAGATTGGCCTTGAAATTAGGGTTATAAATATTTATAACAAGAGGCGTTTCAATGTTTCGTTAATTGTGCGCAGCCATTAGTCTTCAATAGGTTTGTAGAAACACTAGGTATTGGGGTCTTCAAACCGACATCGTTATATTTCTGAAAACAGATAATTTTAGGGTCATGATGACATCAGAAACTTTTCTTACATCTAACTCACATAGATGCTGTTATGCTCGTGCTTTATAAATAACTTTCTGTATTGCGTCGATTACTATATCTTATTTAAAGCAGCCAGCTTTGATTGCGTGACTACAGGTAGCTGGATTCGTTTCTGAATCAATACCAACATCGTCCAATTGCGACCATCGCCTGTCATCGATCTTCCAACACTTTGCAGGTCTTTGTACTGGCTACCGATGTCCTCGTTTTAACAATCATTTATTAACAAACCCTAGAACAACTTTGTCATATACTTGTCAACTTATATTTACCTGATTGAAGTGAAACATTGCCTTGTTACATAAACAATTTATTCCCATTTCCATTAGGGAGAGAAATTAAAGATTGAGTCAATAGACTGTTATTAAGGTTTTGATTAAACCTAACAATGCATCCTTTATCTTTCACGTTGCCCAAGACTGAGCCGAGTCTATTCCTTGTTTGGCGGTTTGGGTGGTCAACTTTAATGTTGCTAGCTCAAGAATACTTATGTATGTCAATTAAGACCATGATTTTACCGCGTGCTTAAAGCTATTGACCGTTTAATTGAATACAGAAACATTTAGAAAACTGCATTAATAGCTAAAGTTACCGCCAAGCATAAAATTTAACGATAATCGAGTCACATTAAGCGGTAGAAAATATTTCAAGGTGTTTTTCCTAACTCAATGCCGTGATAAATAAAACTATCTTATCTGTTTAAACAAAGTCTGGCCGTGCAAAAAATAGTGATTCAGGATAAACCTAATTTACATGTAGTATAAGTGGTTCCTCTAGGTATAATTTTATAAGCAAATATCTGCAACACTTGTATAAGCGTATATAGAGAAGGCCAGAAATAAAACTTTTCCAGAGTTCTGTGACGTCACAGGCTTCTTCCCGAACATTCTGTAGACATGGATTCTAAATTTGCTTGTGCTAACATCATACAAAAATTGCATTCTTAAAAATAGAACGCTAAAACTGTATGACATGGAGTTATGATGACAACAGCATATTCATGAGTGTTGTCACTATGTGATCTCGTTTGTTTATTTTTTATCGATAGAATATGTAACTGTCACTTTATTTAAATGATAAACTATTTAATTTGTTTCCAATGGTCATTCGATTTATTGATGTTTGATTCAAACCAGAAGATATTTACTCATATCTTCTAAGGCTTGTTTACTGATCTTGTGTCTAATTTTAGTTATTTGTACTTAAGTTATAGAACTATTTTTTTAATGTTAACGTCATTCTTAATTATTTATTAGATTATTTCTCTAAGTGACGAAAACTACAAAACATTTGTATATAACTAATAAATGTGTATCCTGCTATAAACACCAAAACTTGTATGGAAACATATCACATGGATAATGTAACATGTCACGAACGCTGACAACAAAGAAAATGATAAAAGAAAAGCTTTAGACGATATTAAAATGACGTCGATGTTAAACGATCCGCTGACAGCAGTCCGTGTAATCCTAGGTGATCTAACACAGGAGTTAGCTAATCGTGACATCGTGACATTATCTGTTAACATACACAACTATAATTATTAACACTGGTAAAGCAAATCCATTACTTAGTCACCATTATCTTCTATTAAACCTATTAAGCTTATAGCAACTGTAACCGTTTTTATGAAAAAAACATTTGGTCATCAGTCCATGAATGGAATGATTTTTTTTCGACAGAATAATCCCCCTTTTTTTAAAGTTAAAAGTTACAAAATTCCGCTTAATTCGAAAAAAATATGGCAAAATTATGCAAAAAAAAAAATGTAATCAACCATAAAAATTTCTTAAAATTGAAAATGTATTCGTGCTCGCAATCAAAACACAATCACGTTTTAATAATAATATGATGTTGTTCACGAATCAGCTACTGTCATGCGTGGGAGCACGTTTCTCAGCCAATATATAACTTATTGACAAATCGGTTTATTACTCGTCTCGAATCTATCAGAAGGCTGTATCATTGATTTTGTACTGTGAACTTATCTTATACTCTCTAATAACATTTTGTGTTAGATATTTTAGTAGTTTTAGGAGGAAGTTTAAGCTCAGTTTGTTACTTGTCTTGGTTCACCGACCAGCTTCCATGTTCCTCATTGTGCCCGGATCGTGGTTATAGATTCGTAACCTGTCAGTCTCAACATAAACATGCGAAATGCGGTGTGTAGCACCTTTGTCAACCCCTGTCGAGGGATTACGGCGTGAGTTTAAGTTATGTTTTATTTTGTAAAAAAAAAAATAGTGAAATTTGGCAACACCATTGCATGTCTTTGGAAAATACTGTTTCTTTTATTTTATTATTAATTTTAAGTAAAAAAATCGAATATAACATGTAACAGTTGAACAAAAACTTAGTTTTCACTATATATATATTTTTATACGGTTACATACGAAACAACGCCAATTAAAGTCACGAAAAGTCGGTAAATAGTGACTATTGTAAACATATCACATGTAAATTGTAAGTAATATCATAGTATATATGTACAAAATCAACGTTCTTGCGTACATAAGGTATGTATGTTGATAATGTCTTTATAAAAGCTATCGCTATGATGTGATGTCGACACTACGATAACAAGAGATAACAAAGGGAATGATAACTTATTTACTCGACCGCTACATATATTAATAAAACGTTTTCATGAAACTTATTCATTGAAACCATTACATATTTACTGCGCACCTACATCAACGTTGTGTTTTGTTTTAATTTATTTTGCCAAATCAAAAGAAAAAATTATAAGTAGATACATTCACAGAAACTGTCTCAGTCCCATCGTTCTGAAGGACACCGGTTCCAATTCCCCTTTTTACAAGATCTCAGTTTTGTAACATCACACAACACATCAGCTCCCTGATTTATCTAACACGCTAACTCCGGTTACCGGTCATAATTTACGAATTTTAGTTGTCAAACGTGTCATTTTGTACGTGAAATTGACTATTGTAAACTAAAATTTCAATTTCGCTGCCGATTGCGAGTTACATAATCGTAATCATCGTCGAACAATCAAACAATTTTAGTGTTTTGTTTATTTATTTATTTTTATTTTATACAACATTATGGGTGAACAAGCAGACCTGATGGAAAGTGATACCGCCGCCTATTGACACGACGATGCCATTGATGTCTGGAACGCCAATGCGTTGGTCGTGTATAGGTAAAGATGTTATACCTCTCGTGCCAGTAATTGCACTGGCTCTCCAATCATTCGAACCGAAACACAGCGAACTGCTTCACGGCAGAAATAGAATGAAGGTAGGGTGGTAGATGTAAATAAACCTACCATTAACCTATAAACCTACCATCACCACCACCTGTACCTGTTCCTAGTTAATTTTTTACTATCATACTAGTCTCTATTTCTATTATTTCATAGGTAATTTAATCGTTTGAATCGATGATGCTGTCGATGATATGTTCAAGTAGGACGGCCTTCGTGGCTTTGACTGTTGGCTGTGAAGCGAGAGGTGTCGGGTTCGAGTCCCGGTCCGGAAGGTATTTTTTGTGATGAACACGAATACTTGCTATGCTTCTTGTTTTATATTTATTTGAGTTTGGATTTATATATTTACATTGTATTATGTGTATATTTTTGGCTAATTACTAGAGGAAGACAATTTGTATGATTTGTCCCAAGATATTACATGTATTAAACTATGTACAATGTACCTACGTAAGTAGTAGATGTCATTACGTGGAAGCCCTTTGGCGTCTCGTTGGAATCACTCAAGGTTTCTGCATCTCTTCAATTAAATCTTTCACTAGCTGCATGTACCTTAGTTGTACATATTCTTTATTATTTATTTCTTTTTTTTTTCATAAGATTTTTACCAATGTTCAATTAACCCCTCTTAAACAATCACAGAGGATGAACTGTCTTACGTCAATTAGTTTTATTGTATTTTTTATAAGAATAAAAACAGGCAACAAATTATTCGCTACTTGATTACATAATTATAACATAACCTTTCATCCAATTGTATCCAAGAAATGTTATTTGTTAATCAAATTAAACATACCTATCATAGCACAAAATCATAAAACAAATACAAATTAAATCAATATAATATACCATTGTTACAATTTTCAACCGTTCAACGTATGAATCTATCAGTAGGTATGCATGTACGTATGTATGTCAGTCCAGCGTTACATAACTCTAGTATCTGGGTCGACCTACATTCCCGCTCACCTGCAGCTATAACGTGCTTTATGTATACCACTAATTAAACTTATATATATATATATGTACAATAGACTAGCTTATACTTAATCCTGTATCAGAACATGTTCTATATACTCGTACCTACTTATAGAATATATAATATGCTAACATCTGATTCGATATCGTTAAAGGTTGTGATAGGATGGTGTTTTTATTTTGATTTTTTTTTTTGCGGCCTCAGTGGCGCAGTGGTGTTATCAGCCTACTGCCACGCTAGAGGTTCCGGGTTCGAATCCAGGTGGGGGCGGGACTTTGTGTTATTTGCAAGACGCATTGTTTCCCTTACCGGTCTCGGATGTTGTATTATTTTCTATGTAGTTTATACCATATCGTTGCTTAGAGCCTGCGATTGCCTCTTAGATTAGATTTATGGCCTCTTAGTGCAGGGCTAAGTCAATGTGTGTGTCGTGATGTGGTTCTTATTATTATTCTAATTTTAATTTTGGTTTAATTTCAATTTAAATTAATTATTTGCTTGTTCCTCTGTTAATGTCGTATAAAGCTTTCAACGGCACACAACTAATTGCTTGTAATTTATTTTACTAGGCTGGATTTATTTAAAAAAAGATTTAAAAAGGTAGGCAACTCGCACGTTACGTTTTTAAGTTGACTTCTTTTCTTGTATATACAAGTTTATAGAATAGCATGTCATAGCATTACATGTCTTCACAATCTATAGGTATTCATACGTATTGTGGTAGTTATGATTGATGTCATTACCAATGTAATTTATAGATAACCCAATATACGAGCCTTCACCTAGATTAACTATTTAAATTACATTCATACTATCTAGTTTATTTCAAATATTGGTGGTGTAATTACGAATTTGATATTTTACGACTTGTATAGCTCGTATGTAACTTTGAATTGTAGGTTTGATTACCTTTTAGGTTGTAAACATTCTTCCTCTCGAACGAGATCGGTTCAGGGGTCCCCCGATCAAAATACACTATACCTACACGAGTCTTCAATTTTAAATTTCGTTTATAATATTTTTTAGAAATAGGTGGAATCAAGGTATAAGGCAAAAAAACCCGTAAGCGCTAACTGTAATACAAAAATGGAACCTACTGCTTTATTGCTGTGTGTAATTTTAATACATTTTTGTATTTCTGTTGGTGTTATCGTTTGTGTAAATGGTTTTCCACTTGTACTAATCGTTTCAACCTTTGATCGTCTTTGTGGATGAAGTTAAGTAGAATCAGATACAAATCTCGGTGTAATCAAACAAGAATTCGTTTGAAACTACGGCGGCGGCGGCTGCGCTGGCGCACCGCTGTAGTTTATTCCCATGACATCCATATCGATAACACACTTTTCATAATTACAATCAACATGTAACCCTTATCACCCGTGTCTTAAGGTTCAAAATATATTGAACTTAAATAACAGCTTTCGTTCCACCACCATCTAATTTTCCGGCTGTGATTTTGCCTAAGAAATCTCCGCATTTATATCAATCGATATTCTTATGGGATATTTATTTGAAATCTTTCACATATTGGAAAGTTTTATTCACCTTATTTTACTGTATCTACTCAGATTTTTGTACGTTGCCTAAGTATCTGCTACCTACTAAAATAATAATAAATAATTACTCGCTTCGTATTATTCTACTAGTTATTTAAAAACACTCACATGACTATTATTCAGATTTGTATAAAATTGATAATATACAACTTATACAAATACAAAGTTGCATTTTAATATCTTTCAAATAGATGTTATCATTTGAATAAACATTTAACTGTCTCGTAATGGGTGAAAGGCAAGTTTCAACTTTATTAAAGCTTACATAATTATGCATGTGTTGCCATAGAAAAGAAAAACAAATTCACTAGTGAATCGAATTATGTAATCGCTGTTCATGTATTTTAGTTCCTATGTATATATATATATAGATTTCGGTTGTTGATGAGAAATGAACATGTGGATATCCGTTTTATTAAATTGAAAATGAACAATATTAATTTACATCAAACATTTTGCACATAGAGCAGTAATCAATCTCTAATGCGTAAGTAATTATATATGTATTTTTTAAATTGTATAAATTTTTTTGTGTCTGTGAATATTTTTGTGTCTGGAGTATTTTACGAGGTACCCAGAATAAGTTTCATTGCAATCCGATAAACGATATGGAATATAGGTAGCGCATAACGTATGAACAAATAAACATTCATTTTTATATTTTTAGTACACGCGGCCATGGATCATCCACTCCAATTTTGGACCTTATCAAGTTTTTAAGTTGTACAGTGTAATAAGTTATTCAATTTTATAGTGTAACGATTATTGCTCTTGTTATGTAAAGTTTTATTTTTGTCAAAGTCAAAGTCAAAATATTTTTTATTCAAATAGACTTAAAATAAGTACTTTTAAATCGTCATTTTTTATACTACCAACGGTTCGAAATGCTATTTCTACGGGAAAGAATCCGGCAAGAAACCTCCGTAGTTGCTTTTTTCAAAATAATTTGTGAATAAAATACAGGTCTCTAATTGTAAACTTAATTTTTCTATAACTTTAAGTTATATAAACCAAACTTTATATAATATTTAAGTCGATGACCAAGTCTATATTATAAAATATAAATACTAAATTACATGAATTACAAATGATGCAATGAATGTTACTTATGAAATATGCGATCGAAAAGTATTTATTAATAGTGAAAATAGTGTAATAGTAAGTTCATTTTAACCGCGGATCTTCATTGCAATCTGTGCACTTCAACTGTCTATAAGATAAACCTGTCCAGGTAAGTAAAATTACTTCCATATATCATTTGTGGTCTGTACCTACATGAAGTCGCCGTGAATGAAGACGCTCTTGTCGGTCGGGAAGCTGTGATTCCGTTATAGGTATCCCATTACTATGGTTCTTGTACTGTTTAGATAACAGTTTTTTTACTTATAGTCGAGATCTCGTGCCGGCATTGCGTCACGTAAACTGTGCACTCCAATGATATGTACTTACGCCCTTTTGTGTGCACGTTGTTACAAATGTTTTTATAGAATACAAATTTTAACAATGTCACAGGTCATACCATAGTTAGTAGTATGATATTAAGTTATTATATAAGATACTAAACAAAATCATAGTAAGGTTCGGAGGGCCACACATAAAGATTCACAAAACAATTGCAATATCGATCCTTGTGCTACATATTTACAACTAAAGAATGGTACAAAGTCCAAACAGGCTAGATTGATGCATGGCCGTGTACACTACATGGTTTTAATTTTTTTATAAAATAAAAACGTACTAACGTAAGTAATGTGTGTGTTTTATACTTTTTTGGTGCTGAACATAAAACATAACCATAATAGTCGTTTCTAGTTGTAAAGTTTAAATTAAGCTAATAAAATTTTACTGTCCGAACAGGATTTACATTTGCTATAAAAGACGATCCAAGAGATTATAAAGCCAGCTCTATGTAGTTATTCCCTAAGCAAATCTTACCTGGATTTTAATCAGATAAAATCTAATAATGAGCATTCATTATTCAAGAAAATTAAAATTATATAGGATTGTGGATAAATATTTTGTAATACCAAACAATAATATTTGTTACAAGATGAAATGGAAAAATAACAAAGTAATTTAGTGAATAAAAAAATATATATATCCGCCATGTTTTATTTTTACCAGTAAAAGTGTTTCACTCTCCCTGATACTCGTAAGTTTATGTACAATTAACATTGCATCAGACTATCCTAATAAAGCCGAAAAACTATATATTTATGACATTTTCAAATAATCTTAATGTATCTAAGTTATACGCTTGTAACACGACAGAGCACAAAGCTAAAAAAAATCTCAAGTGTTTCGATGCGTGCTCAACAGGTGTGTGTTATGTAATGTCAAGTAATATTTCGCGACAAAAAAAAAGGATTCATATCTATGTATCGTCAAGTCGGTTTCTATATCGTCTCAAAATCACTCGGTCGAAATTCAATTATTTTTTAAGGTAAATTTCTAAAATTAGCCTATTATATTTTAATTAGGATCTAATGATACATTATGGGAAAACAAAATTAAAATAGATAGAAACAAATCGCAAAGCAAAGTAAATCAAAAATGGTTCCCGAATACACCTTTTGGAAACTAAACCCTTAAACCCTACCCTACCGTAGAACTACTAGATTGTTTATCTTATAAATAGTACACACGCCCGTCAACCTAGTCTTTTTGTACATTTTACCGTTCTTAAGTCTTTTCGCATAAGATTTAATATTGCATTAGTGATGTATAACTCAACGTGTGGGCATATGTACATACGTTGATTGAACGACACGCCGCTTTTGAATCACATTGACCTAGAAAATATGCACAGTCCGCCGGGAGATAGGAAATTAAATGTCAGTTAGTCATTTGACAGTTTGCGCCTGTCTGTCAAATGACTTACTAACGGACGATGTACATGCTGCAAGTGAAGTGCAACTATATTCTAGTTATTTTGTTGAGGGCATCCTTCAAATATAAACTGAAATGTTAATTTAAATAATTTTATCTATCGCATGTTACATCATTAAAGTCATACTTCCTGATATGATAAGTGGAAATGACCTACCCCAGCAGTTCAATCTTTTTCAAACATAAACTCACGCCGTAATTAATCCCTCGAAAGGGATAGGCAGAGGTGTTAAACACCGCATTTCGCATGTTTATGTTGAGTCCCAGTGTGACAGGTTGCGAATATGACGCCACTATCCGGGCACAATGAGGAACATGGCAACAACCCGAGACTCGAACCATCAATTTTCTTCTCCAAAGGTTATATAATTTAAAATATGTTGAATCGCTTAACATAAGCAACACCAGTCAACACGTATAGAAATATATGAAGTGCTGTTCTCTATGTACATTTAATTACTTACCTTCTTACCTTCAAAGGCTATTTCTAAATGAAAAGGTGTAAGGTGGGTTCCCTATTATAAACTACGTACGTTTTCTTTCCCCGTTTAATTCAGCCAAGGGTGAGAAGTAGTCAAGGACGCACTCGTAGCTACCTCTACTACGCTGATTGAATTTGTGCGTGCTATCACTCTAGTACTCCAATTTAGGGTTGCCACTCGTGAAAATAAAAATAAAATGTTTGTACTTGTAAAGGAAATTGTAAAAATATGTTGCTCTCGTGTATAGATTGTTCCTTTTTGTTGTACAATTTTTTTTGTATGTAACGTTAACTCCTGCAACGCCTTTAAGTAATGTTTATAATAGCGCTATGACTTACGGCACGTGAGGTGACAGCCCTATTGTAGCTGAGTCGGCACTGTGATGGATGACCTCCTGAGTCGGATGACAGCCATGCCCCTCACAAAGAACTCGCACTCTTCATACATTATTATTAAAGAAAAAAACTTTCTACTTTTGTCTTATGTTTTATAATGAAAAAACCCGTACGATCAGTTGTAATTTCGAAAAAAATATATGAAACCTTTTTACAATTGTTTTTGGTTGAATTGTTTTTTTTTTCTTATTTTTCACGCAGAGGACAGTATTGGTAAGGCTTGTGTGGTGTGGTTTTGAGTTTTTTTTTTCATATATTTATTCTATTTATTGAATGAGTACCTACCTAAGTAGAAAACCAGTAAAAATGTAAACACGTTTAATCCGAAAGATTAAAAATCAGCAAATCATCAGTCAAGTACTTTGGTAACCTAGGTAATCGGATTATTTTATTACGCGTGTACAAGCTCACTGCGTTCGGAGTTTGCCGGCGAAATTACCCAATTAGAGGTAACTAGGCTTGGAGCGAGGGCGTCAGAAATGAACTTGGCAAAGCGGCGTCGTCGCGGGAAATTACAATTTGCTATTCACGCCTCAAGTGAAACTTGATTACTGGGTACTCACATTCCTCAGAATGCTAAAATACTCTCTCGTATGCGTGACTACTAAATTTCATACATTTACTTAATTCTAACTACTTAGATTAAAGTGCACATTTAAGTTAAGTAACTCTTTTTTTAAAGCTATTTCGTAGCGTGTCGTCACCAAGAAAACAATAGTTAATTTAACTATTAAAAAACTTGTTTTTGAACCAGATAAAATGGAATACATAAAAACATAAAATTGTTAAAATTGTACGAGATTTCATCCCTAAGCTTTTGAATGTTATTTCGGAATACGTTGAATGCTTCGTTCGTTTCAAGCACTAAACGCTACAAGTGTGGTTTGGCAGATTTCCAACTAACAGCCTGAGATAACAACGGAATGATGGAACTATATAAGATACGAGCCTCATTGGCATTGCTTTTTTAAATTTCTCCAAACAGCTATCAACATATGGTACTCTACGTTTATTTTTCTTGTTTTTCATTAGGGAGGGAATTATTGTAATTAGATAAAACCTTTACTTTATTTATAATGAACTATTCCTATAGATATAGTTATTAAGTACCTACAGAAATAACAAATATTTTAATTCAAATTCACAAAAACGGAACAGATTAGCAACACACATATTTACAATATTTTTATCCGTACTATACAAACGCAGTTGCTACGATTTGTTTAGTGGATTCTTTTCAATGCTGATGAAGTTATGTTGAAATTTTCTACAAAACACCGCTCGCTATCTCTTGCTAGCCATTAGATATCATCATTATTTGCATAGTTTTCATTTAATTTATTCATCTATTTATTCCGAAAAATACTTGTCCATTTATTTTCACCATCCATCATTTATCTAGTGCTATTAAATCCCTTGTGCATTACAACAATTTAAACTTTCCTCGAAACAAAATATCCTCCATCGAAATGTTTTATATTTACAGGTGAAAAAAATGGCGGAACGCGTATCTAAATGCAGGGAGGAGGTGTCCAAGAATCGGGAGAAATATCAAGCTGCGTTGTCTGAGATCACCGCTTACAACCCACGATATATCGAAGATATGACGGCCGTGTTCGAGAGGTGCCAGCAGATGGAAGCTCAGAGGCTGACCTTCTTCAAGGACGTCCTGTTCAGTTTTCACAAGTGCCTCAACATCAGCCAGGAACCCACGTAGGTTTCAGATTTTTAATACGAATAACTATATACGAAATTATGTACGATGTGCTTCGCAGTAACATTTTGCAATAAATATACTAAGTACTTAAGTTACTTTCGTGACACGTGCTTGTAGCTTTAGTATAAATTGAACATATACGAGTAGCTACAGTTTATAATATATAATAAAAAAAACGATTTTTAACATGGACAGAAGGACACTGTTAAATGATTTAATGTGAATTTAATACATAGTGTCAAATATTTCAAGTTCAATGATTATGCATTGGACAAGTTATATTTAAAATTATTTCCAAAATTTTCAGATTACCACAGATATACGAAGAATTCCATCATACGATAAACAATGCCGATCACCAGAAGGACCTCAAATGGTGGGCGAACAACCACGGGGTCAACATGGTGATGGCATGGCCACAGTTCGAGGTACGTGACACACACACACATAAATACATTTTCATACACACACACACTGCCAAAGGATATCATCATCTTATATGAAAATAATACGCCTTTAATAACCTAAAAATAAAAAGAGCAAAATATTTTTCAAATACATATGTATCATATTTTAATGGTCGTTACATCTACAAACCAAAACTAAAAATTATGACTATTCGATTCTGTATGATGCCTCGATGATCTGTTCACATTCAATCTTGAATAGATGATATATTCGTTAGAATAAATATGACAAGCGGCGATTCCTGTCTCTATTTCGTGCTACGTAAATGTACAAATGTGTGTGTCTGTGTAATGAGATTTGAATATATGCGTTTATGTGGCTGATGCTGATATTCTTTGGCCCTTATTCCACAAATGAAACACGCAATATTGTGATATTAATAAGTATGAATGCTTCATGTTATAGTGACCGAATTATAGGCTTTTTTTTTGTCCTAACAAGGCATGAATTTATTCTTTAGAAACTACGCTGTTTAGTAAAAAAGTAGATAAAATTTAGTTTTCCTTTATTTCTCTCTAACAATGCCAAGGTTATATGAATGCTTGCTCAAATATTTAGATAGTATTGGCTATTTGATCAAGAAAATTTAGTAGTAGTACATATATCAGATTACGCAAGCCATACTTTAAATATTTGTATAATATTAACAGCGCCTTACACCACGTAGTCAGCGACTGTTTATTCACTTTATTTTACCAACCTTTATTTCTTATACGATTAGGTTTAAAATCCTCGCTTCGATTCAGTGGGGTAATCGTAACAGTTAGCTATTAGGTTGGGGAAAATATAAAATGTGGGTATCGTGAAGGACAGAGTACATACAATACGCGGTTAATATCAAAGGTGATTTATGATAAAAGGATGAAACAGAAGACACGCCAGAGCCGTACACGTATAAATACCTGCCACGCGGTGCATCTGTGATGATATACCGCGTGGTTCAGACGGCCAGAGCGCCCGCCTGGCATGCGGCTCTGGCACGCATGGCACCGCCGCCCGCCACCTGGCAGCGCTGGCAATCATGGCGGCCGAGCCTGGCATGCCTGCGTCTGCCATGGCCATCCCTCTGCCACCGTGCGGACAGGTCGTCCACAGTAGCGCCATCTGTCACTAGCAACACGTACTACGGCTGCTATAACGAATCCTTCATGGTACGAACTCACGGTGTATGGGTATACATACAGGCTATGTGTGTTTCACACCCGTTTTTCGAGAATCACACTGGCAATTCAGCACCCGTTGTTTAATATACTGTCACAAGGATGAATTCGTGATGAAACTTTATGTTAATCCAGTTCAAATTAAATTGTGGTTGTGCAAGTGTTTTTGCACATATTATCAGTTTAATGAGTGAGCTCCAATGCTTAAAATCATTTCGAAATATATCCACCTAATTATCATTAGATTGAAAAGGCAAATAGTTTCACTTTTTTACCTTCCCGAATGGTATAGAAATCAAATTATGCAGTCCAAGTTTGACTGACGATTTGCACTTGTTATATATGTAGCAACATGAATATTTAAAATTGCACACAACGTCGAAAACGATAATTACAATGCAACACAAAGCGTTATCGATGAGGCAAGTGTGATCCTTGAATACTGTTACCACATACGTGCAAAGTGCAGTCAACTAGATGGTGGTTTTAAATTGTACCTGTTTTTGAATATTTGGAGGTTAGGTGCGGTGGTGGATTTTAATGCGATATGGGTTTTGCGATCTTCGACATACGTGCACTTAGTCAACAAGCATAGCATCAAGCCACTCATTGACAATGCACAAATAAAATAATGTAATACGAAAGGATTGAAAAAAAAATCCATGAGGTCAGAAATTGTAATTACAGTTGAAAATATTTTGATTTACACAACTATACCACTATACTGGATAAACCTACCAATACCTGACACTAAGTCAACACATCAATTTATCTCCACTTAAATACGTCAGTTAAACAGATCCAATACTGCCTCCTCTTTGACCACAATATTTCACAAATTTGGGTACCTACATGAGAATTGTTAAAACCATAATCAAAGAAACGCAAAACAGCACAAGGGCCGATGGTATCACCTTACACCGTGATGTTTGTCCAGAACTAAGAATAGAAAGCAAAGATATGAACACTTAGGGAAGGTTCAGCGCGCACCCTCACGGTCACTCATCCTCACTACGAATTTCAACCCTATTTATTAATGCATTAGGGCGGTAAATGAGTATCACGCTTTAAGATAGTAGCAAAACCCCTACAACGGTTATTGCTTCAAGGTATTGCCGATAAAAAAGATGGACAGGGTCATTTTTATAGAGGTATTTTTTTTGTTAGAATCTCTAAACTTTCATAATCGCATGGACTATCTGAAAATAATTTTCAATCTAGATTTAGAAATGATTTAATATAATATGCTTGTTAATTAAATATTAATTACACTAGCTTTGAATGAAATGTTTATTTTGTTTCTTTTATTTTTAATTCTGAGTTTGCCTTAGAACATGAACGAATGTGTTGGGATTTCAGTCAAAAAAACTAGTGTCCATTCCATACATATAAGGTACCAGTTTCAATATCAATAAATTTATTTATAAAAAAAATTGTGGCGCAAATTGTAAATCACTTTACTTGAATGTTCCGATTTTGCCATTAATCTAACAAAAAAAAAAACAACGAACAAAGGTAAATGATAAACAAAATTGGCGCCTAACTGGTACAATTCATAAATGCAAAATAATTGGCGCCCGAACTGGTACATTTCTTTTACCATACAAAAACTTCAAAAATCCCGACACGTCCGTTCGCACTGACCGCTGGGCTGGCACTGCAGGAATACACGGAGGAGTTCAGGGACATCGCGAAGGGCAAGTCCAAGGAGAGCATCCCCACCGGACCGATTACGCTGCTCAACCAGAGACCAGTCAGCGAAGACGTACGTTCACAAAGCAGGGCCTCTTGGCAAGATGCAAATCGATTATATAAAAAATGTTGTAAAAAAAAAGGCATTTCTTCGATAAATTATTGGAGCTTATCTTTACCTCCAAGATCATAGTGCAGGATTGAATTAATTTCTGTTATAATATGAATCGGTTTTGTTGAATTAAACTAAGTTTTGATTCGATGATGGATTTTAGACTATCCGGATATTAAAGCATCGCTTCATGTAAATGTTTTTCAATGGTCAATATCAAATTTCCCTATGGATTCGTTTGCATCTTGTCTACATTTATAAACCAGGATCTCAGTGCATTAATGGATGACTCAATTGTTTTCATTTGATCGGATTATTTTAAACGCGAAATATGTCTTCCAATAGTGTTCTTCCTGCAACACGCGAACTGTTTGTGTATAGCTTATTCATTCTTTTTTTATATTTTTAATAAACTGTAAGGTGGTTAAGCTATACATAAATCGGAAGTACAAATAAATATATTCCCATTGATGAAGCCTAAACACAATTTTTCCAGCGATAGGAAGGAGATTGTATTGTTTTCGTTATGTAATAAGGTATATAAGCATTATTTAAAACTGTGAGTAGGCCCAAAAATTGGGATTAAAATGAGAATGATAGCTGCATATCTTTGTTTAGTTATCATTTGCCTGTTCCAGTAGAAAGCATGAATTTAGTTATTTCTTCTAAATTGGTAGAAAAATCTTTGGGATTATTGGTCATTCTCATTTTTATCTATAATTTAAACAATAGCCTTTTATTTATTTTGTTTATCTTTATTTATTTATCATTTTGTATGCATGTTGAATGTTGCTGCAGTAATGCATTATGGCATGATTATATGTTAACACACTTCTACAATTTACATATAGTTGTTATTACCCTTTTTATAAATTTATTATTATATTCACATACCAATATATAAACATAAAAAATATCTTCCCTTATATGTATTTAATATAGAAATTTAAATATAAAACCAATTTAAAAAATACTGCTTTATAAATAATTTTTTTTCTAATGAATTATTTCATCAATTCAGGAACTCCCGCCGATAAATACAAACAACAAGACGAACAACAAGGCTGCCAACACAAACAACCATAGAGAACCATCCCCGCCCGTCGCCAACAATACCAACACAGCTAACAACACGATAGACAAGAAAACGATCAGCGCACCTATTGCAGTCACGTGAGTTTTTTTTTCACCAGTCTCACCTTCGCATGGATGTCGTGACAATTTAAAACAAAAATGAACCCTTTTCCTGTAAAAGTAAAAAAATATCCAAATATTCAAATGGAATACCAAATGTTAAGATCCCTATTTAAAAAAAACGTCAAAAGCCTTTTTTTACTTTTAGAGGAAAGTCTTTTTTTTACAATCGACCTTGTAAATAAAGGCATAAAATAATTGGAGAAGTCAATGTTAACAATATATATCCTGAGTCCCATAATATTGCATCCAAAGACAATAGTCATACTAACCATCAATACTACTAAATTATGTATACTAACTACACATTTAGCTATATAATAAAAACCCGTTCATAAAACATTTGTCATAAATCGCTCATGTCCTTGCACTTAAAATGTATGTGCTTCTATTGTGTGCTACCTCTTTGTTTTTCGCTAAACTATAAAATAAGTGAAATAACGATTTATTTACGGCCGTTTATAAATAACCACATAACCACATCACGACACTTACATTAACTCACCCCTGCACTAAGTATCGTAAGAACTTGTATCGCAGGTGCTAAACAACGATATGGTATTTACTAAATAAATAAGAATACAACATCCAAGACCGGTAAGCGAGACAATGCGATTTGCAAATAACACAAAATCGCACCCCCGCCGGGATTCGAACCCGGAACTTCTAGCGTAGCATTCGGCTGTTTAGACCACTGCGCCACCGAGGTCGTCGTTATAATACCATAATAATTGTAATTACCAAAATTTTTACAAATAAAAGTGATACTTCTAAGAGTATTAGTGCGAGTTATCCTATTAAGTAAAACTAATGATTGGATTATTAAAAAAGGTCGTAAAACAGTCATCGAATCTTAATCCTCTACTATACTACTCGTGAAGTTTTTCGAAGTTAGCCGAAGATGAATAGTGTAGGTAGAGGGACTTCACTTCGGGTAACTTCGTTGTACCTCGGACAACTTTCTTTTTTTATCGGTTTTCGGGTTTCGAATCGAAGGTCGATCGAAGCGTGGAAACTCCGAGGACTGAATTCCTCGAGAAGTTCCACGAAACGTATGGTCGTATACTTCAACTTCGATCAACTTCGCGAGTTGTTTAGTGGGGGTTTAAGGTTTACCTTCCTAATTGGTACGCATTACCCTCGGCTCAGTATACAGCGTCTCGAGGTATACGCGTGTACGCCAGAGCAGTACGCCGACGTATCCGTACAAGGACACACGTTCCGTCTCGCTCTAACACCCGAAGGGATGCGAACAGAGCATTACAACGTCGGAGAAATAGCACAGCATCGGCTTTGCTTGCAGTTGGGTTTATGTTTTAAAGTTTAAAGTAGTTTTTGTTTGTAGATTTGCTGTATTTAGATGTATTGATTTATTTCGTTTTTGTATATATTTAAGAAGGGAACATGTTGCTGTGTATATCTTCGTTGGTAAGTAGTAATGGAAATTTGTAGACGACGTCCAGAAATGGTGAGAAATATTCCATCTTCGTTATGTCTCATTCATATCTTCGTCATCTTTTGCGAAGATTCCCGAACGCTAGTATCCGATATCAAACTTAGCCGACAAAACACAAAGTAGCATAACTCCATCTACACTACACCTGTAATACACTTCATGGTGGTATTAGTCGCTGAAAAGCCTGGCCATTCCAGATTCAAATCTCGACATAGCTCTGGGGTCTATAATTATGTATTTATAAACTTAAAAATTTAATTGTTACTTGTATGAACACTCATATTTTTAGCCTAGGCCATGATGGCTTAGTTGGAATAAACGTATAAAATTGTAATTACTTTGTGAAATAGTGTAATTATCTGTTTTGTCCAACATACGCATTTCAACTACTAAATGAAACCCGTCAACTTCTGAAACCCTATTTCTAATATCCACAGAAACGGTACAGCATCAGCTCCAAAGTCTAACAAGTCGTCTCCAGCTAAAGAGCAGCCTCCTGGCAAGGGTCAGGAGAACCCGTTCGAGGAGGACGAGTGGGACTCGGAGTCGGCCGGACTCACGGACACGGGCGAGCCCGGCGTGCCCGTGCGGGCGCTGTATGACTACACTGGCGCGGAGAGCGATGAACTGTCCTTTAGACAAGGTATGATACTTAACCAAGTTAAATAAATATTTATTCATTACACGGGATATTCTCAATTATAGTAACTATAATAAGTCTAATTTACACAAGCATTCTCAATAGAAAAAAAAAAGAATAATTGAGTAATAAAATAAGCGAATGACAATACAATACACTGTTTGACTCACGGACACGTGCGAGCCCGGCGTACCCGTGCGTGTCCTGTACAACTACACTTGCATGTAGAGTAGGCTATCCTTTAAACATGATTAGTTTTTTTTTTTTTACTAAATATTTTGTACGATCCACGTTATAATTGGACGAAATCTCTAATACCCATACCCATACCCATATAACATTTTAAAATTCCATTTCCAGGTGACCTATTCGAGAAGTTAGAGGACGAAGACGAGCAGGGCTGGTGCAAGGGCCGTAAGGACGGCCGCGTAGGACTGTACCCGGCCAACTACGTCGAGCCCGTGGGACATTAGCCGGAGCATCGTAACCTCGTCACTGTACCGCGGTAACAATAGCTATACACCTGTCGACATATATGTGAAGCAGCGTTCGTACTGTGGACTGAGTTGTCAGGTTGTGTTGGGGACCGAGTCGTTCGCACATTTTCGTTTTCAGCAATAAGAAAACATTGTTGGCATATATACCTTACTTTCTTTTCTCTTCTGCGAAGCAATGCTCGTAGCACGAACGTCTGTACTAACGTTATAGTTAAGTTGACATTCAAATTTTATGAAATTTTGACTAGTTCCCTATATATCAGTTTTAGCGTTAGTCAAAATGCCTTTATTTGAACGTTAACTTAACTAAAACGTAACTAAATGTTCGTGCTACGCGCACTGATCTCTGCGTTTCGGTTCGAAGGATTGAAGAGCCAGTGTAATTACGGGCACGAGAGTCGTTTCATCAGGTTAATGTAAAGGTTGTTGGTTGAGTAAAACAAAAAATGTTATACGAATAACAATAGTATATAGCCCAACGACTCGGTTGACAACTTGGCCCCAGTGTAAACGCTGCTTAATATACCTACACGAAATCATTCACGGTAACCTTGTATTTGTTATTATTCAAAATCGAAAACGAAATATAACAGTCAGTAAAGTAGGAACCATAGATTATAGCCGAGTGCTAATCCAACGGTTTTAGCCCTGTCTATATTATAATATGTTAAAATTAAAGAAAAATAATGGTAATCAAAAAATATATATTTTAATTTGTGTTATGATAAAACACCGCAAGAAATTATTATGCTCCGAGACATGGCTAGAACAGTATCCGATAGTTATACCTATGTGTTTAGATGAATAAACAGCAATAATATAAATGCACATGTCAAAATGATATTGACACGTAATTCGGTCTCGTAAATTTACTGTAGAATGTCAGTGGAACATTTGTAAAATATTTTGAAAAATCGTGAGTCATTATATAACATAACGTAGCGTGTAGTAGGGAATGGTGATTTTTGTAAGATTAATTACATTAATTTTGATTCACTGTCGCTGGCGATGACTAATTTTTAATTGGCATTACCTTTTTTTAATTGTTTATGTTTATAAAAAAAAACTGTGACTGGATCGCTTTTTAAAATCGTCTTTATGTTATTAACTATTTAAAAGTTCTCATCGCCAGCGTCAATATCTGTATTAGGCCATAAATTTCACATTCTTATGATAACATGACTTTGTTACAACATCGATATATCTCTGTAGCTCAATACATTTTTTGAAATTGTTTAAATTGAAATAAAAATGTTGCAAAACTTTTATTTGAAACTTGGACCTAAATTTTGTACGTTTCTATATAATATAATAATGTTTTGATTATATTTGCCGTGTGGCGGATGTCATAGTCAGGAGATTGAGTAGGATTAGTTAGGTGTAGACACAAACTGGTTTTATTAAGAATGGATTTAAATTAACTCAGTACGGAATAGAAAAGTCACATACATACAAACTAGCGCTGAACGACGAAAATGCGCTGAACGACAAAATTTCAAACGTTGTTTTAAAACCAGATCGGTAGGATTGGTGTACGCGAATTGATGAATATTTTTGGATGATATTGTTTGTACAACTTGGAAACCAAAAAGTGTAACGTTTAGTTGCATTCCTTACGTCAACTCACATCTGCAATGATTTAGGATAATTGAGGAAAAAAAATACAGCAAAATTTGTACAGGAAAAAAGTTTAATTCGTTTTGAAATCTTGTTTGTACGAATTTTGCTTCGAGTTTTTTTTTCTCCAAAACAAACGCTGGCTTAATATCCGTGTGTTACTCTCCTTCAGCAATTAGCCAAGCCAAAAATGAACGCCAATATTTATAAATAGGTGAAACCAAACTATTAGGTGGCAATGGGATTAATATTTTGTGATATATAATAGTTGATGGTGATTCTACACGTATTGTCGTATGTACATACACAATTATTATATACATTTCGTGCATATTTAGTACTATTTATTTCCCATTGTATATAATGTATAATGCAGTTATTACGGAGTGATTGTAATTATATACGACACGGACGCTTTTACTTGTTTTAAGGCTTGTATATATTTTTTTCTGTGCGATATTTTTACAACTTAATAGACAAATTTTAAGCATATTAAAATTAGAATTTCTTTAAAATTTGTTTATGCTATAACATATAAATACAAAAACTGCATAAGAAAGAAATATCGCGTAGTGAGTCTTTGATATCTTGCTCCCTTTTGTAAATGCCGCTCAATGTTCTTTTTTATGCAACTATTATTTAATAGCTTTATTGTCTAGATGACATACTGGAAGGTGTGAATTTTAAAATAGTGGTATAAATCAGAACTGAGCACAATATGGGGTGCTAAGGTTGTTTTTATTTTGTATTTAAATAAGCATTTTATTTATTTCGCGTGTGCATATCCAAACTGGCGTCCGGTCGTCGATTTAGGTTAGAAATTATATAAAAATAATATATTACGAAAAAAAATGTTTACCTTTCTTTTCCTTTTTTCTATTTTACCTCGTTTTAATTATTGTTGTACGTGGAAATGTTAGTCGAGCTTGTTTAATTTTAACTCTTGACTTGTGGATGTTAGGTAAAGTTCACATTTGTAGTTGTTTTGTTATGGTTTAGGAGACCTTATGTGAAATTCTTTGTATAAATATGTTTCAGAGTCGGGTGGTTCTGGACCACATATGTTAATATATTATTAATATTGGTAAATAAAATTGTTACACATGATTGAGGTTTCATTTCTTTGTTTTCTATTATGTTGTTTTGATTTCCGACACTGTTTATTTGGAATTGTATGTTGAAGTAATGCGACTACATTCTATAAGATCTCTTGACTCACAAATTAAGCGATATCGGAAACTAGTAACAATATCAATAACTCAATCGATATTATAAAGAGTATCCAATCTGACTTTGATGAGAGAAAATACAGTTGGAGCGGCGGCGCAGAATTGTGCGATTGATTCCGCGGCGCACGAAAAGTTTGCATAGCGCGAGGATATTTACTCAAAGCACACGACGCCAATCTTCGAATATTTTGCTAACATAACTATAGGGTTATGGAAATGCAGACATCACGGGGTATTATTTTGTACTTGATACAGAAATATAAGATTAATCGTCAGTGTTAGTGCAATTCCGCGTAACTAACAGTAAAAGATATCACAGAACTACAAAATTAATTAATTTTTTAGGACAGAAAAAATAATTAATGAATAATTTATTGAATGTCGTTAGTTATAATTTCCCAACTTGTATTTTTTCTTTGTAACTGCGCGGAATTGCACTATTACAGGAGAAGTAGTTAATATGGGATATATCCTAATCTATCCGCCAGCGACTCCTAATCCTGAAAGGAGTCGATGTAAGCGAGCGTACGATCAGACGACGCACATGGGAATTAAATTTAAAGTTGTTCTTCATACTATACACCAGTATTCTATAGATCGTCTGGGTTGGTACCACCCTCCTTTCTGTATCTGCCATGAAACAGTTTGCTGTGTTTCGGTTTAAAAGATTGGAGAGCCACTGTAATTACCGGCACGAGGTATAACATCTTTATGGGTAACGCATTGGCGGTGCTCTTGGCGTTCCAGACATCAAGGGGGTCGAGTCAATAGGCAGCAGTATCACTTTCCATCAGGTGAACCGTCTACTCGTTTGCCCGTGATGAATTTAAAAAAGTCTTGTGGTAAGTAACCAATTTTTTTATTAATCTTCTTATAAGTTTAATTCAGTAGCATAACCACCATATCAGTCATATCAGTGATACGACACTTCTGGGCCACAGGGATAAATAAATAACATAACAATATCATGTTAATCTCTTTTATTTGTTGTACGCAGTGCATTGACAATCGGAATCTGTTTACAAAACAAGTTACATTTTTAAATACGGGTCACAACAGAAAAGCCAATTTTAATGTTTGTTATTTAAATCATATAAACACTGACAATTGAGACGTGGCATATCAAATACAGTTTTGTTGGAAAGCTATTGTTATATTAGTTAAAGCTCAGTACACAATTCTACACGCTATGGTACACTACAAGCGTATTTGGCACGAGTAAAGGTAATCGCTCACTTGTCAACCTGCAGCCTATTTCTATCTCGATAAACCCAACCGATGATGAGGCTATAGAGCCGAATGAATGCGTTTAAAGGATTGAAATTCGGTATTTCATTAAAAATTAAAATAAACGCGTTTTTACTCCTTTTTTAGATATTGGAATGTTCATAGAAGAAACCCGAAATATGTATTTTTTAAAGTTACCAATCACACAGCCTCGGGCTTAATGAACTTTGTCTTTCAGAGAAGTTTTGATTAACATTTTATATATAACTGAAATGTTTTCGTCTACTGACTCAAGTAATCTCGTGACAATGCTTGTCGATTTATTGGAAGACAATCGAGCGAGTCCCTTGTTGCTTGCACGCGACAACTAAACAACACATTACAAGACATCCGTCCGGTAGGGGGCGCTAACGTAAATGCCGTAAATGCAACCACAGATTTTTTCAAAAATATTTATTTATATACAAACGAATCTAAATGAATGCAGATATCGCCCACTGATATGTCAACGCAAAAATATTTTATTTACAAAAAATACACTAACATTTATGAGTATCTAATTACAACTAGGACTTGAGGAGATCCCCTTTACATTTTTGATTATTTTATAAAATATTACCTACTACATAGAGTGGTATATTTATTTAACCGATATACATATATCATAGTCGCAGTATTTGCGTTTCGAAAAAAATTGAAACTTTTCATCGAATACAAAAACACGGAATTTTATAAAATAATTATAATATCTTACTAAAAACATGTTTTAAAAAATGGAATCACTTGTAACATAACCCTTTACACAACAATAATAATAATTAATATAAAATATGTACATATACATCCAACGTAACAATATTTTAAATCTATCTGTCAATATTTAAGAATACTTGCATTGTAACATACAAACAAACTACTCGAGATCCAAATATATCAGGTTTATATTTTAATTATATAAAACTATGATCGAATTTGTGAGTATTGTCTGTTTCAATATAACTACAGACACTTCCATTTTATTAACCTAACAATAACTCTACATTTTGCATTCTTCTTTAGTTACAGCTTCTATCAAAATATGCAACAACATTTTACCGTCACATTTCATAGTTAGTGTGTCAACTTGACAACACATGTCAATGATTAGGTAGACTGTACTCGTGGCTGACAATTTTACGATCGTTCCGATTTACATGTACATTAAAGTCAAATAAATAAACTTATCGGCAGTTTAGGTGGTCTATTAGTAAATATTTTATTTATATAATTAGGAATTATTGAAACAACATCCTACAGATGGTTTTAATGTTTGAGACTACTAAAATATATAAACAAACCTCAATATCACTCATTTAATTTCAAGGACTTATCAAATTTAAAAGAAAACAGAATATTATTCCAATTTCGAACTAAGTTGAATTTAGTTTTCATATTTTTTTTTTTTGAAAAGTGATGGAAGAGAAATCATGCTTTTTACCTTTTAAAATGAATAAACATTACAATAACAAATGTATAAGTTTCACAACAGTATAATAAATGGAAACTAAAAGTCATTCCCTGTTAATCAACATTTACTATATCAACACAATATACAGTTAAAATATATAACTATGTTTAGTGTGTGTTTCCCTTGTTTCAGTACTATAATATATAGACATATATATGTGTGTATATAGTTCACTGTAAACACGCCTGAAGTTTTTCGATCCATTCTTGCGCGGCGATCGCGTCGCTCGCACAGAAGTTGTACGTACGTCGACTTGTGCGTAACTATAACAACACATGTCATATGATGACGACAAATAATTATAACTTGTCTACGAACATCTTCTATAAAATATTTATCTAAATCAATATAGGTCAGAATCAATATTTTTTATCTATTTGCCTTACTTGTCTCTAGATCGCTTAGTTTTAAGCATGACAATTAGAAAGTGTCCGAAAAAAATTGCTTTTTCGTATCTTTTCGTCTTCTAAACACGAAAAATTGATTTTATAATGTTTACTCACGTCAAAGAATGATTTGTCATCACATTTCTTAGGCGGACCGGGGGCAGGAGTCGCTTGCGATACTGTTATCACCTCAGCTAGATCTAAAGAACATTTAAAAATCACTTTTGAGCTTAGCAGTTAGGTTTCTCTCTAAATATAAATGTGTACATCTGAAACAAACTTTTAATATAGGAATCTATATACCCACACTCTCATATTTTTTTACTATATTGTTAAAAACATATAGTACAATAGAGGACGTGGCTTGGTTGAGCGATTGACCCACAGGTCGAGGGTTTGAGTCTCTGGTTGCCGTACGTTGTAGCTGCCATGTGCCTCATTGTTCCCTAACAGTGGCAACAGATTGGCTACCTGTCACACTGGATCACAACATAAACATACGAAATGCGGTGTAACACCTCTGCTAAACCCTCTCCAACGATTACGGCGTATTGTACGTAATAATAATAATTCTTTACTAACAAAAGTTTTTTGCAGTAAAGATTAGCAACGGACCCGAAACTAGGAATAAACCCGTTCAAAAACAACGTAAACAAAATTTATACTTTATTAAATAAATTTACAAAGCATTACAAAGCACGTGTATGTGTTGTTACAATACCTATAAATCCCTTGCAATGCGAATCCTCCATGGCATCGTAGTACCGCAGTTGATGCTTGATAGAATCCAACACAAACCACCTGAAACATTCAAATGACTATAGATACTGCCTTTACAACTGGAGACCTATTCATTTATACGTAGACCTCACAAGGGAATGAAAAGTTATCTATCACAGTTACAGTAAAGTTAGTTTACATTTAAATATTTTTAATGATACTGACTCTCTTGTTAAAGTTTAGAAATTTCTATTCATTAATAAAGCTTCAGGATAAATGTAATATATATAAAAGAAGCAGGTACATTTTGAAATATCTCTTATCAGTTAAATTAATAAAACATTTTTAATATAATAAACATATTAAAAAATATAGTTGTTTCTGTATGTATCGGTGTAATATAGTACATATACTGACCGTTGCTTCCAGCCTTTCAACAGTGCTCCCCGCTTATACAGGTGTCCCTCGTGAGTACTGTTCTCAGCAACATTGGATGAGAACTGCTCGTAGTACTGTTGGGATGATGATTGAAGCGTGCCGGCTGTATAGGGGATAGTATATTTTTATTACTACATCCATATGATAGCACAAAAAAAAAAAATGTACACACGGCAACACAACAAGTTATACAAGTGTAATATACGCATAAAGTGCATAACCTTATTTTCGCAGTGGACGTTCTTCTGCTTATATTTTAATTTATTATTTATTTCTTATTCTTTTTCTTAGTACTGCAGTCCTTTTTCCGTTCAGCACGATTTCAACGGGCACACAAATACGAGCGTGTAAATAGCACTATGAGAGCGTGTCGTAATGCAGACACATCCGGCGCGGTGCGGACGCGTGCCGCGGCGAGTCAGTAACTACAAAGATCGGATGTGCGCGATAGCATCCGCAAAATCAAGCACCAAGAGAAGCTAGCGTGACACTGACTGGCGATGCGTGTGTCGGGCTACTTGTCAGGCAGCGTGATGTATTGATGCTGCTATACACATACCTTGCTGCTTGGCTTGCTTGGGCGGCGGGTCGGGCGCGGCGGGCGGCGCGCGGCCGCAGGGCGGGCAGTGGTCGGCGCAGGCGGCGTGGCATTGATGCTGCTATACACATACCTTGCTGCTTGGCTTGCTTGGGCGGCGGGTCGGGCGCGGCGGGCGGCGCGCGGCCGCAGGGCGGGCAGTGGTCGGCGCAGGCGGCGTGGCATTGATGCTGCTATACACATACCTTGCTGCTTGGCTTGCTTGGGCGGCGGGTCGGGCGCGGCGGGCGGCGCGCGGCCGCAGGGCGGGCAGTGGTCGGCGCAGGCGGCGTGGCATTGATGCTGCTATACACATACCTTGCTGCTTGGCTTGCTTGGGCGGCGGGTCGGGCGCGGCGGGCGGCGCGCGGCCGCAGGGCGGGCAGTGGTCGGCGCAGGCGGCGTGGCATTGATGCTGCTATACACATACCTTGCTGCTTGGCTTGCTTGGGCGGCGGGTCGGGCGCGGCGGGCGGCGCGCGGCCGCAGGGCGGGCAGTGGTCGGCGCAGGCGGCGTGGCATTGATGCTGCTATACACATACCTTGCTGCTTGGCTTGCTTGGGCGGCGGGTCGGGCGCGGCGGGCGGCGCGCGGCCGCAGGGCGGGCAGTGGTCGGCGCAGGCGGCGTGGCATTGATGCTGCTATACACATACCTTGCTGCTTGGCTTGCTTGGGCGGCGGGTCGGGCGCGGCGGGCGGCGCGCGGCCGCAGGGCGGGCAGTGGTCGGCGCAGGCGGCGTGGCATTGATGCTGCTATACACATACCTTGCTGCTTGGCTTGCTTGGGCGGCGGGTCGGGCGCGGCGGGCGGCGCGCGGCCGCAGGGCGGGCAGTGGTCGGCGCAGGCGGCGTGGCATTGATGCTGCTATACACATACCTTGCTGCTTGGCTTGCTTGGGCGGCGGGTCGGGCGCGGCGGGCGGCGCGCGGCCGCAGGGCGGGCAGTGGTCGGCGCAGGCGGCGTGGCATTGATGCTGCTATACACATACCTTGCTGCTTGGCTTGCTTGGGCGGCGGGTCGGGCGCGGCGGGCGGCGCGCGGCCGCAGGGCGGGCAGTGGTCGGCGCAGGCGGCGTGGCATTGATGCTGCTATACACATACCTTGCTGCTTGGCTTGCTTGGGCGGCGGGTCGGGCGCGGCGGGCGGCGCGCGGCCGCAGGGCGGGCAGTGGTCGGCGCAGGCGGCGTGGCATTGATGCTGCTATACACATACCTTGCTGCTTGGCTTGCTTGGGCGGCGGGTCGGGCGCGGCGGGCGGCGCGCGGCCGCAGGGCGGGCAGTGGTCGGCGCAGGCGGCGTGGCATTGATGCTGCTATACACATACCTTGCTGCTTGGCTTGCTTGGGCGGCGGGTCGGGCGCGGCGGGCGGCGCGCGGCCGCAGGGCGGGCAGTGGTCGGCGCAGGCGGCGTGGCATTGATGCTGCTATACACATACCTTGCTGCTTGGCTTGCTTGGGCGGCGGGTCGGGCGCGGCGGGCGGCGCGCGGCCGCAGGGCGGGCAGTGGTCGGCGCAGGCGGCGTGGCATTGATGCTGCTATACACATACCTTGCTGCTTGGCTTGCTTGGGCGGCGGGTCGGGCGCGGCGGGCGGCGCGCGGCCGCAGGGCGGGCAGTGGTCGGCGCAGGCGGCGTGGCATTGATGCTGCTATACACATACCTTGCTGCTTGGCTTGCTTGGGCGGCGGGTCGGGCGCGGCGGGCGGCGCGCGGCCGCAGGGCGGGCAGTGGTCGGCGCAGGCGGCGTGGCATTGATGCTGCTATACACATACCTTGCTGCTTGGCTTGCTTGGGCGGCGGGTCGGGCGCGGCGGGCGGCGCGCGGCCGCAGGGCGGGCAGTGGTCGGCGCAGGCGGCGTGGCAGGCGGCGCCGCAGTCGGCGCAGCGCACGCCGCCCCGCAGCGGCGCCCACACCAGGTGGCGGCACACGGCGCACGCGGCCGGCGACACCTGCGGCGCCACGGACAACGTCATCATACAAATTATAAGGAATTGTCGTTAGGTTCATTTGTTTTGTCAAATAATTAATCTTCGCAAAATAATCTATACATGTCATAAAATAAAATCCCCCGCCGCGTCTGTCTATCTGACTGGATGTATAGTTACGATAGTCTCAAAAACTACTGTCCGGGTTCTTCAAAAACGATTTAATTTATCAACATTGGATTCTTAAGGATGGTTATATTTATAAAGATATGACGATGGTAGTTGAAGATGTCGAAAAGAATCAAACCATCTGGAAGCTTTTATAGAAAAAACAAAACAATATATGGTGAGATTGTTTCCTTTTTAAAGGTCTAACAAATAATAAAATCTAGGTTTGATAAGGTTTTAACAAATAAGTCCGCGATATAGTATTTGAAAATGTTATTTCGACGGAATCAGTGCTAATCTTTATCAAATTAACTTACCTTAAGCATCTCCTATAAATTGTTATTACTATTTTCACCATTCAATTTAAATGAGTATTTTAGAAGTTATGGTAAATTAAAACTGAAACGAGAAAACAATTTTTAAAAGGCGCGTGTCCGATTTTTTCCTTTCCAATTAGACGGGCGGATCTATGGAAATCGCTTGATACAGCCATGCCATGCAGCATACCTCCACAATCCGTGACAATCGTTTAACCCATATTGAAAAAAATCGCGTGTTTTATTGGAAGATGTACTGAATAATCTCGATGGTAAATACTACTTTAGGTTAAAAGTTATAAAGCTGAATATTTGAAAGCTGATAAACTTTATTTTAGTAACAACAATTATTCCCGCGCGAATTCTCGGATGTACAAAATTTCCTGCGCGAAGCTAAAACGGGTTGGTAGTTACTAATAATTTTGAAATTCTGGAAGACTTCCTCAAAACCTATAGAATTATATAATTATGAAACTGCAAGAAAACTTTCCACGACCGCCTTTTTGAGCACCTAATGACTAGAGTATAAAAAGGTTTTAAAATGTACAACTGTAAGTGTATTAGTGTAATGTTTGCTGCGCTGCGCGTATGTATTTACAATAGCGATCTGTAGTAGTGAGTCGTGTATAGGTGGCAGCGCGGTACCTGCGGCGCGGGCGCCCAGCGATGCGGCGGCGGCGCGGCGGCGCCCAGGCGGCCGCGCGACACCACCTCCACGCTGGTTTGCTGTGCGTATGTATTTACAATAGTGAGTCGTGTATAGGTGGCAGCGCGGTACCTGCGGCGCGGGCGCCCAGCGATGCGGCGGCGGCGCGGCGGCGCCCAGGCGGCCGCGCGACACCACCTCCACGCTGGTTTGCTGTGCGTATGTATTTACAATAGTGAGTCGTGTATAGGTGGCAGCGCGGTACCTGCGGCGCGGGCGCCCAGCGATGCGGCGGCGGCGCGGCGGCGCCCAGGCGGCCGCGCGACACCACCTCCACGCTGGTTTGCTGTGCGTATGTATTTACAATAGTGAGTCGTGTATAGGTGGCAGCGCGGTACCTGCGGCGCGGGCGCCCAGCGATGCGGCGGCGGCGCGGCGGCGCCCAGGCGGCCGCGCGACACCACCTCCACGCTGGTTTGCTGTGCGTATGTATTTACAATAGTGAGTCGTGTATAGGTGGCAGCGCGGTACCTGCGGCGCGGGCGCCCAGCGATGCGGCGGCGGCGCGGCGGCGCCCAGGCGGCCGCGCGACACCACCTCCACGCTGGTTTGCTGTGCGTATGTATTTACAATAGTGAGTCGTGTATAGGTGGCAGCGCGGTACCTGCGGCGCGGGCGCCCAGCGATGCGGCGGCGGCGCGGCGGCGCCCAGGCGGCCGCGCGACACCACCTCCACGCTGGTTTGCTGTGCGTATGTATTTACAATAGTGAGTCGTGTATAGGTGGCAGCGCGGTACCTGCGGCGCGGGCGCCCAGCGATGCGGCGGCGGCGCGGCGGCGCCCAGGCGGCCGCGCGACACCACCTCCACGCTGGTTTGCTGTGCGTATGTATTTACAATAGTGAGTCGTGTATAGGTGGCAGCGCGGTACCTGCGGCGCGGGCGCCCAGCGATGCGGCGGCGGCGCGGCGGCGCCCAGGCGGCCGCGCGACACCACCTCCACGCTGGTTTGCTGTGCGTATGTATTTACAATAGTGAGTCGTGTATAGGTGGCAGCGCGGTACCTGCGGCGCGGGCGCCCAGCGATGCGGCGGCGGCGCGGCGGCGCCCAGGCGGCCGCGCGACACCACCTCCACGCTGGTTTGCTGTGCGTATGTATTTACAATAGTGAGTCGTGTATAGGTGGCAGCGCGGTACCTGCGGCGCGGGCGCCCAGCGATGCGGCGGCGGCGCGGCGGCGCCCAGGCGGCCGCGCGACACCACCTCCACGCTGGTTTGCTGTGCGTATGTATTTACAATAGTGAGTCGTGTATAGGTGGCAGCGCGGTACCTGCGGCGCGGGCGCCCAGCGATGCGGCGGCGGCGCGGCGGCGCCCAGGCGGCCGCGCGACACCACCTCCACGCTGGTTTGCTGTGCGTATGTATTTACAATAGTGAGTCGTGTATAGGTGGCAGCGCGGTACCTGCGGCGCGGGCGCCCAGCGATGCGGCGGCGGCGCGGCGGCGCCCAGGCGGCCGCGCGACACCACCTCCACGCTGGTTTGCTGTGCGTATGTATTTACAATAGTGAGTCGTGTATAGGTGGCAGCGCGGTACCTGCGGCGCGGGCGCCCAGCGATGCGGCGGCGGCGCGGCGGCGCCCAGGCGGCCGCGCGACACCACCTCCACGCTGGTTTGCTGTGCGTATGTATTTACAATAGTGAGTCGTGTATAGGTGGCAGCGCGGTACCTGCGGCGCGGGCGCCCAGCGATGCGGCGGCGGCGCGGCGGCGCCCAGGCGGCCGCGCGACACCACCTCCACGCTGGTTTGCTGTGCGTATGTATTTACAATAGTGAGTCGTGTATAGGTGGCAGCGCGGTACCTGCGGCGCGGGCGCCCAGCGATGCGGCGGCGGCGCGGCGGCGCCCAGGCGGCCGCGCGACACCACCTCCACGCTGGTTTGCTGTGCGTATGTATTTACAATAGTGAGTCGTGTATAGGTGGCAGCGCGGTACCTGCGGCGCGGGCGCCCAGCGATGCGGCGGCGGCGCGGCGGCGCCCAGGCGGCCGCGCGACACCACCTCCACGCTGGTTTGCTGTGCGTATGTATTTACAATAGTGAGTCGTGTATAGGTGGCAGCGCGGTACCTGCGGCGCGGGCGCCCAGCGATGCGGCGGCGGCGCGGCGGCGCCCAGGCGGCCGCGCGACACCACCTCCACGCTGGTTTGCTGTGCGTATGTATTTACAATAGTGAGTCGTGTATAGGTGGCAGCGCGGTACCTGCGGCGCGGGCGCCCAGCGATGCGGCGGCGGCGCGGCGGCGCCCAGGCGGCCGCGCGACACCACCTCCACGCTGGTTTGCTGTGCGTATGTATTTACAATAGTGAGTCGTGTATAGGTGGCAGCGCGGTACCTGCGGCGCGGGCGCCCAGCGATGCGGCGGCGGCGCGGCGGCGCCCAGGCGGCCGCGCGACACCACCTCCACGCTGGAGCGCAGGTGCCACACCAGCGACGCCGCGCGCACCACGCCCACTGACATCGACGAGTTGCGCTGACACACACAACCATTAACATTCACTATATTATTACATACACGACCACCGCCTATTCATCTAAAATCACAACATGACCTTTTAATCTAAATTCAATCCCTAAAATGTATTCATTCAGTAGGATACCATGGAATGTCAACAAAAATTCTTAAACATGAAACTCCCTCCCCCTGTTAAGTTCTAAGTAATGTTAAAAATCTATCGATTAGTGCGAGCAAGTTTCCTGCAAACCTTAAAATCTCCGTAATCAAATCCATATACAAAAAGGGCTAAAAATATTATTAAAATCATGGACCAATTGCTCTTATTCTCATCTTAACAGAAGTGTATGAAAAAATTACTTACAAGAGAATTAGGGCAAGAGCAATTACTTACAAGAGAATGAAATCAGAACAAAATGGTTTCCAAATAGAAAATCAACAGCACTGGCTGCCTTCAACATAGTAAGTAGGTTACCGAGGATGTCGACAAAAACATAAGAGAAAACTAGCATATGTTTTGATACGAGTAAAGCTTTTATGTAGTATCGCAAAAGCTACTTAAACTCTTACTCTACTTAAACTTGCTCGATAAAATTTGAAAATATGGCATTATGAAATTAAAACAAGATGTAGGAATAAGCCACACAATGAAATAAACCCGGGTAGAGTTCTTCAAGGAAGCATATTAGGCCCGCTTTTTTTCTTAATTTACGCAAACGACTTGCCAATAGTAGCGAAATATTACTGTACGATTTTTGCTGATGACATGTCTATATCAGTAGTGTCTATATCAGTAACCAAAGATAAGAAACTAAAGTGTAGTTTCGAAATTAATAAACCTGTACTTACATTATACAATGGTTTGAGTGTATCAATTTAAAAGTTTACTTGGATAAAACAAAATATTTACAATTTTATAACAGACACAAACCAAAACAAAACATTGTTTATACAACACAATGACGACAAACTGTAAAAAACAGCTGAGACTCCATGTTTGGGTATATTATATGAAAACTGCATACTGTTAAGTCTGTAGCAAAATCAACACATTTGCGTATGCTATGTGGCCACTAGCAAAAATTGCACTACAGGCTTATCACGGATTGTCGCCTCAAATATTCGCTAAGGAATCATCATCTGGGCCAATGCTGTGGAGGTGAATAGGGTATTTTATCTTCCAAAAACAATGTATGCGAGCCGTTTTAACGTGGAACCAACAACATCCTGCAAAGGATTGTTTATGGAAGTTACTGACTACACCTTCAATATATATTTTCGATTATAGTATATTTGTTAAATGCCAATCTGAACTGTACAGCCGGCTAAGAGATTGTCCTACATTTAATAGTAGATATTCAAATAGAATTATAATACCGCATACTAGAACGGACTACCACTCCAGAAATAGCCATTATTTGATTAATATAGTTTATAATCACCCAAATAAAGTGTACTCTAAATCTAATAACCCTCTAGAAAAGCTATCCTTAAAGAAATTCAAATGTGTGATTTATAGTTGGTTAGTTAGCAGATGTTTTTACTCAATAAAAGAGATTTACGGCAAATAAGTTCAGGCAACAGATTAATATAATGACATAGAAAAACGTTTATATTGTCTGACTAGGTATTTATTTATTTAATGGCTATGTGTATGTTCTAGATTGACCTAGAATTATTAAATAATTTATTAAATTAATAAATTTGCATGCCTTCAAGGGCGAAATATGTGACGTTAAATATAAAACAATGTAACATCCTTCTGTGCCATGTTTCTTACACATAAATGAAATTTGATTTGATTGAAATGACGATGAAAGCTCACTATCGCAAAGCAAACTGCTAGAATAAAACTCGTCTAACCTTGATAGAAAACTGACCCTGTTTTATGTAATGAAAAACCAACTTCACCAAACAAATTGACATTGAAATCTAAGTATCCAAGCTTTTGTAATGAAACCTCGCGTTTTTAAGTACTAACCTATCTTTAAAAACGCCACCTTGAGGTAACCTATCTTTAATAAATGTATGTTTGTGCGTTACCTGCAATTGCAGCGTATTAGGCAGTTCCAGCTGTTCCCATCGTACGCGCCACTTCTGCGGCAAATGACCGAGCTCTAACTCCAACTGCCTGATCCGTTCTAGAAGTCCGGAGAAAGCGTCCGGCATGCAGCGGGATATACTGTCGTATCTGCACAACCAATTAAATCTTTATAGATACTTAATAGTCCTAGATACCTATGAGCTTGTATGAAAGGAAAGGGAGTGATTCTATACAAGCAAAGAAGATCACTGTGTAGAGTTTTAACCTTAATGCTATAATGGATATGTATATTAACTTGTATTCCATATTCAAAATACTAATCGTCTATATAAATAGGTAACTATAACAAAAAGAGGATCCTAATAAAGGAGTATCTATAACTATTTTTATACTGAAAGAAAATTTTGTATATTGAAAGTTCAATGTCTACAGTACTTGCTAATTTATTATGTAGACTGTAGAGTCAATAGACTCGAAGAATATTTAAGAATAAATAAACATGTGAAAAATGTTATAAAAATTGACATTGTATATTTACATTAAATTATGATTACTTATTATTTAGTTCAGTGGAGACTTGACTGATTTAAGTATAAATCTGTTATTGTTGTGTATGTCTATCAGTGTGTGTATGTATACTGACCCGTTGGTGACCAGCCGGCGCTGCGTCCGGTCGTGTCCGGCGTGGTCCTGGTCGTGATGCAGCACTGTTTCCAAATCGTATGGCGCGCCCTGACTCAATTCTTCACTCACGTAATACTCCCAAACTTCTAAACTGCATACTGATGATACTGGACGTAACACCTGCAGGACAAGAACACTCAATGAACACCCTGAGATAAGATACCTTTCGCCTTGTCGTGAGGAAGAAAAAAGAAAGAGACAGCCTTTTTTTAGTGTGCTGGTCCTACCGATGCGACAAGAACACACGTAGAATTATTAACAGTTTATTCGTACGTTAAAATCTCTGCAGTTATAGAAAAGTCTAAATCTTTTTAGTCTCTTTAGTCCACTAAATAAAACAACAACAAAATAGGGACCAAATTTACGTAACCAAAAACCAAAATTAACGTAGTACACATTATAATTGTTTTTTTTTTGTTATAAGGGCCTCGATGGCGCAGTGATGTAAACAGCCGACTGCTACCGTAGAATTACTAGGGTTCGAATACCGACGCTGGCGGAACTTTGTTTTATTTTCAAGACGCATTGTTTCGCCGGTCTTGGGTGTTGTTTTCTATATCTATGTAGTTTATACAATATCGTTGCTGACTGCCTGCGATACAAGATTATATATTTGTGCAGGGCTGAGTCAATGTATGTCGTGATGTGGTAAAAACAATTGGTTGATTAGAGTTTAACATACTGACCGGGTTGTCCAAATCCGGCGTGTATAGAAAGTTGTAGAATATAGGCGACTTCTGATGGTGTTTATCTATGTAGTCGAACATCGACTGCCCGCTGGCTGCTCGTGCGTTGCTGGCGCCGAAACCACTGGATTCCTCCTCTGATCCAGCACCCGTTTCCACTCCCTTAAAAGAAACTAACTTTAAATAACTACTACACGCACGCACACACACAACGGAATAGAAAAACACAGCTTTAGGACTCAGGATTATTTATTAGATAGGTTAAAGAAAAACAAATTAAAACTGTAACATAGCGTTGATGGCGAACAACAAATAAGAAACAAAATCAGACATTTTATTCAAACGTCTTTTATTTTATTAAAAACCATTGACTTTCTTCTTACTCTTCTTACGGTTTAAAAATGTAGTTTTATTTTTCTTAGACAAAGCTACAGTATTAAAAATTTATAGTTCCATAATTGCAAACAAATTTCTTTCTGGGCAAAAAAAATAAGGAAAAGTAAAACGTTAATTTGACCCCGACGTGATTTGAACACGCAACCTTCTGATCTGGAGTCAGACGCGCTACCGTTGCGCCACGGAGTCGATGCTTTGACAAGTGAAATTTACTATTGTATTCCTAATAACATTTGGTACATGTTATCAATTTAAATCTTTGCTTTAATTAATTATCAGAACATGATAAATGCATTACTGAAGAGAATTAATTGATAACATTAACCGATATTGTTTTATTAATAATTACGTACAAAAGATGCAGAGAATATAATCTTACTGACAATTGTAATAAGAGCGACCTTGTGTTTCACAAATAGCAAACCCAATTTATTTAAAACTTGGCACTTATTAATTATTTCGAAACTTTGGTGTAAAAATAAAATTGTATTTGTATGAACTGAACTTACGCGATTTCAGAGTAACGCGGTTTTCAAATTTAGTAGATTAAATTTTTTGAAGCCAAATTAGAAAATTTTCGGATATATATTTAAAAAAATGCGTTTTTTCTATAACACAAGGAATAAAAGGTCCTTCTAATCCAAAATATGATTTTCTTTAATTATCTTTTATTTCAAATCAGATCGAATGTATTTACATACTCATATATTATACTCCGACTTAACCTAATATGACACGCGGTAAGGTCTAGGTCCCACTTATCGCGGTAAGTTGAGGTATTTCATTCACCCGTAAAACTAAACCGTTGACCTATGATTATGCTTTTGGTAATACTGTGATTCCACGAACTAGTGAGATTAGAGACCTTGGAGTAATCCTTAGCAGTAAACTTTCCTACAACTCACATATAGACAAAATAATTAACAGGGGCTACAAAATGTTGGGTTTTATTAGACGTGTTGGCAAAGATTTTAAAAGCTCAAACACATTAATTCTTTTATATAATAGCTTTGTTAGGTCCATCTTAGAGTATTGCTCCTCAATCCGGAACCCATTATTTAACATTCAAATCGATAATATCGAAAGAATTCAAAACAAGTTTTTAAGGCTTATTAGGTTTCGTTGGCCATTCGATGAAATAATGGTTGACTCTGCAATCACGGCGTTCTGTGAATGATATTATTTTCCTTTACAAGATCATTAATAACCATTTTTTTTGCTGCTAATTCATTTATAACAAGAGCATGTAAGTCCTTTAATTTAAATCATTGTGATTCTATCGATATTTTTAATTGCACGTATTCTTCCTTTAGGAGAATCGTTAAAAGTAATTATGTATAATATTTTGCCGTTTTTTCTTTATATTAATTTGTTGTATATGTGTATGATAATACGTTTTCAATTAGAATACGCGCGTTTTGGCGGCGCCTTTGAAGTCGGTTTTATCGGCGCGACGTTCCAAGGGTTATTATTGATGTTGTTGTATGTTAATTTTAATTTCTTTGTTTTAAATTCAATATTATTTGTTTGTAAATTTTCAGTGGAAACTTGATTGGTTTATGTTTTTATTTTTGAATTCAGTTTAATTAATTATAATAACTGTTTTTTTTCCAAATAAAGTAAAATTAAAAATATAATAAAAATTACTCATATAAATATATGATATAGTATAATAGTAATAGCTTTTAGCTTTATTTCTCTTTTCAGTTAAGGTAACTTTTTACACAATACAATGTACTGTATACTAAATACATACTAAACTACACTAAAACTAGTTTTATAATAAAATTATATCGTATTATGTTGTACAATTGTAAATTATTGTATATTTTAATTTAGAAAAAAAATCTTCGCCGTAGAAATAGCATTCCGAACTGGTGGTGGTAAAAAAAAGACGAATTGTAAGTGCTTACTTTAAATCTATTAGAATTAATGACATTTTGACTATGAATAAACTGTACTTACAAGCCTAGAGTCACTCCGCTTGGTGATGCCGGTGTTGGTGCATAGCTCCATTCGTTGAGCTTCGCTGTCGGCTAGGAAGGTACGAAACCGACACGACGTCGTGTGGTACGCCACGAAGCGGAGGTAGTAGTCGTTGAACTCGAACGCCAACGGGAATTGCTTCTGTAACTGGATATAAGAAAATATTGGGTTAAATCTTAGTGCAAGTTATTGAAAAGCAATTCAACTTGGATATATTTAAATTTTGTAAAAACATATAAATAAGTACTATAACTTTTAACGTCACATTAGTAAAACAGTATGGAGACAATTAATTATTTCAATTCATAAATTTATTTATTTAAAATCATATAACGCCTGGACTCATAAACAAAATTCTTTCGTCAGAAACATGATTTGAATAGGTATCGTTTTACCATCATTAACTGCTAATAAAGTACTCCTTTATAACAAAAATATAACTTAATTTTTATGAAGTTATATATTTATTAACCCAACCTAACCCGCTTACCACCTTACCTGATGTATAGCATCCAGGAACAGTAGGAAGGTCGGCGTGAACCCCTGCTGAGGAGTAGGTCCAAGATTGCTTCTCTGCTGGAACTTATGCCCTAAAGCAAGCCACTCCTTCTCCACGAGGGTTCGGAAACCATCCAGCGTCCGGTAGTAAGGATCCAGGCAGATCTGCGCTACAGATGATATCTGAAAAAGGAGAGTAACGAAATGCCAAAAACAATGACAAAAAGTTTAAAAAGTAAAGTGAAGTTTGTCAGGAAAAAACTGTACTTTAAAAGTTAAAAATATATATTTTTTTATGTTTTGAAGTCTTTTGTTTGGATATTTCGCCATTGAATAAATAGGAAAGGGCTTTTTTAAAATCTTTTGTCAAGATGCTTTTGATACCATAGACAAATGTTACTATCATTTCGGGATACACCCACCACTCTGTCCTAAAACTGCAACTCCTGTTCAACAGGATCAACACTTCTTACTACTATTCAAAACATTAAAATAAATTTGAATATTTTAGGGCGCTAGCCAGCTTTTTTGTCAAATGCAGGGTTTACTAAAGCCAACTTCGCTAACAAAGCGTTTTCAACTGAGCTTTTTTAAGTCAGTGTTGCCATGGTATTGGTATATTTACCTGTGCGGTTGCATCCCATCCGTCTTCGAGTGCTATCAGTACTGAAGCACCCTGCAAGTCCAGAAGGTCAACCACAGCACCAGACAGCTGGAATATCTGACGAAGAATGCCAAGCCAACCTGACTCTTCCACCAGTCTGCAAGATACAAACAGATAAATATTAATATTAATAAAGTTGATGAGGTATTTCTAATGGAACGATTATTGTATGCGAGTAACATCAGAGGAATCCAATGAACAACGAAAATCATGTGACTTATTTTTTAGGTAGCTGGAAGAGCAAACCACAGTTTGACTGCAGTGTTACGAATATGCATTTCTTTTAAGTGGGCAGTTGCCCAACGTGTTCTCATCCAAAATACTTCAGTTCTTAAAGACAAAAGTCTTTAACCACCTCCACTTACGGAGCAAGGCCTTGGTTGTTACTAAAGGTAAGATCGTCGCGTAACTTTGATCTTCTATTCTAAATGATTAATTTAGAAATAAACCCGATATAGCCCAAGAGATGTCAATGGGCTGGCTAAAGGTTGAAGAACCGAAGACCGCTGGGGAAGAAAGTTCCTAAAATGTCCAACACGAGTCAACGCTGTGTTGTCCGTCTGCCTATTAGGAAGACCCGCTACCAGGTCTGACGCTCTCGCAAGCGCTGTACAGAGTCTCTATATGTGAGTAGCACTGACCTGTAGTAGTGCGCGTTGTGGTCGTGTTCCACAGCGGAGGGCAGCGCGGCGCGCATGAGCTTCTTGCAGGCGTGCTTGGTGAGCCGCGTGTCGGGTGCGTCTACACTGACCTGTAGTAGTGCGCGTTGTGGTCGTGTTCCACAGCGGAGGGCAGCGCGGCGCGCATGAGCTTCTTGCAGGCGTGCTTGGTGAGCCGCGTGTCGGGTGCGTCTACACTGACCTGTAGTAGTGCGCGTTGTGGTCGTGTTCCACAGCGGAGGGCAGCGCGGCGCGCATGAGCTTCTTGCAGGCGTGCTTGGTGAGCCGCGTGTCGGGTGCGTCTACACTGACCTGTAGTAGTGCGCGTTGTGGTCGTGTTCCACAGCGGAGGGCAGCGCGGCGCGCATGAGCTTCTTGCAGGCGTGCTTGGTGAGCCGCGTGTCGGGTGCGTCTACACTGACCTGTAGTAGTGCGCGTTGTGGTCGTGTTCCACAGCGGAGGGCAGCGCGGCGCGCATGAGCTTCTTGCAGGCGTGCTTGGTGAGCCGCGTGTCGGGTGCGTCTACACTGACCTGTAGTAGTGCGCGTTGTGGTCGTGTTCCACAGCGGAGGGCAGCGCGGCGCGCATGAGCTTCTTGCAGGCGTGCTTGGTGAGCCGCGTGTCGGGTGCGTCTACACTGACCTGTAGTAGTGCGCGTTGTGGTCGTGTTCCACAGCGGAGGGCAGCGCGGCGCGCATGAGCTTCTTGCAGGCGTGCTTGGTGAGCCGCGTGTCGGGTGCGTCTACACTGACCTGTAGTAGTGCGCGTTGTGGTCGTGTTCCACAGCGGAGGGCAGCGCGGCGCGCATGAGCTTCTTGCAGGCGTGCTTGGTGAGCCGCGTGTCGGGTGCGTCTACACTGACCTGTAGTAGTGCGCGTTGTGGTCGTGTTCCACAGCGGAGGGCAGCGCGGCGCGCATGAGCTTCTTGCAGGCGTGCTTGGTGAGCCGCGTGTCGGGTGCGTCTACACTGACCTGTAGTAGTGCGCGTTGTGGTCGTGTTCCACAGCGGAGGGCAGCGCGGCGCGCATGAGCTTCTTGCAGGCGTGCTTGGTGAGCCGCGTGTCGGGTGCGTCTACACTGACCTGTAGTAGTGCGCGTTGTGGTCGTGTTCCACAGCGGAGGGCAGCGCGGCGCGCATGAGCTTCTTGCAGGCGTGCTTGGTGAGCCGCGTGTCGGGTGCGTCTACACTGACCTGTAGTAGTGCGCGTTGTGGTCGTGTTCCACAGCGGAGGGCAGCGCGGCGCGCATGAGCTTCTTGCAGGCGTGCTTGGTGAGCCGCGTGTCGGGTGCGTCTACACTGACCTGTAGTAGTGCGCGTTGTGGTCGTGTTCCACAGCGGAGGGCAGCGCGGCGCGCATGAGCTTCTTGCAGGCGTGCTTGGTGAGCCGCGTGTCGGGTGCGTCTACACTGACGAGCTCGGCGCCGCGCGGGCAAACTGTCCCGGCGCCTTTCTCGCACATCACGTACAGGGAGGACACGCCCGCCGACCGGGACTCCGCCCCTGACACTACGCGACCAAACATAAGGGATTATTCAGAGCCGATTCAAAAACAAAACATGAATCTAGGGCATTGCATTAAGACTTCATTTCGAATCCGGCTCTTTCGATAATAGCAAAAGACTGTCATTTACGACCTACTTATATTATATGATTTTGCTACGTGTGAATTTTAGTACTTTATTTGACGGGTCGTCGTATTGAACAAGAAAATGCTGACTCGAAAAAGCTGTTTTCCTCAATTTATTTTCTAGCGCGTAGCATTTTTTATTTCCAAAAATATTCATTTAAATTATATGGTGTAACGAATTATTAGAATGAGAAGTTAAGTAACGTATTAAATTTGATAAAGATTAGTACTGAATCCGTCGAAATAGCATCTGCAAATACCACATTTTATTATTTTTAATTCTGAGATTAGCTGTAGTAAGCTAAGGAAACTTAAAAAAACAGGCATATGCCATCACGGACCTTTTTTTTAGACATTTTAAAAACAAAAAATCTCACTATACCCTGTTTTGATATATCTCAACGTATTAGGTTTTCGATAAAAGCTCACAGACGACTTGATATTTTTCGACATCAACAATCATTGTCATATTTAAACCTTACCGAATTGTATATTAAAACCATCCTCGGGATTCCCATATTGATAAAAGAAATCCGTTTTAAGAATACGGTCGGTAGTTTTTGAGATTATCATTAACATACATCCAGACACACAGACAGACGCGGCGGGGGACTTTGTTTTATATCATGTATATAGATAGTAGGATAAACAAAAACACACGTATAATAATAGATAAGCTTACCGGAATCGACATCAGCAGTGGAGAGGCTGTGCCTAGGCGCGTATAATTCGAGATGCGAAGAGTTCCTCCCCTTGAGTGACCCCCACCGTCCGAACTGACGGCCCGCTATGCTGACACCGCCCTTACCGCCGCTGTTCCTACCTATCATACTGCACGACACAATGAAAAGAGTTAACTAATAATCCATACTTATTGTTCCCGGCCAGGTCAGGTTCAGGACCTATCAGAAATCGAACCAAAGCGTTTGGTGGTATGTTTTCTATTCAAACTCGAAAAATTTAAATGACAAACTATTGTAACTGGCAAAACTATTATGTGTAATTGGAAACAGCCATCTTGTTTCAACTTAAATTTTATAATTTAGATCGACTAATACTGTCGTATATAGACAGTATAACACTTCACAGTTAGTACAGATATAGAACGTATAATTAAAATTTCAATGTAAGTGGTATAAGAAACTTCTGGAAAAATATTATAAATAAATTTACAAAATTGATTAACCCCACAATGGGAGCAAAAAAAGACTAATCCATGTCAAAAACGTATTTTATCTCAACTAGTTACTCAAATATTCACTCACCCGCTGGCATTCCTCGCTAGCTCGTGATGCCCTGAGGGTTGGTGGTCGTCAGTGCAGAGTAGGAGAGAGTCCAGGCTCATGCTACAGTCATCCAGCTCGCTGCTGGACGGCGTCAGTGATACCAGGGCTGACAGATACCGCTCCTTGCACGAGGAAATGGAAATAGAGGTGTTATTGAGCGTTTTGTACAAAGGATTAAAATTAATGGAATATTTTTAAAAGTAATAAAATCAAAGGTAAAAGGAAGGTCATTAAAAAAAATTGCTTATTTTTTAATAACACACGATTTATATGAAATTGAGCCAAAACAATCATGAAGATGACATTTCTCGAAGTTCTTCAACAACAGAAATCACGCGATACTGATTTCAAACGTCATTAATTTAGAGGTATTGACAGAAGTGACAACTTGAAACCAAAAAACTCGAATGAAAATTTCAAAAAAACATATAGTTCACGCCATTCATTCGTCACTTACACACGCACATGCATACACTAACTCATTTTTCCTTCGTTCTTATCCAAACGGGATCTATTGATCAAGGTACCTGTTCCAAGCTATTAGTAGTTTCGTTCCCGGGCGGGGCGGCGGGCGTCTGATGACTAGACGCCTTCAGCATGCCGATGACACCTTTGTGATGTGACGCTGACGATCTGTGTCATTATGACAACAACCTTATATTACTTTGTGAATAAAGATATGTACGCACTTTAGAAATACGTTGAGTAGTCATCAAATTAAAAAAATGCACCATTTATTAGTGTATGCATACTTTTACTACAATATAGGTATGTATGGGATATCAATTTTTGAATATTTATGTCAATAAAACTGACTATACAGACGGTCATACATAAAGTTTGACATATAAAGTGCTATATCAATATTTATGATGTACAAATGTACAACTTAAGAACGGTAGCAAGTCAAAAAAGGTTATGTTGACGCATGGCCGTGTGTACAACTGACACAAATATAATTAAACTAGATTAATTTATTATTATTAATCAACTATTATTTTGTAATTTTACTTCCATGAACAAGTTTTGCAAACTTACACTGTTGTGTAATATATTTTTAACACATTAAAAATAATTCGAAAAAAAAAACGATGAATTACCTAGCTAGAAGCGCCTGCGTTCTTGAATGTTTATACGTGATAACTGGTAGACGGTTCTGTCTGTAACACCGGGCTATCCTCCTTAGGGACTCGTCGCCTATGCTCTCTGGTACCGGGAACACGGCTGGGTAACTGGCAAATATAAAGTACAATATTACAAGATGAATTTTAAAAAAAAGGTGACAAATATGGGTGGGATGGATATTGTGGTATGCAAATGATAATATGATGATATGTCAATAAACTTCAGGTAAGTCAGTAGGTATTTAGTATATATAAAATAGGAGAATATATATATTATATGCTTTGAATGCAGTAGCTTATTTATATCGTCTGTGTATATATAGATATAATTTATATAAACTCATAAAACTACTAAAACTTATTAAAATACTTTCGTCAGTGACGGTTTCTATTAAAATCGATTTTACATTTGTGGCATGCTTATTTAATTAAACTTAATTATTTAAAGATAATATTATATACACCTTAATATCTAAAACAAAACATTTCAAACAAAACAAAACAAATTAATACATATTAGTTATTATAGCTTTAATTATATATGTATTCAAAAACTATGGTCATCACAAATCAATTATTAATCATGTATTAGCAAACTTCGCCGTGACGAGAATTCAAGTTAGTGGAAACAAGTTTCTTGACCGCTACTCAATACGTCAGCCATTGTTCTCGGCCCGCCGGCTCCGCATAGCAACATCAAGTCAGTCGGAAACTCACTACGACGCGAAGCGCACGCTTGCCGCTATATGCTTTCTCGTTTACGCTATTTTGTACTTTGTTTCTTGCATGCTAAAGTTGCTTTTTGCTTACGCTTCTTTTCGCTTTATGCTATAGAACTTATTCATAGTGTTTGTTAATTGTGTTCTGTGACTATTATATATTTGTGCAATTCACACACATCTTCCAAAATAAACTTGGTTAATAGTGAAGTGTGGTAGTATTATTTAGTAATCGTACCGGTGACCTTTGCACCCACACCCCTAACCACCAAACATTCAAACAAATTGCATAAAATTTAAAAGTTTTATTAATTGAAGTTGAATCAAAAAGGGCATATGTATTTAGATTCATTTGTGTAGATTTATTTGACAAAAAAATATGTGCGGATGTATATTTTTATGAATTAATTGCAATAAATAATGGTACATGAATACCTTCTAGTAAGAGTGTGCAGTGCGTTGAGGTGCGTGAGGCGGTACGGCGTCGCGGCCAGCCGCAGCCGCGCCCAGTCGCGCGCGTACGCCCGCTCGCGCGCGCGCTCCAACGTACGCGCCGCCTCCGACTGTCCGGACGCTGCCTCGCTCTCTTCCACTGTTATCGTCAAATTATATTGTATTATATTCCTACCTGAAACTCTTCAATTTGATACTGCCCAGTTGTTTAGAACGCTGCTCCCTGACCTAAATTTATTTTTCTATAGCTTTTGAATGTTACACAAATTATTTCCTGTTAACAAAAAAACGGCCGAGAGCGAGCGAAAATCAAGCACCAAGAGCTTTGTGGAAAGATATAAAAACGAATAAGTTTTAAATACTGTAAAACTCCTTACTTTGGTCTAAAGATTTTTTTTAAAAAATTTTTTACAGTACAGTTTACTTCAACCAGATTTTTTCTTTGAAAGGTATCTCTTAAAAAAATTATGAGCTATACTTACGTGACAGCGTATCCGCCGACAACGACGACATGAGCGGCGGCGACGTGAGCGAGCGCGAGTCGCATGCGGCGAGCACGTACTTCTGACGCTTGGACTGCTTCGGCTTCAAACCTGCACGCCGAGCTGTGCTTAACAGAGTCTTCTTTGCGAACCCCCTGTGTAAATTAGTACAAAATTAAATTCCATCCGTTTTATTTTAAGACATGGACAAAAATTGTACTACGCTTAAACTACGGTTAAAATGATGTTGATCGCTAAAAAGAACGCACTTTTGTTCTGATACAAACTTTAAAAGCGAATATAAATTAATAGAATAGTGTTAGACTTCTAATTTCTGGTTTAAACATAAAAGTCCATGTCCCATAATAGGACAGTATGAGTTGAAATCCAAGGAAACGAAATATTCAAGATTTTATGTTTTATCAAACAATGAATGAGTGACTTTTCAACATAAATCTAGTACTATTATAGTATGGTACTATAGGGTCAAGACAACCGGTAGTAAGTGCAGCGCGGGGTGCTGCATGTGTAGCAGTGTAGTGTACGTGTGTGTGTATGCGTTACTTGAGCGTGCTGTGCTTGGCGTCGCTGTTGGCGTTGAGGTCGGGCAGGCGGCGCGGCGCCAATGCGAAGTGCAGCGCGGGGTGCTGCGGGTGCCGGAGCCGCTGCAGCTGCTTGCGGAACGACTCCGCCTGCTCGCCCGACACCTCCTCGTCTAGAGCCACCTTTACACACACATGTTTTTATCATTCACAAAAATTGCCTTAGTATCAATTTAAGTCAACAACGCCTATTCTAGGTACTTACTTAACCAAATTCAATACAGAGAAAATATCAGGGACTTCAGAGCAAAGGATATTCGTCCTTCAGTTACAGAGCCGGGATTCGAACCCGGGACATCACATGATACAGCCAACTGTTTATTACACTGCATCACGGGGGCCGTCAAACACACATTATCCAAATGTCAAGGTAAACAACCAACAAGCCTCAGTACAAGATTAACAATACGCTTAGGATGTTAAACTTTTTATGTCGTTATTTTTGGCGGACGGATGAGCTAAATTTGTATCGTATAAATTAAAAAAAGACAAACCTCTAGTACCTAGTACTCTAGTAAAATAACTAATTGACTAATTCAATGCTCTAAAGGGAGATAGTTGCTTTTTTGCTTATAACGTTGTTGGCCTATAACGTGGTGTGCCCATTGAGCGGGTCCCAAGCGCCCCGCAGCAGCGATGCCGCCTGCCTGTGGCGCCGTGCACGCCGCGGCACCGCCAGCGCGGACGCGGGGAGCATGACTATAACGTGGTGTGCCCATTGAGCGGGTCCCAAGCGCCCCGCAGCAGCGATGCCGCCTGCCTGTGGCGCCGTGCACGCCGCGGCACCGCCAGCGCGGACGCGGGGAGCATGACTATAACGTGGTGTGCCCATTGAGCGGGTCCCAAGCGCCCCGCAGCAGCGATGCCGCCTGCCTGTGGCGCCGTGCACGCCGCGGCACCGCCAGCGCGGACGCGGGGAGCATGACTATAACGTGGTGTGCCCATTGAGCGGGTCCCAAGCGCCCCGCAGCAGCGATGCCGCCTGCCTGTGGCGCCGTGCACGCCGCGGCACCGCCAGCGCGGACGCGGGGAGCATGACTATAACGTGGTGTGCCCATTGAGCGGGTCCCAAGCGCCCCGCAGCAGCGATGCCGCCTGCCTGTGGCGCCGTGCACGCCGCGGCACCGCCAGCGCGGACGCGGGGAGCATGACTATAACGTGGTGTGCCCATTGAGCGGGTCCCAAGCGCCCCGCAGCAGCGATGCCGCCTGCCTGTGGCGCCGTGCACGCCGCGGCACCGCCAGCGCGGACGCGGGGAGCATGACTATAACGTGGTGTGCCCATTGAGCGGGTCCCAAGCGCCCCGCAGCAGCGATGCCGCCTGCCTGTGGCGCCGTGCACGCCGCGGCACCGCCAGCGCGGACGCGGGGAGCATGACTATAACGTGGTGTGCCCATTGAGCGGGTCCCAAGCGCCCCGCAGCAGCGATGCCGCCTGCCTGTGGCGCCGTGCACGCCGCGGCACCGCCAGCGCGGACGCGGGGAGCATGACTATAACGTGGTGTGCCCATTGAGCGGGTCCCAAGCGCCCCGCAGCAGCGATGCCGCCTGCCTGTGGCGCCGTGCACGCCGCGGCACCGCCAGCGCGGACGCGGGGAGCATGACTATAACGTGGTGTGCCCATTGAGCGGGTCCCAAGCGCCCCGCAGCAGCGATGCCGCCTGCCTGTGGCGCCGTGCACGCCGCGGCACCGCCAGCGCGGACGCGGGGAGCATGACTATAACGTGGTGTGCCCATTGAGCGGGTCCCAAGCGCCCCGCAGCAGCGATGCCGCCTGCCTGTGGCGCCGTGCACGCCGCGGCACCGCCAGCGCGGACGCGGGGAGCATGACTATAACGTGGTGTGCCCATTGAGCGGGTCCCAAGCGCCCCGCAGCAGCGATGCCGCCTGCCTGTGGCGCCGTGCACGCCGCGGCACCGCCAGCGCGGACGCGGGGAGCATGACTATAACGTGGTGTGCCCATTGAGCGGGTCCCAAGCGCCCCGCAGCAGCGATGCCGCCTGCCTGTGGCGCCGTGCACGCCGCGGCACCGCCAGCGCGGACGCGGGGAGCATGACTATAACGTGGTGTGCCCATTGAGCGGGTCCCAAGCGCCCCGCAGCAGCGATGCCGCCTGCCTGTGGCGCCGTGCACGCCGCGGCACCGCCAGCGCGGACGCGGGGAGCATGACTATAACGTGGTGTGCCCATTGAGCGGGTCCCAAGCGCCCCGCAGCAGCGATGCCGCCTGCCTGTGGCGCCGTGCACGCCGCGGCACCGCCAGCGCGGACGCGGGGAGCATGACTATAACGTGGTGTGCCCATTGAGCGGGTCCCAAGCGCCCCGCAGCAGCGATGCCGCCTGCCTGTGGCGCCGTGCACGCCGCGGCACCGCCAGCGCGGACGCGGGGAGCATGACTATAACGTGGTGTGCCCATTGAGCGGGTCCCAAGCGCCCCGCAGCAGCGATGCCGCCTGCCTGTGGCGCCGTGCACGCCGCGGCACCGCCAGCGCGGACGCGGGGAGCATGACTATAACGTGGTGTGCCCATTGAGCGGGTCCCAAGCGCCCCGCAGCAGCGATGCCGCCTGCCTGTGGCGCCGTGCACGCCGCGGCACCGCCAGCGCGGACGCGGGGAGCATGACTATAACGTGGTGTGCCCATTGAGCGGGTCCCAAGCGCCCCGCAGCAGCGATGCCGCCTGCCTGTGGCGCCGTGCACGCCGCGGCACCGCCAGCGCGGACGCGGGGAGCATGACTATAACGTGGTGTGCCCATTGAGCGGGTCCCAAGCGCCCCGCAGCAGCGATGCCGCCTGCCTGTGGCGCCGTGCACGCCGCGGCACCGCCAGCGCGGACGCGGGGAGCATGACTATAACGTGGTGTGCCCATTGAGCGGGTCCCAAGCGCCCCGCAGCAGCGATGCCGCCTGCCTGTGGCGCCGTGCACGCCGCGGCACCGCCAGCGCGGACGCGGGGAGCATGACTATAACGTGGTGTGCCCATTGAGCGGGTCCCAAGCGCCCCGCAGCAGCGATGCCGCCTGCCTGTGGCGCCGTGCACGCCGCGGCACCGCCAGCGCGGACGCGGGGAGCATGACTATAACGTGGTGTGCCCATTGAGCGGGTCCCAAGCGCCCCGCAGCAGCGATGCCGCCTGCCTGTGGCGCCGTGCACGCCGCGGCACCGCCAGCGCGGACGCGGGGAGCATGACTATAACGTGGTGTGCCCATTGAGCGGGTCCCAAGCGCCCCGCAGCAGCGATGCCGCCTGCCTGTGGCGCCGTGCACGCCGCGGCACCGCCAGCGCGGACGCGGGGAGCATGACTTGTATACAATTCATCTATCAGCTGATAGTCACGCGAATTACTAGCTGACTAAGAACTGCAGTGCCAGTACCTACGGTAACACTTCTCTATCCACTGATAGATTATCAATCGATCAATCAATCAATAAATATTTTTTTTCAAATAGACTTAAAATACTTAGTACTTTTAAATCGTCAAAATTCTTTTTAAACTACCACCGGTTCGGAATTCCTGTCTGCGGTGAAGAACCCGTCAGGAAACCTTTGTAGTTGCTCTTTTTAATATCATAGTAATCTTTCATTACTATTTTAGTTATAGTATGAAATGTTATGTCGCTAAAAATCTAATTCTAAATTTTATATAGACGAAATATAACAATAAACACCTAACACCTACCTACCTACTTAATTAGTTCTATTAAATCTATTTAAAAAAAAAGTAAAATTGTTACTGCATAAAGTAAAGTTACTAAATGAGCTACAGGAATTGCAACAAAGCCTCAACTAATAAAAGCTAGCAGAAAATGATGATCAACTTAACAAACCTCCACAGGCCACATTTAACATTTACCTTAATGAGTTGAAAGGTGGCAGATCGTAGCTGCAATCCCTCCTGCAGTGATTGCTCCAAATGAGGAAGGTAGTGCGTCCTCACTGACTTCTCTCGCGTCAAAGAAGACAGCGGGAACGAACGTACTACTGTCTGTTCGCATGCTGTCGACAAGAAACATAGTTGATGAAATTGTTAACTTTCGACGTGATCACTTGTTCCGATACGTTACAGCCTCTGCTATAAGGTAAGAATAATAATAATAATCATAACAACCACATCACGACACACACAATGACTCAGCCCTGTAGTAAGTATCGTAAGAATTTGTGTCACAGGCACTAAGCGACGTTATGGTATATACTACATAGATAAGAAGACAACATTCAAGACCGAAAAAGCGAAACAATGCGTCTTGCAGATAACACAAACACACACCCCCGTCGGGATTCGAACCCGGAATCTTTAGCGTAGAAGTCGGTTGTTTACACCACTGCAGTCGAGGTCGTCAAAAAAGAATATATAATATCTTTATTTTAGAACAAACAATTGACCAAGTCCTCTACGTACCTACCTCCACATTACGTATTTTTTCAATTATAAGAACTGTTTACCAAAATCTGTGTAGGAAATCAAACATTTATTAATTGTACCAGGAAACACCAAAGTGCTGGTGGTTGCAATCACTCGTTGCTGATTAACGATGGCGCTACTATACTATACCCTGTAATTACATAAACTCACCGAATGGATCTGTGGGCGTCCCTTTGAATATGATCCTGTAGTTAGTGAGGAACAGAGCGCCCTCTGCCGGCAGCAGCGGCGCGTCGCGGCCGTCCGACACCAGGAAACAACGCAGCGCTGGTGGTTGCAGCCACTCGCCGCTGATTAACGATGGCGCCACTATGCGAGCCTAAGAACAAAGACGTCATAGTGTTGTAGAAGACTAAATAATCATATAGTTTATTATACAGGTAGTCCATCATCATATAATCATTGACGTCCACTGATGTATATTCCAAGACCAAGATGGATAGGCCCCACACATATTTATAACCAGAGCGATCCTAAGCCGCTTGTATATACACGTAGTTATAAGATATTAATACCTTCAGCGCTTCGTCAAACAACTACTTTAATGCGTTTAGTATATACGATAAAAAAACAAGCGTAAACTTTAAAAACAGTCAAGTAAGTAAATGACATAATTTCTATCCTGTCAATACCGCGAAACCGCTCGACATGCGGACCATACGGTTAAACCCGTAAAAATAGTTGACATGTGAAAGCCCGTTGTGAACTCGTAGTGCGTGCACGCCATTATTAGTTCTACACGTTACATATTGCGTCACATTTTTTTTAAGAACATACCGAGGTTTTGAAATCATTTGCGGGCAAAAACAGAAAGTGCGATCGCTTTCTTAAATCGGTTAATAAATTCGATTAAAAACCGCATTGGTTTGGCAATACTGCGGTCTTAGCCATAGATAAGAGGAACAATTAACTGACTTAATAAGAGGATTCAGACTTTGCCGACTGTAAACGCAGACTTAGTTGCCAAAACATAATACTATCAAGTTAATTTTAATCACCGTACCCGGATAGTGGCGACATATTCGCAACCTGTCACTCTCTGAGAATCAACATAAACATGCGAGACGCGGTGTGTAAAACCTCTGTCATCCCCTCTCGAGGGATTACGGCGTAAGTTTAAGTGTTATGTATATATGTTAGGTAATTTCTAAGATGGTGAAATTTTGTTCTGTATGCCTCACTCTCCGCATAAATTACCAGAGAAAACAGATTCGTTTCGGTATTGGATCCACAGTTATTGCATTGGCGGTGCTCTTGGCGTTCTCAGATATCAAGGGTCGTGTTAATTCGCGTCACTTTCCATCAAGTGAACCGTGTGCTTGTATTGACCATGACGTTAATAAAAATTAATGGTTCTACCTTTTGCATGGCGGGCAATCGTCTTAGTTCTCTTGCTACATGCTCCGTTGTTTCTAACTGCATATGCACCACGCCCGGTACCATCTGATGGAGACATCGCACGTGGCATGCTGACACGCCACCTTCTGTGCACACCTGGTGATATAGAATATAAATCATGTAGTTTTTTTACACTAATATTAAAATAAGAAACCGATTAAACTGATTTCAAAATTCTGTAAAATTATCCCTCAGTTAACAATTCATTACAATAATTTTTTGGGAAAATTAGTTTTACATCCATACAAAGCCGAAACGGGCCACTTTAATCAATATTTGGTAATATTTTTAACTGTTTTGCTGACGGTATCAGTATGGTATGGAGATTATTAAACTATGACTTATGGCTTAACCTTGTCAACAAATCTGGAGACCATCTTGATGACGTTGTTACCAGCTTCACCGGGATCCGCTTCCTCGAAACCTGACTCAGCATCAGCGCTGTCAGATTCCGCTACGCTGTATATGACAATATAAAAAAATGTCATTTGTTTGTTACATATTCCTGGGTCATCTTTTATTTTTTAACTTCAAAAAATAAAAGCTATTATTAAGTTTAAATTATTGTTGGATTTTTGGTACTAAAACTAATAAAAATCTTATACCTTGAATTTTCATAAATTTAAACTTTCACTAACAAACATTACCCACAATAATATATACATAATATTGTTCGGTATAAAATTATCCCATGTATTAATCACCTATTAGTAATGCTATTGCTGTGGGTATCTTCATCATGGTGTTGCCTCTCCAATGGCAACAGTAAATATACCATACGATTAGCGTAATGCACCGCTTGGCTGTATAGTGTTGACTCTTCGGATGCTATTAACTCTTTTTGTTTTTCTGTAAGAAAAAAAAACAAATAATATCCCCTCTACAACACAAACATTGATTTAGCCCTTAAAATTGAATCTTGTATCAAACTACGATATGTTGAAGCTATGAACTTTTATATTGATAAGATACAAAGACGGTAATATATAATAGATATTAATATTCAATTATTTTTCTTTTCTTTGTACATAAACCACAGTTATAAAAATTACCTGGTGAGTAAGTAGACCACAGCCTCATCTGTTCGGCGGCTATCTCTAACGCACTGGGCTCTGCTGCTTTCATTAATGATATGTAGTCTTCGTCTTCCCTGTTTGAATTTAAAAAAAACGCCACTCACTAAAAATATTCAGGCAACCACTCATTTTTAAATTAATAAAGCCTACTATATACTTTTACTGCTATATAATTATTAGAAGGCTATAATTTAAATTTGATTAATTTTGATTTTGTTACAGTTTTTGATTTTGTTTATTTATATTTTTAATATTTTTTTTCATGTATGTTCTATCCCGTTTTTTGTCATTTGTTTTTGTTATTATATTGGTAATGTTATTGAATGTATGGGTTATAAAATTTACGTGAAATAAATGATATTTTTAATTATTTAAATTTATTCGTAATGAAAACTTTGTCGGAAAATTTCATTATACTCACGTGGATTGATTTCATCATAATAATGCATCAAAACAAGAAATCTTGTAGTAAGGCTCATTATAACGTTGTCAAAAATATTCTGATTTAATTTCGACTTACCTGGGGCTAGGTGCCCTCGTGTGATGTGAAGGACTGGGTAAATATAAAGCTTTGATATCTTTCTGTACATCTTGATAGTAGGCAGCCTCCCAGAACTGCTGGCTGGTCCAAACCGCGTGCTCCTGTCACGACAAGATAAGTTACATTTACTAATCAACTTTTTCGTCAGTTTTTCACGCGTTCTACTGACAGACAGACAATGTCTTAACATTTCTAACTCCTTATTATTTGACATGAAAAAATCTTTTATATTTTTTCTCGCAGCACTAAATTAGCTTCACTAGATTTATGCAACAGCTTAAACATATACCGTCATTGAAAGTGAAATCTACACGCAATCTATAAAGATAACGCGGAAGGAAAAAAAAAAACAAATATATTATAATATTAACAATTACTTCACTATTTATAAGTTTACTAATGTTGCATTTACGCGGTATGGCCTATGTGCCTACCATGAGTTTTACCTTTGATTGCCGCTTGCGACTGCAGTTACAAATTTGTATGAATCTTTGTAAAGCGCCTCTAACGGATTGATGAGGAATTAAGATTGCTTATACCAAATCACTGTAGTAATCTATATTACCTGACGACTAGAAAAACAATACAAACTCATGGTAGACACACTGGTAACATAATAGCAGTATACGAGCTAATTTACTTTAAGTTAGTTCAGCATTACTGTGTTGTGTTGTGTCGTGACGGGTCAGAAGCGTTTCGGTTTCATACATTGAATGTGGTTAAGGACAAATTATTATGGAGTGTTGTGATGGTGTCGCAGCTTACTGTGTCTGTTTCTAAATATAATTAAAAGTGTCAAACCGACGCGTCATGACACACCACAAAGCAGTAGTTTTGTCTCTAGCTCAAAATTGTTTTTAGTTTCATCAGAAAAGTATATGCACGTTATTTCAGTGTGCGTAGAGTCGAGTTCGCTCAGTAAACACGATACGCACACTAGAACAATGTGCATGTACGCGTCTGATCATAGCTATGGCCCAACTGTCTTAGTGACATGGAATTACCTGTATACACATATACGCGTACTGTATAACGCCTGTGCAAAGTTTCCTGCAGTAGGCCGTGGCTAGAGGCAACATGGCCGCCGCTATTTTATGCTCGTCCAATGGCGTCGTCGACTGCAGGGCGCAGTTCATTAATCTGTAGCAAAAAAATTAATAAAAAATTACTCATAATTAACCTATGTATCAGGGTATAAATACAAAACATAGATAAATCATTAAATTAAAGTCATTTTAAGCAAATGTTACCAGTAATAGAAACAAAATTAAAAAAAAAATATATAATGTTTTCATGTAATCATCGGAATAACATATGAATCGCGTGATGAAACAATCGAAGTGATTTATGGAATGCTATCCTGTTATAGAAAAAAAACACATAATTTTTATATCAAATACATGACAGTGATGTTATCATAATTGAGCTGGAACATGAGACTTGTCATTATTAAAAGGTATATAAAATGTAACCATCAATTAAATTATCTATTCGCCTTAGTGTTTAGTCCTTAATAATCGGAGAATAATGAAAGTTTTCATATTATTCGTGTCGATTTGTAGCTTCTTCACCATAGCTTCCTGTCAATTAGATGCGATGATAGTAAGTTTTTTGTTTTATATCTGGAGGGCTAAAAGTGCCCATGTTATATAAATTAAAGAGCTTCTTTTTAAATATTTCGCTCAAAATTCCCCGTAATACGCTCATACGTTCCGTCAAATGGCTTAAATTTACCTTTACTTATTGATGCTTGCAAAACTCGTCTACTTTACTCGTCCCCGCAAAAACATAAAATTATTTGAATAGTCGCAAACGACATAGAAATGAACTTACGATTAAGCATACCAAAGTGAAATTTTAATAAAATGACTACTTTAAAAAGGGCGAAGGCAAATGGAAGGTGATCAACATGATGAAGTGCGAAAACGACGAAGACTACGAGATGCGACTAGACGTGACCAGGAAGAAGGTCAACAGGACACACGACGGTTTTAACGCAGACGCCAAACTGCCCTTCCCTATGACCGTTGAGGATTATGCCGTAAGTACGATAATCAAACATTTATAAAGGTAACTCACATACAAACTCTTTGGTACAATCAACCTTTTTGTCACTTATGGGAGTTTCTTGGCGGGAACGAGTAGTAGCGGTTAAAATGTTCTTATTTTACTGTTTTTTCTTGTCTATCAGCAAATTTGTATATGTAAATTATAGTGTTTTAACCAGTGACTATCAATAGGGCAATACAAGTGAGCTGAACGTGAAATAAGTCGATTTGGCTGTTCATTTCGTCATCTCCCAAGAAACTCAATAAAGCCTACAATAACAGTACTAGCACGTTACTGTAGGCAAATTCATAATTTCATCTTTCATTTTCCCTTTGACCTTTCATTATTCATCTCATCCCTCATCAAAACTTGATAGGAAATATTACTTGACACTGGCAAAATACTCATAGTTGTTGATATTGATGAACAAAAAAAAACTAATTATGGATTGTAGAAAACGATCAAACCATCCTATCTGTCATTTTTCTATTTCTACAAAGCTAAAAGATTGATTTCACCGATAATTCTATAAAATCAATTTAAATATATCGGTATATGCAAACAGTGAGTGAAAAGAAATTGTGCCTTTGAGTGAAAATAACATATACCCGTTAACGGGGGTTACCGAGTATTGTGCCGTCAAGCTGTGGCGAACTCGATTTAACCCCAGCCCGCGCGCCCGCTCTTAACGCCCGAGCGGGCGCGCATATTTTATACTTAGTTTATAAAATATATCGGTAAGAAACAACAAATGACGGATATATTTCAATATCATTTATTTGGTAACTTCACAAAAAAATACACTACCGCGATAACGCGATGCGGAATGCAAAGCGCCATCTATTAACAATAAATACTAAACAAAGTTTCAATCAAATACAATTGAATACTGATCGTTCATATTTCTTCTACAAAGGCCCGCATAGACATATGCAAGCACGTCGACGGCGGCTGCAAGCACTATCAGACAGTAAAAGACGATAGTTTCTGCATGCTTGTCAACAAGTTCTCCCAACCGAACTTCGAAGCTATACTCACCAACGCCGGCCTGGATCCACCTAATTGCCCGATACCAGAGGTATGTGAAGTATTTTTAATCTAGTAACCCTGGTTTTTGATGATGGTTTTGATATGATATTTGTTAAAAAAGAAATATATTATTTATCTACGAACACATACTATGGTAAGAGGAAGATTTTGTTAAAAGATTTATTTTTATCAATTCGTATTTTTCATGGTAAGGGGATGAAATTCGAAACAACGCTTTCCAAGATGAGTTTTAACTATGAATAGTTATTATTTAACTAAACCCTGAACCATAATACAGTTGCATGCCTAATGATCATGACCAGTATATACATATATTGTTCTAGTTTTAAATAAGACTATGATTTAGTATTAAGTAAATAAATAAACAAAATATAGACAAAAACATCCAATAGCGATGTCAGTTGTAATTTTTACTTCCTTAATCGATAATCTTATATTAACAGGGTGACTTAGTAGTGAGGGATTTCCTGTTCGATTACGATCAGCTACCGAAGAAAGCAGTGTACGGAAGGTTCACAGCCAGCGCCTACCTGTTAAAAGATGACAAGGAGCTGACCTGCATCAAGGGGACCTTCGAGTTCATCAAGAACGAAGACGATGAAGACGATTGATGAATAAACTTTGAATAATTAGTATCGTTTTATTTGTATCTTACAGTCAGTAAAATTAAATAAGTAAAAAAGTTCTTTAAACCAGGATTTAAACTACAAATTGAATTTTAAGCTATTCAATACCTACAAATACAATTAATGGCAGTACCAAAGGTTGTTCAGTGAAAAATACATTTAGTCAAATCTGATTTAACTAAATTCTAAAATACAGAAGACATGTGAAGCATGTATAATGACAATGTTATTTTACATGAATGTGCGTTACCTGACTAGCAGGTCGAACTGGTGATGGTGCAGCAGCTGCTTGTTGCTGGGCAGACGCCGCGCTAGGTCGGCAATGTGCGTTACCTGACTAGCAGGTCGAACTGGTGATGGTGCAGCAGCTGCTTGTTGCTGGGCAGACGCCGCGCTAGGTCGGCAATGTGCGTTACCTGACTAGCAGGTCGAACTGGTGATGGTGCAGCAGCTGCTTGTTGCTGGGCAGACGCCGCGCTAGGTCGGCAACTAGCGCCGCGCGGGCGTTGGGAGCGGCCAGCGCGCGCAACACGGCCGGGAATGACTTGCGCGCGTCCGCGTAACGGCATTCGAACAACGCTGATATGCAGCCGAGTAGGACCTGGTAGATGACAAGGGTTTACAAAAAATATATCGCAAATCATTCAAAATAATCTAATTTTTGAAATAACTTGGCTAAGAATGTCGATTTCTGGTTATTTTTTAGGGTTCCATACCAAAAGGGTGAAAACGGTACCCTTTTAATATCCCTCCGTTGTCCGTCTGTCTATCTATCTGTCAGCGGGTTGTATCTCATAAACTATAATATGCTCGCTATTGCTTTGTCAATGACATAAGAGCATCCGCTATTTTTTACAGACACGAGGTCTATGGCTGCGGACCTTGAAAGCCATAGATACTTGGCGTCAACAAATTTTGCGATAGGTAAGATTTTTTTTAAATCAAAAGTAATTAAATTATTTTCGAATATATTAGCAAGAATTACATATTTTTTAATCAAAAACTAAATAAGAATCCAACAGTTTTTCGCCATATATACACTTCTGGACACATCTATTGGCCCACCTTGCATTTTCAGTTTCGTTTGGTCCTATCAAAAAATTTATATTAGGTCGAGCAAAAAGTTTTTATGCAGTTTTGAACCTGGGACATTCATAATTTAATTCAATAGTCTTTTTTTTAATTTCGAACACAGAATTTAAAGAAACAAAAGACAATTGGGAGCCTGTTCGTTGATATCAAACAATGGAATACTAAGAAAACTCTATTTTATTGGTTTACTTGGATTTAATTGTGAAAGTTGAAAGTGTGATTTTTCTGTTTGGTTTTGCAACAAACATTACTTATTCTTAACATTAAGGTGAGATTCTATCAATAATCTATGGATACTTCGCCTGAAGTCGCCGCCCAAGCTGTGGCACTTATCCAGGCCGGACACAGCCAAAGAAATGTGAGTGCTCAACGTAATTTAAGTCGATCTGCGGTCCGAAATGTCTAACGGAGGTACCTAGAGACTGACGGCTTTGTTCGTCGCCAAGGAAGGCCACGATCTCGGGTCACAACTGAAAGTCATGAATCGATTCATCGTGACGACCAGCTTGAGTAATCGTCTCCTTGCCTCAATTGAGATACAAAACCAACTTCGCGACTTCCACGGAGTATCTGTGAGCGCTCGAACTGTTCGGAGAAGGTTAAAAGAACGCGATATGGTACCACACAAGCCAGCTAATGGCCCACAACTAACGCGAGCTCACCGAACAGCGCGCCTTCATTTCACGCGCACACATTTAAATTGGACTCAGCAGCATTGGAGCTGGACTCTTTTCTGATTAAGTCTAAAATTGCGTTAAAAGGCAATGATGGAAGGAAGAAGGTCTACCGACGTAAGCTAGAGCGTTTTGCACGGTGCTGTTTTGAAGAGAGGGTTGATATGGCGGTGGCTCATGGACTGTCTGGGGCGGTATATATATGAAACTCAACTTGAGGTTGTTATCGGACCACGGCTGCCAACTTTAAATGCTGAAAGGTACATTCGTGAGTGCTTAGAACCTCACGTGATGCCATACGCCGACTATGTGGGCCCAAATTTCCTTTTTTTGCATAATAATGCAAGAGCTCATACGGCCGGCATCGTCAGGGAATATCTTCGGGATGTGAACATTACAGTTATGGACTGGCCAGCCAGAAGCCCAGACATGATCCGATTGAGCATATGTGAGATGAGCTAAAAAGACGTGTTAAGGCTCGTCAGCCAGTTGCCCAGACGATGCAGGAGCTGAAAACTGCCATAGAAGAGGAATGGGAGATGATCCCTCAAAATTTCATAGAGCGGTTGATAAACTCTATGCCTAATCGTATGAGAGCTGTCGTAGATAAATCAAATTTTATTTGATAAAACATGTTTTTTATTCAAAAATCGACTGCCTTCATCAAGGCGCATACCCGATTTGTTAAGCGTAGCTCCATGTCGTGTGGTATTCTGAATTCAAATTTAAAACAATCCGATCGAAAAAGATGGTAAAATGTATCAGGTTTAAAACTGCATCAATAGTTTTTGTTCAACCTAGCAATCATATTTAGGTAGGGGCCATCGAAACCTAAACTCTAAGGTGGGCCAATAGATGTGTCCATAAGTGTATTTTTTTTCAATCATCCTTCAATCAGTATTCAAGATGCGTGAACAGAATGAAACTATCAAAACTTTCAAATGTAAAGTATTCCTGTTCATCTCGTGTTTTTATTAAATAAAGTCATATAACAATAGTATGAAGACATGGAACACATGTAATAAAGTAATTTTATATACTTATTGACTATCTCTGTTTTAATATACTCAAAATTAAAATTCACTAAGTTTTAAAACTAAAATCCACTTGTGAATAATCTATAAAAATATCTTATAAACTCTTGAACGATGATACGGAACACTTCATGTACGAGTCCGACTCGCACTTGACAGATTTTTATATTAAGATTTCAATCACAGAGTTTGGATGCTATCCACATCTAAGATAAATGCGTAGTTTCGCTTAGAGTAAGTTTTGATTTTCAAGGTATTTAGGTAAAACTAATGATGGAAATCAGAGATAATTCGTCTACAATTTATGAATTCAATAAACTTAATATACGAATATATTCTAAAAATAAATGTGAACATTACCTCTAATCTCCTAGCGGAGTTCGTGACTAGATATTGATGTAGTTGAGCAGCTCCGGCGGGCGGAGCCGCGGGCGGGACTATGCGTGGAAGAGGCGAACGAAGTGCTGACATCCTAGTAAGAAAGACATGTATTGTGACAGTGTAAGTGTATATTACGTAGAATGGTAAATATATAAATTAATTCTCACTTTTCTGTAATGGTTGTTATAAAGTGTATTAATAAATTAATAAATATTTTGAGAAAAGTGTAAATTTTCAAGTAAACTTTTTTTTTAACGTACAAAAGATTTTGGAAAGTGGAGTTTTAATAATGTAGAAAATTTGTGTGAAAGTGTATAAAAATAAGCAGGCATAAAGATACGCTACTATTTTTTTTTAAATTTACTTAAAAATCTACACTTCTATCACATGAATACTTTTCCATCAATGTTTAAGATAAAGTCAAAATGTTTTTTTATTCGAATAGACTTAAACACTTTCAAACACAGTTTAACCCAAACAAACATTAAAAAAAAGTGATTTAAAGTCACCTAGTATTAGCGTTATTCTCTGTGTGTGTTTGTATTAATTGGTTGACTCTTGCTTCATCTAGCAATGGGAACGGAGGCTGATGTATACGTGATGCTGCCCCTTCCGGCGGACGCAGAATTCGCTGTTGGTAGGTCTAAAAAAAATATTTTATTACAATCATAATCTAACTTGGATTTTTTTATTTATTAAACAACAATATAAATTTACAATTATTGAAGAGATTACACAAAACATAGAGAAACAATATTGTTGCAAAGACTACTCGCTGAGTTGCTATGAGTCCTTTGCCTAGAAAGGCTGTCTCGCAGGTACACTTTTTTAATGTTTATCTTTTATTTGACTTAACGCGGTCTGTCATCTAATTCATTTACATATTATAACTTTTCACTATCTATCTGTTATTAAAGCAGGGGCTACGCCGCCTACGGGAAACTAATAACGAAGCTAATTACTCATAAATTAATTACTGATTGTGTTTCTAACAATACATAAATAAATGTTTAGTTATATTAAATTATAACGTGCACGGAATTTTTTTAGGACTCAATCAAAACATTCAGGTACTTTATGTTAGTATTCACATATCTTATATTGTATTGTGAATGGACATTTATTGTAGACATAGGCTATATCATACTTTTTCACTGCTCCCTAAATATTTGAGATTAATATCAGCCTGTTATCTCAACGCGTTCCTGAGAAAAATGGGTATTGCAAGACGGACGGACGGACAGACGACAAAGTTATCCAATAAAATTACACACACTTATTCATACTACTGGTTGACATCGAACTGTGAACTCGTGACCACACCCCTGTCTGTCAACCCTTTGATAAAAAATATTTATGCCAATTTAGTTAATCCGTCAACTAAATTTCACAACGATCCGATCAACAGTACAATTTATTATAGAACACACATACAAACAAACGCTGTAAGTAGACTATTGAGAACTTGGCTCGCTCGTTCCACTATCATTTATGATGCTCTTGTATCATAAATACCTGCGGGTTAGGATTCTCGTTAAGATGCAGTTGCATCGCCAGTTCTTGTATATGCTGTAACTCACGATCAGGGTTCAAGGATTCCAACCGAAGCTGCTCCGGGAGATTACTGTTTTATAACAATAAAACAATTAAGAGTGTTACATTTATAATTTATCATTTATTTAAATATTAAATAAAATTAATAATAATTTATTTAAAGATTTTTTAGTTATTCATAAGTTACGTATACGTACGCACGTAACGAACGATGAGTATTTTTTTTGTTTATTTATTTTCTCTAGTTTCACAGAAAAAAAATTAACTACACATTTGATGAGAATACTTTTACTGATATGTATAATCTACAATCGTATGACCACAAATTAATCGAAAGAATCAATATGTTACTGTTGCTTTCTATCTCCTATATCGAAACTAGCTAAACACCACTTTAAGTAGAATATCTACTAACGTGACCAGATCGTCGAAGATATCGGTGGACCTCCAGGGCGGGCCGCGCTCGCTGACTAGGTGGTTGAAGAACATGGAGTCCAGCACCCTCCTGGCGAACTGACACGCGGCTAATCCTCGAGCACCGAGCCAGCCCTCCGCGTGGAATGACAACACTACTGTTGGCACCATGCGAATCACCGTCAGGAAATGCCTGGAAAAATAGTCTTGTTTTAGACACACACAGAAACATAATTCATACGCATACACTAAACATATCAAGTGCCTTATCAGACCAAACTATGAGCGTTGCCAGACCTTACCGTGGAGATTTTGGCCAGGAAATCCCTAGGAGTCAGAACTGTTACACATAGGTAAATATTGAATCATAGTCAGGAAATGTCTGGTTAGACAAAATTGTTATAGCTTCGTGCGTTAGGATTATTTTTGTTTCCTTCAGTCAGGAAGTGCTTGGAGGGACAGATATGTTTCACACAGATACATTGAGGGTGCAATGTAAAGATTTATAAATCATACAAAAGCAGCTGAAGAATCAGAATTGAAGCTCCCAACCTGTATCCTTGCAGCAGTCTGGCCAGCGTCCTCATGAACACGCTCCTGATCTCCTTGTCCAGCATATGGGGAGCAGAGACTGCTGGCGCTGGTGGTGGAAATGCAGCATCAGCTGGCCGAAGCTCTGGCTGCAATACTAAAGCCAACGCGCGCTGCAGTGCTCGAAGCAAGCAAGGCTCTGGAGTTGGTATGCTGACTCCTGCTGGGATGTGCAGGGAACCCACGTCCAGGTCTGCTACTATTACGTCCAGCTGTTGGTGAGACACGTTATAAATTGGAGTTAGGGCAAGACAAAGGTGTTTCGAGGGTCTGTAACAAGTGGAAATTTCTCATAACAGGAGTAAGATTATTTACGAAAATAATTCAAATCAAACTTGGATACTTATTCAGGTATTTGTTTGTTGTCAAATGTAAGAGTATTTTTTTTACATAGCTTATCATTTTAATCCATCATATAACATCGTAAGTAGAAAAATCACAACTGGGTCCAATCTCACTCTAGAACAGTACCAGTTAACATAACTCAAAATGTTTTACACTCACCAAATCGGACACCTCCTCCTTCAACTCCGAATGCACTCCAATCAGAAACGGAGTGGGGGTAGACAGAACCTCTATAAGGCCAGCTGGCAATAGTGGGATGTAAACATGTGCGTATCGGAATGGAAACATTAAGGCAGCCAGCGCTCGGCAAGCCGCGTAAAGACGAGCGGCCGCTAATGAAACTAGCAGCACTTTGTGCTCGCTCATCACCGCGCACCACAGGGTCACGGAATTGTGGATGCCTAGAAGGTAAAAAAGAAAAAGTTTTTTATTCCACTTCAAGCGCTAGCCTATAACCCGTCCCCAATTACTGACCACGCCCTTGATGTATTAGAACCAAGAGCAAAAGATGTTCTGCCTCTCGTACTAGTAATTACTATCCAATCTCTTAAACCGAAACATAGCGAACTGCTTCACTCACAGCATAAAAATATAGAATGATACCAACCCTGATGACCTGGCACAGTGATTAAGGCAGCGTGCTTTTGAGACGCAATTACAGTCTTTTTTTATTCCTCTCATCCCTGTGAATTAACCATCACTTTTATGACAGAGAGAGAGAGAGAGAAGTATCTCGTTTTGCGGGCTATATTACTCTATTTAGCGTGCTTTTTATATTATAACATAACATAAGTCGAACTCACCTAGCAATCTAAGCAGCATGTACACGGAAGTATTTGTGACAGGCATGGGCGGTGCCGCGGGGGGCTGGAGCGCCTGACGGTCCCCCGCGCCGATACTGAACCGCACCTGGGGGCCCCCCGCCGGCCCGACCAGCACGCATCCCACCAAGTTACCAACCAACGTCTCCAACGGCACCCCGAGGTTTTCCACCCAAACGGTGTATATTATGCCGAGGCAGTTCTGGAAATAATTATGAAACATGGTTTATATTCGTAAACAAAACAAAAACTAAGAGATTTTATTAATTTTAACTGAAGAAATAGAAGTTTAGGTTTGGGAACAGTGACCGGACTAAACCAACAACGTACAGCTCATACCACTGAACAGTTTGGATAAAAAATGACACACAAGCGGAAACGGAATGACAGAAAATTCCCTCTAAACGGGAGAAATAGAGGATGAAAGTTCGTATGATTGCTCAGTGACGCTGATCTGAGACTTTTTACCATAAATAAACTAGTGTACTTACCCGGAATGTATCGATGTACTCTTGCCTTGAGACGATGACGAGACATTTGGGCGCGTACATGATGCTGTGGTGGGTGATGTTGGATACTGCTCTGCTTGTGGAATCCAGGGACTCCTCGTCCTGGAACCAAAAAAATTGCCCCTATTTACTTTCAAAATGTAGTCCTGACTAATGATATTATACCTAGTCAGGTCATAAATTCTGTCACATGTTTAATATAAAATAATTGAAACAAGTTTATTCATTATGTAACCATTTATATACCAAAATGAACTTAACAAAACATAGATTCTTATGACACTAAAGTTTATACAAAATGACCTCTGTGATTTTGAATACAGGCCTTCAATCTGCGCGGCCAGTCGTCTATCGCAGCACGATCGAGGTCCATGTCAATATCGGCGGCTGCCTCCAAATTGAGATGAGGCTTTGAGCACGCCTTTTCCTCCAAGTGTTGCCATATCTTGTAATCTAACAGATTCAAATCTGGACTGGAGGAGGGCCAGTCTTCGTGCCCGATGAAGTCGATTTCACCCGCCGCCAGCCAGTCTTGTGTACTCTTCGCTCTATGAGCTGACGCCGAATCTTGTTGGAATACCCAGTGCCTGTTATTGAACATGGTATGAGAAACAGGTTCCACAAGGTTCGTCAGGACTGTATTTTGACACACAACTGCATTAGTTTTTACACCTTTCTCACAAAAATGGACCTCTGTTAAGCTCCAATAAGAAACTCCCAACCATACATGAGCGAGGATGGAAAATGACCTCGTTGGACACGCGGAATACGGTTGCTCGCTTCTTCACTACTGTGTGCGTACACCTTATCATTTTGTTTGTTGTAGCTCTCTTCCGCGGTTAAAATTTTTTCATCCCAAAAAAAAAAAAATCCCTATATTTTTTTCCCGCGTACCGCTTCAACAAAGCGCGGCATCTCTTCAGTCTCAGGTCCATTAGACGAGCATTCAAAACATGTCCCGTTTTTCTTCGATATGCCCGAAGCCCTAAGTCTTCACTTAACACCCTTTTCACCGTGGTTCTGCTTAACCCCATCTGAAGGGCCAACACTTTCTGCTTACGTTTGGGATTTCTTTGAATTCGCGCCTTCACAGCTTTTATCACTGCTGGAGTCCTAACAGACCGAGGGCGACCACTTCTTGACCTGTCATCTACACTAAAGTCTTCATTGTATCGTTTGATGGTACGATAAACGAATCTTTTGGTTATATTCAAAATTTTCAGTTTGTCAAAAATTTGAATTGGCGCGTAACCGCAACGATGCAACGCAATAACTACAACACGGTCTTCTTTAAGCGTCCACTCCATATTTAAAAATGAGTAAAATTCTAAAAAGTATACATTTTGATTTTCATGAACAATTCGAAATTCGAATTCAATAAACTTTTTTATGGCCAGCATTCTAAAAGAAAAGTTTTTACTGTGTGACAATACTTATGACCTGACTGTGTACATAACCAAGAGGCAGATATGTTATAAGCATGAGCTTAGTGAAGACTGGAAAACTTCTCAGGTGGGAATTCATTCTTTAGTTGGTTCTATCTTAGGCTGAACAGACAAATAATTTTCCTCTTATTCTTTCATATTGTTATAATAGTGGTAGTCATATTCATATCACTTGACAAGTGTTAAAAATTTGTATGCGTGTGTGCCGCTATGTTCGAAACACTTTTTTCGATTGATCTGTAAGCAAATAACATATCAATGATTTGTGACATCACTGGTCCTGACTGACTTTCAACGCTCATCCAAAACTACTCATTTCATTAAGTCCAGGATCAATGCGATGTCCGAAATCACTAAAGATCATAAAAACATTTGCTGAACACGTGATGCGGATTTCTTCTGACTGAAAATTGTATGGCGATAGGATCAAAACCAACCTAACAAACAAATGAAAGAAATGTCAACATCTTTATTGTAACAATAAATTATGTTACGATGAATAATGCTACCCGCATGTGCGTTGGTACTTATTTACCTACTGAAAATTGTATTATTTCCTTAGTCGAGTAATTTTCGAGCTGACAAGGAAAAATGGAAATTTTCATCGTTGACGTTTGAAGGGTAAAGACTAGGTTGTTTCGTCTTTTGTGATTGTAAAATTTCTGATGAAACGTCTTTTTTAAACAAATAATGCCACAAACATTCACTCAGCTAGAGTTAGTAAGTAGCAATTATTTTAGACCACTAGCTTTTGTCCGCGTAGAAGTCGAAAATGGTTCTAATAGGATTTTTAATTAATTAACTTTTATCTTAATAGGGCATGGCCTACGAGTTATTACATCTGTACAATAATATAAAAGCTATATTATTGAAGAGATTCATTAAAATCCATTCAGCAGTTTTTGCGTGAAAGAGTAACAAACATCCATACGTCCTTACAAACCTTCGTATTTGTAATATTTTGGTAGTACATAGTAGTCATTTATGAGTGTGTGCCTGGTAAAACTATTTTTACATCGGTATATTTGAATTTCATTACCTATCTAATCTTTTGTTAATGCACAAAGCCTAATACTTATTTTTATAGAACGCCTACTACTACGTACTACTCGTACATTGCGGTGACTGCTTCCCATCGAACGAACCAAATGCAATTTTACCGACATGGTGTTATTAAACTTTCTTTAAAAAACCATACATTTGTAATAATATAACAAACATTTCTATGTAAAACAGAATTATAAATTACCGACCCGCATAAGTCCCTGTTCTTTATTGAATTTGACAGACGAGAGTTCATAATTCGGGGGCTCGAATAACATTGAATAACTAATATTCTTTATGAGCAACTTTTTATATTTTTGACCTATTCATATTGTAAGGGGAACAAATCCGTTTTTGTATTATTTTACACTCGTTTTTTACTGAACAGTTTCGTCTTGAGCTTTTATGGAATTGGTTTCAAATAACCGTAAACATTTTTTTTTTCCCCAAAAACATTACAGTAAAAAAATACATTCTGTAATATAGTAAAGTAATATTGTTAGCAGAAATGCATTTAAAATTGCAAAACGTTAAAAGCATTAAAAATCAGATTAGCAATTGTGAATTATCCATACTTTTAGATTCAGAACACATCATATTTTTATTGCTTATTATTAAGTTCGCCTCGCGAATGCGTAACGTGTTTTTTTCTTACCATCAAGTTTTTTTTTTAAACTTATAAATAAATATAAACAGGTTTTCTTGCAAAATAAACGTCTTTTTTTCACGTTAAACGTTTGACCTACAAAAAACGGTCATTACGCAAACATAAATTGCACTGCAATTTGTCAACTACTTAAAAATAACAAGTGTTTTCAGAATTACATCCACTATTTTTACATACAATAGGATGCTTTAATCGTGCAGTTTAAAACTGAAACGTATTAAAATTTTGTGCTAACCGAAAGTAAGTAAAAAAATCAAAAAGTTTGTTCAATTCAATTGTTGTTTTATTATTTTTCTTACAAGTAGAGAACAACGATTAACATATTAATTATAAAACAATAAACTACTTTACTTACTGAAGTTTTACAATCTTAATGAATAAAAGCAACATATTATTTAATTCAATCAATTTCATCCCTTATCTACTGATTGTACCTACGAAGGGATGTTGGTCGTCCAACATATGGTTTACAAAATAACAGGTTTTTAGGTCAAACGTTGAACATGAAAATTTCAGTTTTTTTACATAATTGAACTAACCCTAACTAACTGCAACAAAATGTACTATAAAATAGTATAGGCGACGCGATATATTTTCGCTTTCATTAAGTACAGCAGGGTCGTTGAATCCGTTAGCTGAAGCAGAGCGGCATCCGCCGGAGACCACGGAAGTGGTGCCGCCGCACTGCATAGCAATGAACTAAGACATAGTACATACACACGGCCATGGATCAACCTAACCTATTTGAACTTTGTAAGGTTCTTAAGTTGAACAGCATAAGGCTTTATATTGCACTTTTTGTGTGAAGCTTTATAGGCTGTCTGTAGAAAGAGAAACATCAATATTGCAATAACACTTGAGTTGTGATTACCTAGCTAAACTACAACTACTTTTCTCAGGTGATCTATGAGCGAGATCGTCTGGGTTGGTGCCACCCTTCTATCTTTTTCTGCCGTGAAGCACTCCGCTATGTTTCGGTTCGAAGGATTGGAGAGCCAGTATAATCATCGGCATGAAAGGTACATCTTTACCTCTACATGGGCAACGCAATGGCGGTGCTCTTGACGTTCCAGACATCAATGGCATCGTCGTGTCAATAGGCAGCGGTATTACTTTCCGTCTGGTTAGCCGTCTGATTGTTTGCCCGTGATGTCGTATAAATTAAAATAAAATAGAACTAGTTAATACATTTATCTCACGAGTGCATCAAGGTCGGATGAAAACAATTGTTATAGCACAATCTAAAAAAATGTCTTAAGATGACCCTGATTAATTAAGTTACGAAAAAGCTCTACATTTGCAAATAGACTTAACCCGTATAGTAATGAACAATGCAGATATGTCCAACTTCAGAGCTCTCACAAGTCGTGAAAAAAAAATGGCCAATCTATGAAGAAGAAAAAATGAGCTGTGATAAGGGTTATAACCAGGGTGGTTTTTAATAAGCTCGAAATACAACCATTGTGCAATGCAAAGAAAACAATAACATTAGGACCTAGACTCAAATCAAAAACAAGTTTAAATTCCTTGGGCATAAAGCATATTTAAATCATGATCTTAATATGATTAACGAGTCGTAGATGTTAGATTTTTTTCTTTTTAAAAGTTGGGGTTTGATGGTAGGCAAGCAACTGTTTTTTGTAGCAAAAGGCTATATGTTTGTATACGTTTCAACTTTTACAAAAAAAGGAATTGAGTAAAATAACGTACAACAAGGAGGATATTACGCTAAGTTCGAAGCTGAGAACACACTAGCACATACCGCGACAACAACGTATAGACTAATAGAAGAAACACCCAATATGCAATATGACAAATATTATTTTTAAATAGTGGCCATTACTATTAACGCCAGTGCTGCTCTATGACGCGAAAACTTTGCAGTATATTAGTAAACGTATTCCATATTGCCTAGCAAATATTAACAGAGATGGGAAGTAATTTACTTCTAACCTCACACACTCTATGTTTACTCGACTAACGCACATGTTGGAAACTTTAATGAGATGTCTTCCTCTACGAAGAAACTTTGTGGTTGATGGGAAGAAAGATTAATTTATTTGATAACAGCTGAGGAAATGTTTAACACCTTAACATATTATTATATCTGTTATCGGTATCGAATCTGGATCTTTTGTAGTATTCTATATATGTATATGTTCGCAATTTATGCCATATCGTAGTTTAGCACCTGCGATACAACATTTAGCAATCATAGTGGAAGTATGAAACAATGTGTGTGTCGTTATGTGGTTATCATTATAGGCCAGTCAGAATATGAAACAATGTGTGTGTCGTGATGTGGTTATCATTATAGGCCAGTCAGAATATGAAACAATGTGTGTGTCGTGATGTGGTTATCATTATAGGCCAGTCAGAATATGAAACAATGTGTGTGTCGTTATGTGGTTATCATTATAGGCCAGTCAGAATATGAAACAATGTGTGTGTCGTGATGTGGTTATTATTATAGGCCAGTCAGAATATGAAATTACTAAAATTACAAATGAAAGCACCGAATAACCAACACGCGCGACATTCATCACTGAACCATTGGTTTTGTGCATGTACCTCAATAAATTAGATAAATCATACTCATTTTACTGTAGCTCTATTGACAAATTATCGTAAATCATTTAGCGAAATCGAAAAGTACCCGAGCACATTGATTTCTCTCATGCCAGTACATTGCTTTTTTCATTATTATGAACACTATTAAAATTGATAAAATATTTTATAGGAAAACTGGGACCCTAAAACAACAACTAGATTCTAAGTAAGACAACTAATATAGGGGCAACATCTACGATTTTTATAACAGTCCTCACTTTATAGATAGATATTACTCATTAGAGTTTAAATGCAGATTTAAATGACAAAAAAAAACTATTATAACTGAACGGTTTTATTTAGCTTGACCAGTTTGTTTCGATCAAATTTAGCGATTGAAATTTTACCCCCTTCCCGTTGACAAATCGACCTGATTTTTGGCACTCACCATTAGTTGTGATGACAATACAATATATTCAGTATCATTGTACCTTTATCCAAAATGGCCGCTGCTACAAAATGGCGGACTACATGTTTTATCACAACCCCCTGAATATGGGTATCAAATGAAAGGGCTTGACTGGAAGAATGTAGTAGACCATGAAAAAAAATGCAAACAAAAAACAGAGAAAGACGTTAATTTCAATAAAACCGTTTAATTTAAAACATTTTAAAATTATTTTATGGTAAAGTTATATGTATCTTCATAATGACATCATAAACTCACATCGTAATTAATCCCTCGAGCGGGATAGGCAGAGATGTTTAACACCGCACTTGGTATGTTTATGTTTAGTCCCGGTGCGACATGTTGAGAATCCGTCGCCACTATCCGGGTATCTATCATCGAAACTACATGTATCCTTTTTAAATTTTCATATTCAGCGTGGACTTCCAATGAGGAAATAGGTTTTCTTTTAAAATAAGAATACAAGTTCTAATCGAGCAAGTAGGTTTATTATAAAACAAACAAAAGCACGTTCTAATGAGCTTCCGAAAGACAACACACACACGGACAGACAATTCATTATTGATTACATAAAATAAACTTTGAACCTTATTATAATTAGCACCATAATCATTATCACTTTACACATTTACTTAATTGGATATTAAATAAATTACATGAGACAGTATTTTAACCTTTTTTGATACATTTATTACAAATTGGAAATATATTTTTATTAAAAAATTAAACTAAGCTGCTAAAGGCAAAAAAAAAACCTACGCGTGTCTAAAATAAAGACAAAAAATACTATTAAAAAACTACATACAAAAATAGAGTGTTTAGTCCAACAAAAAATATACAACGTAAATAACAAACTGTAGTAACATTATTACCAATTAAATTACACCGCGGAACGATTCGATAGGGCAACACTGTTAATTGACCAAAAAAAACATTTTTTGCTTAGCTGCGATGAATCGGTGAGTCACTGTTAATTAGATCAAATTTAAAAAACCTTGAGTAAAAAATTACCTTTGCTTTACATTGACTTGCAAATCGTGCGAAAGCCGCAAAGGTGTACGGACGCATTTGTTTGAGGTTTTTTCTTAAGATTTAAAAATAATTGATCATTTTAAACTTAACTAAAATACTTCAACAATGCAATGTATTTCTTTCCTGTGGCAACAATAAAAGTCGCAATTTTCTTAATGTTGAACAGTGAAGCTTCTATTTGAAAAAAAAAATACTGTAAGATTAGAACGAATGTGAAAACAAGAACCGTCAATGTACCGCACCTAACCGCCACTAATTAATAAATAGCGTGTTACTCTCAAAAATAATACCACATCTCGTCGGAGCTGGGTCATTGACCTTTACAAATACCTAAATAGCCAGACTGTAACGATCCATCCTGACCTAAATACCTAGAGGTTTACAATAGGCCTTCATAGGAAACCATTCTCATATAGAATCTACATACTTCCTTACTAATAAATTTTACGGTACTATTGTGTTGACTGTCTGCACTTTATATTTCTGTATAATAGTTAAAACATTAAAAGAGTTAATAAATATTGAAGTAGATAATTAAAGATTAACAACTACTTACTTACTAACAAAAAAACATTTTCGCGGTAGAAATCGCACGAAAAAAGCTATCCCATACATAAGATTAAACAAGAATTGTTAAACAAATGCAATTTATTTTTAGCAAAGCTATTAATTAAACTTAAAATTGTATGTCATCGATACGAAGCCATAGCTAAAGATGGAACTATTAAAGTTAAAAACACACGTTTCTTCCGTTTCATGTACGACCATGCATGTTTTGTCGACCTCCGTGGCGCAGTGGTGTAAACAGCCGACTGCTACGCTATAGGTTCTTGGTTCGGCGGGGGCGGTACTTTGTGTTATCTGCGAGACGCATTGTTTCGCTCGCCGGTCTTGCATGTAGTATTCTTATCTACGTAGTTTATACCATATCGTTGCTTAGCACCTGAGACACAAATTCTTACGATACTTACGCAGATACTTACGGTTGAGTCAATGTGTGTGTCGTGATGTGGTTTATTATTTATTATTATTGTGTACGTATAAAATAAAAAATCTAACATGTATCAGTTTTATTATACTGACAAGAATATAGTAGCCTTTTAAACCAAACTTCACCCACTATTCATTATCTTTTGTAGGTATTTTTCTTATGTAAATTTCGCAAATAAGTGTTAGCTACAGTAAAAAATGTGCATCCCATATCTCTCACTAATATTATAAATGTGAAAAAATGTCACTTGGTTTGCTACTATATTTATTTCAATGGTATATCATTGAAAACTTTACTTCAGATACTTTTTGTTATTCTACTCGTGCGAAGCCTGGTCCGGTATATATATGTTTGTGTGCTTTCACCTCTGTCAGTCATTTCTACGTTATATATATTAAAGCATTATGTAACATTATTATTATGTTGTATTGTTTGTTTTTATTTACTGTTATTCATAATTTATTATGTTCATATACATATTATATAATAATTTGTTTGAACATTAATTTTTAGCCTAAATTTGTACTCGATTACTGACTTTTCTAATGTCAGATTTTTTTTTGCCTACTGTCTTCACCTTCTTTGTAGTGACAATTCACTTGTTTTTAATACTATAATTGTTCACGAATTGCATGAAAAAGTGTTCACTATGTTGGTGATCATTTTTAAATAAAATAAAAATATATACTAGTCTACAGACCACAGGAGATGCGTGCGAAACAAAATGATGATAACGCATAATAAAATTTTACGTTACACACGATTTCATGTTAAATTAGCGAGGTTAAATTAAACAAATTTATACAAACGATTTACTATTGTAAAGTTATAGATAATAGTTAGTTAGGTTTTATCCTATTACCTTCATCACTAAGACAGCTTAAACAGAAGGAGAACACGAAACAAAATTCCAAATAAAATTATTTTTATCGAAACAAACTTAAAAAATCAATCATACAAACTATTTTAGTACTAATTTAAACTAACAAAGTTTATTTAAACATGCATATAAATAGAAAAATACAGAAGTTAAAAGTTTATAAAATATTCAGGACCTGTCAGAATTTACAAGTTTTCACGAAAATACCAGAACGAGCCGGGAATTTAGCACGAAATTGCATCAAAGATTTCAAAGTTAATTATTCTTGCTCACCCTACGCTCTGATATAATTAGGACTGAACATACCCCTCATACGTAAACACCATTAAGTCAGGGTGTAAACACGGCAGACAAATTGAATTATATTCACCGTAGACTCCAGCCACGTAGCAACACACATACATAGAAATATTTATTATAAACGTATAACACAGTGGAACTAAATAAGCATTCTAAGCACGTATACTTAACTGCGAACAAAACGTTGTATACAATTGTACGCATCATTTATTCTGACTTCTTTAATTTCTTGTAAAAAAAAACCATCAGAACTTACAAAAGGATTTAATTTTATTACAACTCCAAAGAGGTATTGCAATATTTGAAATTATTCATAAAACTGAGAACAAATTCAATTCAATACAACCATACTAGAATGAAACTCCGCAAAAGCTATGAATATTTAATTCAAAGCCATATAAATTTAAAACAATACAGTGTCCATCTCTATTAACCGTCCTGCCCCAGTTCTATATTAATAGCTCGGTTCAATACCTCATATTGTTGTAGATTCAAGCAGCCATATTGTGGCTTTTGTGCAAATAAGTGGCACAATAATCATATTCTATTGTTAGGGAATATAATTCGCTTAAAGCCACTTTACTATTCATACACCAGCTTGTATTGATGTAATGTTTAATAATATGTGGTAATTTGCCCTAATTTATACTTATCATAAGGTACAGACGTGGTAGCTCAGTTTGTTACATGCCTTGGTTAACCTACCGACCCGAACCGACAGGTCGTGGGTTCAAGTCTCGAGTTGCCGTACATTGCCTTGCCATTTTGTCCGGATAGTTTGTTCGCAACCTGTCACACTGGGACTCAACATAAACATGCGAAATGCGGTAACACCTTTGCCTACCAATCTCGAGGGATTAATTACGGCGTGAGTTTTATGTATCATAAGGCATAGGCATGCTCTAGTGTGACTGTCGGTCGATAGCAAATTAAGAGTAAGAGTGTACTCCTAAACCTTTAAAATCCATTTATGAAATATAGATAACATGATTTTATAGAAATCAAATCAAATTATACTAGGTATTTTGATGGATGCAATCGGAATGATCCCAGTTGAAAATTTGCGAGAGCCATATGTCTAGTCTAGCGGATCAAGATTACAATTTAACGTTTAAACAACGCTACACCAAAATGTTAATTTTGAATCAAACAGTTAGCCAAAACAGGCCAAAAGATGTTTACAAAACGGATGTTGTAAAATAAAGGGAGGGTGAGTAAGACATGAAACATATCAATGAAAATACTAAAATAACTCTCATTGTGCTACGAGGAAATGAGGAAGCGGTGATGAAAATTATACACCATTTTAATAAACGTGAGGTTATAATGTTTAAAATTATTGATATCAAGCTGAAGTGTATTAATTTGTGTGTAAGTTCCCTTACAGTATAATTCATGTTAATAAAAATGTTCCATTATTTTTGCTGACACTATTACTTTGGTGTCACCTTATTGTTCTATATATATTAAATTAGACATTAAACAACAGCTAAAGTGCTCACATGTGTTTCCTTTAAACCGACCCATGACCCCAACATCACAAAGCTTAAGAATATAGTTTTTTACAATAAAATAGAAACTAACTATTTAAAAGCATAGAGGACGTATTCGTAAGATTCTAAAAAAGTAACAGCGAAAACTTTGGAAATGTACAAATCAACAACATAGATTCACTTTTCTTTTCTTTATCTCAAGGAACGCAGGGATTGATCAAATAGATAATATTTCTTCAATCTTTACATTTTTGGGTTACCATTTCTAGTTTAAAGTAGTAACTACGATGACAACTGTATCACAATTAGAGTCATTAACAAGATTGAGTTATCTAAACTAACTACGGTAGTCATAAACGATGTAGGTCAAACACAAACGCTAAATCATAAAGAACGCTTAAAGAAAACAAACTTTATTGAAGTCATCGCTCTTCTCAGTGGCGGTACTGTCATACAAGCCCAAAAGCCCGGCTTGCCCTATCGTACCAAGGTAAGTTCGCGCTCTCGTTCATTCATTACTTTTCAAATCAAATAAAAATATGCTTTCCATAGCATGGTTCAAAATTCGCGCTAATTCGAACGCGTAAGTATGAAGTGTAGATTTAAGAGAAATGAGGCAAAGATATTTATCGAAATGAATGATAAAAACTACAATAACGTATCTCTGGGCTTGCCCTATTCTAAAACTCTAGGCACGCCACTGACTCTTCTTTTAAAATAAATTCATTTTCGTGTAATTTTTCAATTAAAACTTAAAGTAGGATCGTATCCCTTAGAACCACGTAAAGATAATTATTCCAGAAAATGTGTAAGTTTGTAAAAAAAAATTGATCATAGCGTAAAACGAATTTAATTTGAAAGCGTATAAAAAGTAAAGGATCACTTATATTATTTAGTAAACATTACTCATCAGAATACTTCGTATCAAGTACAAAAGGTCCGGCGATACGGTCGAATCCCTTTCTATGACTCATTTACATAAACATGTACTAAATGAATTAAAATTAAATTACCAAAGAAAACCGCACACATACACTTCTACAAAAAAAAAATCGATTTTTAAGCTTCAGCAATAGAAATGACTAAACTGCAACGCAAGCTATTTAAAATGACATAAAGATACAACTTACTAAGAAACTACTGGAACACAACTTCAAGTGAAACTAAAATTTAATACGATATAAATAACGTCTAAAGTAGCATTTCTGTTGCATAACTGCATACAAGCTGCGTTAGAACTGTAAATGCCATTACGTACGCGATATGATGGACATTGCTTCAAATGGGTAGTGATGAAAGTGATTCATACCACAACACAACACCAGTCACTGGATCGAAAGGAATTTAGAAATCGTACAAAATTTATCATGAAGATTAAATTTCATACGGACAAATGACGAGACCAATTTATCAGCATTGGCAAAAACTATGAACATTTAAAATAATTAAACCTCACTAGCTCAAAAAGTTTTTCAACATTGGGAAAAAAAAACTTCGAAATGAAGGTTCGAAGTTACAAAACCATATTAAATGTAGTTGGTCCGCTACCACAGTTTTAAATAGCAAAAAACCTCATATTTTCCACCTCAGACATGAGAAAAAGTAGAGTTAACTCTAACATTGATCTTCCTACAGTACATAAAACACTTTGTCGAAACACAGATAAGTAACGATCTCATAAAGGGGGAAACATAAATAATCCCAGCAAACAACTGGAACCACTAACGTTTCAACTAAAAGGCAAACGTTTGCCTCGCCTGCTTCTGATCGTTGGAAAGCAATAAAAATCTCTATAAATAATAACAGAATTCGATTCTCGAATGGAGTGTGAGGCCATGAGCTCACGTTATTTTATCATTATCAACTTGTAACATTGAATTGATACCTTAACGACCCGTGTTTCGTAGACTATCGTAAAATCTAAAAAAAACTCCCGACAAAAATTGGCGAGGAAGCAAGTCAATTTACATTAAAAATTGTTTTCAAACATTAAATTTCTAATGTCTAACACTGGGAGCAAATATTACTTTGCGTCATTAATATTTAACTGCATAATGAATCAACATATGTACGTTTTAACAATCTAATCGGTGTTAATTAGTACAAACAGTTTGAAACAATGCCTTAAAATATTGAAAGTTTGAAAAGATAAACAACTTTCCTCAAAAAACATATACTCATATTTCAACAAATTTTTATATCAATTCCGACGTTCATTCTCATTTAAAGGCAAACGTTTTATAATAATTTCAGGCCATTTGCTTTGAGTTTCAAAACGTATTAATTAAATTTACACGAAATCTATTTTTTATACGGTTTAACATACATAGCATTGTTTTACTAATTTAAATTTAATTGAACCACAATACGTTTTCCTGTACACTTTTTTTTCACAGCGTATCAGCAGCTTTAAAAATCCAAGGGCATCGATTACTTTATAATGTACAAATATAGTATATTAGTTATAGGTGTATATTGTATAATCAAGCAGAATGTAACACAAAAACCTACGTCTGCGTTTATACATCTCACGTTTCCTTATGACGTTGAGTTTCAAATTACAAGTCACGGTTGGTGCGAGCGCATAATGATTGCACTAGTCCCTGGCATGCCCCAAGGAGCCACCCTAGTACCTTTTCTGTTTTTTAATATACAAAACCGACACTTGCACAGGAAGACAACTATCTAAATCGAGCAGGTGCGTTATTTTTGGATACCGGAAATGGTTTTTTTAAATTAGATTAAAACAGGTAAAATAAATTTCAAAATATGGTAAACATACCTATTATATTTGTTGGAAATAGGTTCAAAATTCCGAATTCTAAATTCTACCGTAAATTCAGGTACCTACTCAATAAAATTTATTGCGTGATTCGAAACTCTTTGCATAGGGAATTTGAAACGTTACTCACATTGATGTAGACTTGCTATTTAAATGATAACAATTTCTAATGGAACTGCCTACCGTAGGAACGTGCATGCTGATAAGACTTTCCGTGACATCGCATCGTGAGTTTGGAATTTTATACGTTGAAAGAGCACGTCAACGAGAAAAAAAATTGTCTTGAAATGAAACTTGTTTTCTTTTTAAATACGACTTCATGGGCAAACAAACAAACCTGATGGAAAGTGATACCGCCGCCTACTAACACGACGATGCCCCTGATGTCGTCAAAGACCAAAAGCACGTTCTAAGCGTTGTAGCGGTGTAAACTATTAGGAAAATAAATATCAACTAGATACCATATAATATTTATTACACATAATAATGAACAAGTGATACGTATGTATATTTATAAGCTAAGGCCTTCTTATTAATATTAATCGTATGAAACTTGTCAATCAATGTAACGTTAGTTCGGGAAATTGCGATCATCCTCAATCCTAATCTCCGGTAGAGCGGAAAGCGATGCGACATGAATAACGTCTGCGAGATTTCTCTCGCCGCTATCACATGTCAAAACATTTCAAAGAACTCAATTCATTTTTTGCTGTAACATCTACATTCCCGTCTTCAAACGATCTCATCTAGTACAGTCTCTGATTCAGTGTAAAAGAAGCACTTCCTCAAAGGGAATGTTTTGCGAATGACAGGATGTCTTGTCATATATCAAACGGACCGCGACACAAAGTCAGCCCTGAGGGTTAGCGGCAGTCGTGCGTATCTGACTCAATTTTTTGCTGGAGAAAATTATAGTTACAGTACTGTATGAACACAAGACTCCCTACGTGTAAGCAATTAAAGTGTGTTTCCTCACAAGTGACTGATAAATCGCCTATTGTGATAAGAGTTAATTGAATTGAAGATTGTTACAAGCAATGTATTGTTATACATACATGTGGAACACTGCTCGTGTGTTAACAGTCATCTATATTTTGCAGATAATTATAATAATTTAGCGAAAAAGTATTTGTTTCAAAAAAAGGAATGGTAAACCGATCTCACCAACTCATCAGAAAAATTACAGCCCGAAGATCTGTTTTTCGAGTTAACACCTAGTTCATACGACCTCCCTTACAAGCTGTTACTAGACTTTTTTTTGTCTTAGTATGAGATGTAGATTTTAACTTTAAAAGTTGGGGTTTACGTTTACCTCGTCCGCTGGCTTGGTTGGTGTGATGGAGACCGTCTCGTTGAAGCACAGACAGGCACAGTAGTGGCGGTTTGCATCTACGTCTGTTAGCACGGACACGTAAAAATGAGGCTCCATGCGCTCCGAGGAGAGCGCCCATCCTTGCGGCTGGCAGAACTGCATGGAGAATGTTTGGGTTAACAAATTTTTTTGCACTACTGAGGTACTTAGACACACAAGCATATCGAAACCGTATTGCGAAAACCTCTTATGAGCGTTCAATAAAATTTTCCAGAAGAAGCAAAAAGATTGGCTGATATTTATTTACTGATGGAGAGTAATGCGATACTTCATTGTTTTTATTGATCGTATGTTCATCGAGAAATTTTTGTGAAGCATACATACGACAAACAACAAAAAAAGATTTACATCGAATAATCTATTATAGAAGATGGACAAAAAAAATACATTTACAAGGAATTCAAAGTATGGATATGTGATCCGAATTATGATAAGAAGTTTTCATATTTTGACTTTTAATATGGTATACATATTGACAAGACTAACGAATATCAGTCATGAAAACATTTTACATTTGCTAGGTTACCACACAAAGACAAATTTTTTTTGTAGAAAAATGCTTTATAAGCATATACATAATATTTTTGCGGCCTGTGGCACAAAAAACAATAATATAAATTTTCCATGGAGTTTAACAAAACCTTATTGCAGCGATGTCAAAGAGTATATTGAAGTTAGTTAGGGTTAAACATCCAGGATAAGAAAGCTGCTTAGCATCAGTCGGAAAACATGCTATTCTACCATCATGATACAAAAAATATCAGTTCTTTAGTCAACTGTTATAAAAATTTTACTTTTTTTTTTCAATTGCAAGTCATTGCCAAATTGTATGTGTCGCGTGCGTATATTTAGAAGCATGAAAGTATTCACAGACGCCTAAATTCTGACTATCATTGTTTGTACATGTACTGTTCAAGAGATGACTGTTGAACTTACCCATTCTATGCCTTCGTGGAATGGTGTGTCCTCCCAGTTTTTCTCTGGAAATCTTTGAAGAATAATGCCACTGCTTAGACCCCCACCTGATGGACAAAAGAGGAAATTTTGTACTGACAGTCAGTTAATATTTAGAATAGGACTAGCTTTGACAACCTTATAAACTATGAAAAAACCTATCAAGTGTGAGTCGGACTCTCACTTGGTGGGTTCCGTACGACTTTGTAAGATTAAACATTAAACATATACTTTTCAGATAATTTAATAAAAGAAAAAAGAGTAAACAAAAACTGTCGAATAAATCACATTTCTTGTATATGAGCCACCTTTCATTTCAATTTTCTTTATGTTTTTAGTACTTGTAGTTATGGCGGCAACAGAAATAGGCTTTGTCTGAAAATGTCAAGTTTCTAGCTGCTATGGTTCTTGAGATACAGTCCGCTGACATACGGACGGACGGATGGACGGACGGACAGCGAAGTGTTAGTAATAAGGTCCCGTTTTTTACCCTGTGATTACGGAACCCTAAAAAAGGTTCCAAATTACATGACTTACACATACTTTGTTTACTACCTAACTGCAAAATATCCGCCAATATGTGCTATTTCGAAAACTCAGACCTGGGGACAGTCGACAGTATTACTATAAAGTCGGGTACCGGAGGACAGTCGATAGCTATATTAGTTTATAATGTTGGGTAAGATTACAAGCAAATAGTAAATACAATAATATGAACATTTTTACAGGCATTTGTTTGCAAACTGCGTGAAAAAGAGCAACATTTTTACTAAGTCATTCATTATTATATTCATAGTCATAACATCCGTAAAAAGCGGTTTTTTGGCACCCGCCCGACAGGCTCATTTTTATGTATGTAGAAGGCCTACTTTTTCATACGAGGCGAAAACGAAACGTGCGTAATTTTGTAAATTTTACTATACGCAGTATTGAACATATCAATAATAAAAACTCGTTTCAAAACGACTAATAAAAAAATTGCCTAAATAAATAGGCACTCATGCGAAAAATCTACATACCTGTATATTTTTATATGTTTGTATGTGTAGCGCGGGCGTCTGTTTAGGTAATGAATCAAGTTAATAACGTTCTGCCATGAAACATCCCTTGTGTAGTCATAACAACAATAAGTAGGGCTATATGTAATTTTATGTAAAGAGTAGTCCTATTATGTGACGAGGCCGCGTCGTCGGCTCAAGCGTTCAGAAACGCACTATTGTGTTACATTACAAGTGAACAAGTTAAAGGAACTTTACATCCCACGATAACGACACGATTGTAGCGACGGCGCCTATAAATTTGCATAGAACTCGCACACAAGATTTTATATGGATGGCGGATGGGCGCGCGAAAAAAACTCCATACAAAAAAAAACAGAAACTTTTTTTACTAAATTCCGAAAAATTTTAACCGAAGAAAAAGGATATATTTACCCCATCATAAATTAAAAGAGGATTCGATAGTGTTGACTATCCCCCTATCAGAAGAAAAATTACATAGAAAAAAAAATTCATATTTTTTAGTTACCAGACGACAGCAGCAGGGTAATGTAATTTTATATTGGTTAGTAACATGTGTAGATGCAAATGAACCGCCCTGAAAATAATTTTGGGAGGGCCCATGGTTTGACGGAGTTCTTCCTATTTCAAAACAAAAAATACAAACCTATACATTTTTATTTTAGAACGCGAAAGCTTACTCCTGTTCTTTCTCTTTTAAACATCCTTTGTTAATCTCTACGAAAGTTCCAAACTAAATAGGCAAGTAATAACAAACACAAGAAAACATATATCACAAATTTGAATAATTTATTACAAGAATGTCTACGCTAGCCAGTTATACCTGTGTACTTGGAGTGACAACTTACACACATGAAATAAGTTGTCCGTGTAAATGCGAAGGTTGATGTATTTTGCAACTTTAGATAACCTATGAAACATTTGATACCATAATTCCATCTGACGAAGACCGTTTTACTAAGGCTGTGGTTAGTTACGTCAGGTGCGTACATACACATTATTTCAGTGTGAGTTACCACGAGTTCGTTTAGTGTAGACCTAAAGGAAGCTCCTTCACTGTCAATATTATCACGCGATGCGTGGTGTCGTGATCCAGTACCACGTAATTTTGTATGGTATTGACGGTATCGCCATACAATTTAAACGCATTATGATATCACGATACGGTACGAATAGTATGATACACGATACGCACAAAAGAACAATGTGCACGTAACCCGTCTAATCACAACTAAAGCCAAAAGTCTTCGTGAAATAGAAGTACTGGACCAGCTGAATAAAATCGAGACAAGCATCGATAAAACGCAAACATCCCGCAATTGCATTTCAAAAGTTAATTGTAAATTCTCAAAGGAGGCTTCAGTAAAGACATGCCAGTGAAGTAGGTGCTTAAATTGCAAATTGGTTGATGACGTCAACAGTAACTCGGGCATCTAAAATATGCAAGGAAAAATATTTAAGCTACCTACTATCTACTGTTTTAAAATAACCGCTAGTCAACCCTGTCCTTATCAAATTAAAAGAGTTAGTGAGGGATGGAGGGAATATTATGCGAGTTTCGATGATACGTGATATGAATTATAATATGGACGTTTTTCGATTTATAAGCGATTTAGTGGAGTTGTAGATAGTTAAGATTGTTATTCATTGAAAGTTTCTAAACATTCGATACAATTATTTTATTTGATAATTACTAAATATTCATTTAAAAGTTTCATGTCATTCTTGACTTCATTTTTATAAGATATTCCCTACTCCACCTTATTCAATTGCTAGAAACCTAAACTGAAAAAGACATATAGTTTTAGTAACAGCAATAAGAGTATTCACTCCACGGCCGAGTGTATTCACGATATTATATTAGTATTGCGATGACGTCAATACCAACTTTACGTGTTACCGGATCGCGGTACCGCATATCGTACGATACTTGAGACAGTTTAAAAATCAGCAAGTGTAACTAATTTCAGACTTATGGTCAGTCAGTCAATATTTAATTCCATAGAAAATTTACATTTCCCTTAAAGCTAGAAACTAACTTAGTTGGTGGATAAACTTATCAGCTGGTACTTCCAATAGGAAGAACTGTGATTATAAGTACAAGCGCAATGGTGTTATAGATATAGATGTATTCGGGTTTTCGTGATTCAGAAGATAAATACCTAATCCAATTTGATGATTACACAGTACTCATTTTGTTTTCAGTTGACATTATTTTCGTACTTTCCGTAACTAAGCTCAGGCAATTTTACAGGCAAATTAAGGAATGTACATTTCTTAGATTCCAATGAGGTAACAACCTATAAATAAACCAATAAAACGAGTTCATAGCTTCAAATGGTAGGTTTGATTCCCCACAACACCAATTGAATAAGTCGCCTGCAAGGTCTTTTCAATTATACATAATTTTTGAAAAAAAATAATGACTTTATCATAATTAGTACACTGTAGATAGGTGTGTACCTACTTTATTTTCATTTATGTAAAAACTCAATTATTTTATGTAAAACTTTTAATTTAAACTAAGTGAGTTATCAGAATAACATTTCTGCTTTTTGTATAAGACCATAATTGTTAAAACTAAATATAAAAACCTAAAAAAAAATTACTTAAAAATAAAATTGTACAAGTTGATTTAAAAGAAATACCATATTAACAGTATTTGGGAAATCAACAGTAGCATTGAAAATATATGAAGGATTATATCCCACTTGAAGATCCTTATGGTTTTACATGTTTGGATCAGAATATATTTAATCTATTTGTGTGATAAAATCAAATATTTAAGAATAGTGAACTCAAATTCTGGTACAGTGAGAAAAAAATTTATTTTAAAAAATCAACAACAATTTTTTTTTTTCTCCTACTTCAACATTTAACAATCATCAGATCATCATTCTATTATTTAATAGATAGTTACTCAATTCTGTATAAAATTTACCTAAAAAGTGGTATCAATAATGGATATAGACAGAGATATCAATAAATAATTAGTTCTATAAGAAATAAACAAATATTTTCAAGTATACACTGAGACAAAAAGATTTGCCATTGCATATTAAAAATATGTTTTCTCAAGCACCTCTTACAATTACAATTACTGACATAATTAAGGGTAAAAGGAATCTTTAACAAGACAAAAGGAATTAAAAATATTGTGAAGTGGTCTATTAATTAAGCATAATAATAATACTTTCATTTTCTAAACTGCATCAATGATACTTTTAATAATAATTAATTATTATTTAGGCCAGTGTCTTTATTGCTAACATGACCTCTGTTTTAAGATATCAATGGACCAATTTATTTATTGATGGATGTGATAGGGGCTCAAATTATTGATACTTTTGTGCTTCAACATTAGTGGGTCCAGCGGCTAGGGGGCTGAAGCCCACTGAAGACTTTTAGCTTTTGCATAGTTAAAATTTCTAAAAAAAAGTTTTAAGATGTGAACTGCTTAGAACTCCCCCCAATTTCATTCCTGAATCCGCCACTGATGAAGCATCAATTCTAAATAGGTTGAAATAAAAATAATAAAATTTAAAAAGATACTGCTATGAGAATCCCTTTTATAACTTTGATAATTTATAGTGTTTTGAATAAGATTGCATTTAATGGAATTAAATCCTTTTTAATAAGAAATAATAGTAAAAGTCTTAACATAACATAAAGGTAAACTGTAAATCCAATAAGATTCAATAAAAATAAATATTTATTATCCTTGAACAGATTAATTTTATCAAATCTTAAAGATTATTAAAACATTTTCATAATTTATTATCTAGTCAAATTGATTGAGGAAGCAGTTGTAAGTGGTGTGATTTATAAGTATCTATTATTTTGACTCCACCAACCCTGGTAATATGAGGATACTGTCTTATGATGACTTGTTTAAGTCGTCACCAGAACAGTTCCTTACGCTATCGCTACGCTGGTGATACTTTTTAAGGTTCTTTGAAGACCAAACCCTGAAGGAGAGTCCACAAAACATGGGTAAAAACCGAATTATACATAATGATGAATTTAAGTTTTTACTTACGTTCTTTTTCGTGGTCAAATCCCACTATGACGAAATAGTCCACAAGCCTGGACATTGCAGCCCTAGCCTAGCATCCAGGCATAAACACCACAAAAAGCAACTAACAGATCATCAGATTTATCACTCATTTTGAAACACGATCAGAAACGACATTACACTTGTTGGCACTGTACTCCATGATTCTCACCAAGATAAAATACTTTTAACAAAAATTAAACACTTCTCCGAGAAATAAAAAAGCTTTGTTTTGTAATCAATCGCACCAATCCTTCGCGAATTTACAAGGGCTAATCAGACAACTGCAGCAATCGAGAGGTTATACACTGATTATTTTAAAAACATATAAGTACGATTTCGAATTCAACATAACTACTAAATCTGATTAGTTGTATATTTCAATTTGCGAAGTCGAAGGACTAACTGAGATTTCTGAAACAGGTAATAGAATTTTATTCAGGCAGGACACCTTTTACTTTCATGAAATCTAAAAATCTACTAAAGGAGTTCTACCATTTCTTTGATATCTACCAATTGAGTGATTACAGTTACATGATTTTAAAAACTCCTATTAAGTTTATTGAGATAAAACTGAATACGTGTTAAGGCAGATTTAGACAGAGTCAGTAACAAGAACGAGAAAAGTCAGCGCTGATCCGAACAAAATCCCGTGTATATTAATTTCAAGTCAGTACAGTAAGCGGTGGTGGGAAGTCAGCACTGACTTGTAAATTCGCACATGAATATTTAGAAGTCAGTGCGCGCCCCCCGCATCCCGCGCCCACCCGCGCCAGTGACAAAAACTCCGTGTAAACAGCTTGGTCAGGTACTATCGCCGCTTTGTGGGGTGACATTGCGTCTGGCTAGTGAGAGAAAATGTCGCGTAAACTAAATAAAAAGGAAACCACAAAATTGGTTCAATTATTTGGGGAAAACAAAAGCAGAGCCACCAGTTTCGTTTCTGCCTTCAATCCAGTTTCTTATACAAATTCGTTTATTTTTATTTTATTCAGTTTCTAGCATTTCTGCTACCACCTTAAATAGCAAAACGGTATTTTTTTTCCTAAAAACCTAATCGTTGGTTTAGTTGTTTATTTCGTCCGTTACGCGAATTCATTTTTCTTTCACACTGACTTGACAAACGTGTGCTCAACGTGAAAACTAGCCTCGACTACTGACTCCATGTATACAGTGGAAGTCAGTCGAAGCGCGGGCGCTGGCGCCGATAACTGACTTGTGCTTTGACCCTGTCTAAATCTGCCTTTAGCGTACATTACGGACACTTTATTACATTCATTCCATAGCACACATACATAATAATAACATTTGTTTCAGTTAATTAGATTAGTAAATCAAACATATAAATGACTTTCGATGTTTTTTAATAAAATATAGGCTAAAATAAGTAGTTCACTAAGACTTAATATTACAAGTTACCCAAATGAATATCTAATATATTACCCAAGTCACAACGCATCTATAATAGAAATCGATAAATGAAAATTTAAATTTTACTGACAATATCTGTTTGTTTTACAAGTTTTATCAAACAAAAAAATTCTACTATTTTCTCCAACGTACTGACCAAACCCTCAAATTGCCAGAGATAAAAAATAATATGTCAAATCAAAATGTCAAAAATAATTAAAAAACAAAATGTTATCACAGTGATTTGTTTACAAAATTATTTGTATTGTAACCATACCATCGTTTATCTCTATTTCTATTTGTAAATAAATATGTCGGAAAGCAACAGTAATCAAATACCGGGTCTCAAGCAGAAGAAAGTGTTTAAAATTATTGTTTTAGGTGACTCTGGAGTTGGCAAGACATGTCTCACTTATCGATTCTGTGAAGGCAAATTTTTAGATAAATCTGAAGCCACAATCGGCGTTGACTTTCGAGATAGAACTGTTAAGATCAATAATGAAGAAATTAAAGTAAGAAGGACCACTATACTCTTTTCACATATATTTTTACACAACAAATCCTACAAAATCTCATACTTATATGTCATGGTGTTTTAGCTTCAGTTATGGGATACAGCAGGTCAGGAGCGGTTCCGAAAGTCCATGGTGCATCATTACTACAGGAATGTCCATGCTGTCGTTATTGTATATGATGTCACAAAACCAGAAACATTTCATGTATGGGGTTTAAAATTATTACAAATTAGAATCTTATTAGGGTTGAATAATTCAATATAGCATATCAAAGTCAGTTAACCTAGACCTAAAGTCCCTACTGATGGCCTTTTAGTTTTTACACACAATAGATTTATTTTTCTTTTTACAAGTTAACCTTCTTTGTACATATTAACTATAGGTAAAAGCTTTTTGAGGCATGTTTGGGCTATTAGTTTCAATTTAGTTTTTGTTAAGAACCATAATAATAAAACAGAAAAAATGGTGTTAATTTTATATCATTACAGTCAATAGCAAATTGGATGCAGGAGATAGAGTCCCACAGTCTGATGGCGGCTCCCCGTGTGCTGTGCGGTAACAAGTGCGACTGCGGCACTCCTGAGTCTAGGCTGGCCACCACATATGCTCAGAGGCTGGCTGATAAATATGGCATGCCGGTAATTGTTTTATTACAAGGGATTGTCCAATAATCACATTGAGTTCATGTTTTTAAATTCACCAGATATCACCATGTGAAGGGGGGATTAAAAAGATGCTAAAACACATGACATGATAAACAGCCCACAAAAAAGATCCATATTTTCTCTTAAAGTTTAATCAATTTTATAGACATTTTTATGCAAATAAATAACTTAATGAAGTAAAACATATTTTTCAGTTATTTGAAACATCAGCTCTTCTTGACTCTGAGTGTGACAATGTAGAGTCAATATTCATGACTCTAGCCCACAAACTATACTCCAAACAGCCCCTACGAGTAGTCAGTGTAGCTGTAAGTAACATTTAATCTTTCAACTTTTCTCATGTAGCTATGCATGTTTCTATTCATAGTTATCTTTTAAAATGATAGTATTCATTTGCCAAATTACTGACTGAACATAATATACTTGTAATTCAAACTTCAAAGTAATTGTACCATTTGTTATGTTTACAAATAATGAATATTTTATAAGATCTTAATAGATATTAAGAATTGTTATATCTTAGATATAATCCTATTATTTATTACACTTAAACCATTTGTTATTATATTTTTATGTTTTGTATTATATTTGAATTACGTTCATCAAATCCTTTTTTATTGGTAGTGAGCATTTCTTGAATCAGTGTCATTCAATCATGACGACAGCTCTAAAAAAACTTATTGTAGTCTATTTCACGAATGGAACTCCCTTAAAATATTGTTTAAATGTTCCCATTGGTTACATAAGTCAATAAAATTGACTTATTTAGCTAATTGGCTTATTTAGTTGTTCATCTCTGGCCACACATTGGCCAATGAGCTGCAAGTATTTTGTTCCCCAGAAGTTTGATATTTGTAATTGACTTATAAAGGCATGTTTATTTACCAGGAGGAGCACAGTCACAGGGTAATCACGCTCCCTAGACAGAAACCCCGTCCGACGTCCACTGACAGCTGCCTGTGCAGTTAGGTGACGTTGACAATACGATGACAGCTCGATCCTTTGACATTTTCCTCTATAAGAGTATTTTAGTAACAAATATTGTCTACTACCGTGTCTACTATGAGTTCGAATTAAGCAGCTACATGAGATCACAGCAGGGATAGCACACTAAGACGCGAGGGGCACGAGAGCGAAATAGATAGCAACTATCTCGTTCTTTTTGTCTCTGTCATGACAGAGACAGAAGATCATGTCGCGTGTGATATGTCTCATTTATTTAGCTTGCTGCTGTGATTTGTACTAGCTATCTTAATTCCTCATATGTCCAGCAGAGGCGCTTTAAAAAGATATGTACAAAGCTGTAATTCAGTCGCTAGCGGCACTGTTTTGACACATGGTAGACACACATATTCTATCTCACGAAGTCAAATTAGTTAAGGTTGTTGTTAGTTTTTGTCAGGCGCGTACGTGCACGTTGTTTCATCGTGCGTCACCTCGGTTTCGCACTGTAAGGTGGTTACGTACACTAGAACAATATGATTGTTCACACTTGAACGCTAAAGGACTTTGTGACATAGAATATTTGACTTTTTAAGTGAAGTATGTACCCAAACTTATGATTTCACCTCAATGCCAAATTACTCTAGTATGGATTCATGTTTTGTATATTTTTGCTTATAGATGTCGTAGGACGATCGTTTAATTGGGCCGATCGAGATCTTCCTGATCTGTCTAATAAAGACTTTATCGTTCGTATCGATCTTCGAAATAAGTTAAAGCTAAAAAACTAGTTTATTTTACTGTTTATTATTATTCAAATGTAATTTCTATTTTACCAAGAATTTCTAACTTGCCCAACATTAGATTGGGCAAATCGGCCATATCTCGAAGTAGCGGCACATCGCAATGTGACCAGGCAGATCTTGAGCGGCCCACGACCTATATAAAACATGACCAAAATAGGTACGTGTTTTATTTACTAAAACAGGCTGCTGAGAGCTTACGAGCAACTATTTTCATATTACTGAAGAAAATGGCAAACTTACGTAATATCTGATTGTACATATATATTATTATTTATAGAAAATTTTAAATAGTTATCTCTTGTACGTTTCTTTATTTGTTATTAGCGATAGTTTGAAATGTTTATCGTATCAGATTCGTTTTTAAATGGCAGCCAAATTGTACAAACATTGTTTTAGCATGAGTTCACCATGATTTAGTAGTTGGTTCAATTTAAATTTGGAAGATAAAAACGTTAATTTTAATTTTAGTATCCATGGTATGTCTGCGAGACAAGTAAACAGCCTATTTATAGTGAATCTATTAAAATATTAAGCTAAGAAAAATATAAATATGATGAGTAAATTTTATAATATACCTTACTTTATACATGCTACTAATAAAATAATTTAAGAATTTAAAAAGTCAACTCCACAATGAATAAAAACAAAGCCATAGCTCTAGAGCTCTCTATTAACTTTTTGGGGGTATTACACTGTCAATATAAAATAAATAACCACATCACGACACACACATTGACTCAGCCCTGCAGTAAGTATCGTATGAACTTGTGTCGCAGGTGCTAAGCAACGATATGGTATATACTAAAAAAATAAGAATACAACATCCAAGACCGGTAAGCGAAACAATGCGTCTTGCAAATATTATCGCCCAGTGTCCGTGAATATTGGCTGTATCGCGATATCACGATACTAAGAAGAATCACGTCATAGTTCGTCGGTGATACAGCAATTACGCGGAAAATACAAAATTTATTAATTTTTCAGGAGTGTAAATCAAAACGGATAATCTATAATTGTGAATTTCCTTTTTTTTTTAGTTCCGCGGTATCTACCGTTGTAAGTTACGCGTTAATATTAATAGTGTACCACCCCCACCCCCCCTTAGATTAGTGGTCTTAGAACAGCTTTCAACTCGGAAACGAACGTCAAGGCCTCGCATTTTACCTCGCCGTCAACATAAGGCAATACAATACGATACTGATAAGTGTGCGTTGCGGTCTGTAGCCTAACCAGGGGGTTGCATAGCGTCAAAACGCCATGGCCCCGACCCTAAAGGTTACCCGACGCGAGTGGGTCCCTTAAAGGCTAGCGTTTTATTAGGAATGGAGAGCTAAAAAAAAGGTCGCAGTTTTTTATCACCATGGGCTTAGTACGGTACGCTGGCGCTTTCATTTGAAATGGAGACCCAAAAAAATGGTCGCCGGTTTGATTACTACCCATTTTATTTATTTGCCACGGGCCACAGACAGTCTCGTTACATTATGTCTTGTACAATCAAGTCAGTCTCGGTATAATATGCGTCGTTGACCCGTTTACGAGTTGAGGTGTGCAACGTCCTTAAACATCATATTTAAAGATCGGAAAGTAATATTTCATAAAAATTTGAATAAATTAGGCAAATAAAAGTAAATTAAGGGCTGTGAAAAGTCATTTTACATTGATTTTACAAAATAATGTAAGAGAAACAAAAATATATATATATTTTGTTTAAAAAATTTCCATTGAAAACATTAGGTACCTAATACATAATAATAGTAGTTTGATTTGTTTGTAAATTAAATATAAATACAGGTTTAGAGCAAAAAGAATCATATGAACTTTTGGAAACACAAAAAATATTGGTCCAACGCTAATCCTCATGTCTTACCTACTTGTTTTTTTTTTCTTTATAGCCCAATAAATATGGTCTATACGAAGATACTTTTCATAAAACCCGGAAATATGTATACGAAGGGACTTTATTTCCATGATAATAATAATAATCACATCACGACACACACATTGATTCAGCCCTGCAGTAAGCATCGTGAGAACTTGTGTCACAGGAACTAAGCAATGATATGGTATATACTATAGTACGATTTTTATCTCCGTGCAGTCGGGGCCATAAGTCATAGCTCGGCTAGGGCGGTGCGTGTGTAGCGCGGGCGCACCGTCATTATCGATAAAAACAAATGAGACATAGAAAGCAGGTACACGGCGGAATTCATAATTCATCTTGATAACGATGAATCTGATGATTCTGATGTAGAATTTTAATGTAAAATAGTTTAAGGTTTTTTTTTAGATTTAACTTATTATCATCATTGTCAATTTCTTTTTATAGCTTTATATTCATGTAAAATTTTGAATGTAATTTTTTGCATATTATTTTCTTTTATTTTTTACAATTAACCCACACAATGACAAAACTATAAATACAATCGATAAAGCTTATCGACAACAAAAATGCGCATCACTATGCTCGCCCATAAGGCCCGTGAGTGTGAGAGAGAGCGAAATACTCGCTTCACTGCTCTGACGTTTTATGACCCTAACTGCACGGAGATAAAAATCGTACTATACATAGATAAGAATACAACATCCAAGACCGGTAAGCGAAACAATGCGCAATGGTTGCATAGTCTCAGTAGTACCTATTTACCTATGTAAATTCATATTTAGATTTCATGTACACAAGTATTCCTATGATTTTCATTGTCATCAACAGAATATACCTAACCTACCTTATATTATAAATTAAGAGTATTATATAAAAGCATTTATTTAAGAAACACATTTGTGAAAATATTATGAAAAACCTTGTTAATTTATTTAGTTATTGGAAAGTAAGGCAGGGTTACGTATTTTTAAGAATAAAAGGTCTCATTTGAAAATTGAAATCTATTATTGTTATTTAATATTACTTACCTGCATATGTACAAATATTATTTTACTGATCCTCAAAAATAAATTTCGATCACCATAGAAATTACATACTACATAGATCAAAGAAACAAGTAGGTACACACACTTTTGATTAGCCATTGTTCTAATAGTCATTGTGCCTGAATAAACATGTATCTGATAAACCTATGATCAGAAACTGAAGAGTTACCCACGTAAAGTTCTTTGTTAAAGTCTAAATAATTATCAGAAAGGTTAAGGGTAACGGGACCAAAAACCTTTGGTGTTACAAACACCCACATACTGCGGTAGTTGCTTACTTATGACCATAATTATTTATATTGTTAAAGAATATACAAAAGTTATTATATTTTATCAGTGAGTGAACATATGAGTCCTTAATACTGTAAGCTATTTTCGCTCGTGCTAATGTCGACTCCGTGGCGCAACGGTAGCGCGTCTGACTCCAGATCAGAAGGTTGCGTGTTCAAATCACGTCGGGGTCAAAACTTTTTGTTTAACAAATTAAGTTTGACTAAATTTAAGAAAGTTTTGAAAGAAATAAAAAGGAAGATACTTAAATTAGTTTAAGACTATTGAACTGCGTTGTTATTTTCACAGATACAGTAAATAAATTAATTAGGAAAACGATAGGAGATAAAAAGACTATTTATTTTTCTGAGAAATTATTAAACAAGAAGTGACTTGTATCAACAACGAAAGTTATTATGTAAAGAAACGCGGCATTCTCGGGGTCAACGGTCATGCTATTATAAGTGATAAGTTACATTACATACAATGCTGCCTGTGTAGGATATTCTCTGCTCGATAAATTTTCTATTTAGTTGAACTCGCACCGTCCGTCGTGCGGGACACAACATGATTCTCTACGCTGTACTCCTGTTGCAAGTCTTTACGACCAATGCAATTGATTTAACCTATTTGGATCCAACAATACTGCAAACTAAAACAGTGGCTTCGGTACAAAGAGATGCGGCGGCTAATATTATCGGGAAATACTTAAGTGACGTCGTGGTGGTTGTGGACCCCTTGTTATTCCAAGACCATAAGGACATGTTCTCGCTTCGGACAGATGGAGGGCAGCTACATATTCGAGCGAGCACCGGAGTCGCAGCGGTTTGGGGCTTCAATTACTTCCTCAAGAAGTACTGTAAAAGTCAAATCGCATGGCAAGTGAGTCGAGTTCAGATTCCTTCTCCTCTGCCGCCTGTCGATGAAGTAGTTATTGCAAATGACAGATTCCGTTATTACCAGAACGTGTGCACTGCTTCGTATAGCTTCGTTTGGTGGGATGCAGACAAGTGGATGGCACACGTCGAGTGGATGGCCCTCAATGGCATCAACTTGGCCTTAGCTCCAGTCGCGCAGGAAGCCGCCTGGGCCAAAGTCTTCCAAAGGGTTGGCATGACGCAAGACGAAATCAACGACTACTTCACGGGCCCAGCTTTTCTGTCCTGGTTAAGAATGGGAAACGTTCACGGGTGGGGCGGACCTCTGGTCCAATCCTGGCATGATCGACAAAGAAACATCCAAGACAAAGTCATCGATTACATGTTCCAACTCGGCATGATTCCTGTATACCCAGCGTTCAATGGCCACGTGCCGAGTGCGTTCTCCAGATTATACCCTAACGCTACCTTCTATTCGGTTGGAAAATGGAACCAGTTTAACAAAGATTACTGCTGTGGCTTGTTTGTCGATCCTGAAAAGCCCCTTTTCCATCAGCTAGGGAGGCTGTTTTTAAATGAAACAACTCTTAGTTCACTGGTGAGTCACATTTATTCCGCGGACCCCTTCAACGAAGTAAATATAGAACCATGGTCCAATGCACTGGTAATACAAACTGCGAGATCAATATATTCAACACTGGTTAATTACGATGAAAACGCTGTATGGCTTGTTCAAAACTGGATGTTTGTTCATGATCCTATTTTATGGCCGATGACTAGAGTGCAATCGTTTATTACCTCCGTCCCAAATGGTAGAATGCTTGTTTTAGATTTGCAATCAGAACAATGGCCTCAGTATGAATTGTACAAAATGTATTACGGGCAGCCTTTCATTTGGTGCATGTTGCACAACTTTGGAGGGACCTTAGGAATGTTTGGAAACATGAAATCCATAAACGGGGACGTATACGAGGCAAGAACTTTGGCAAACAGCACCATGATTGGCATAGGACTAACACCTGAGGGTATCAATCAAAACTATGTCATGTATGACCTGATGTTGGAGTCTGGATGGCGGAAAAAACCTGTCAATTTAGAGGATTGGGTTGCAGATTACGCTGAGAGGAGGTACGGCTGCAACATTACTTCTGCCGCGTGGCGTTATCTTGTGAAAAGCGTCTATAACTTCGATGGACTTAATAAGATGCGAGGAAAATACGTAATAACGCGACGGCCCAGTTTTAGAATAAGGCCTTGGGCTTGGTACAGAGGCTACGATCTGTTCCAGGCATTCAGGATATTTGCTATGAATGGAGATTGTAATTCAGATGGATTTTACCATGACCTGGTAGACGTTACCAGGCAGTCCCTGCAGTACAGAGCGGAGCAGTTGTATATGAGAGTCCTGGATAGCAGGACTTCCAGCACTTGGGTCTTCAACTCATCCATTACACAATTCTTAGATGTCATGACGGATATCCAGTCGATCTTGGCCTCCAGTTCAGATTTCTCTGTTCACGATTGGTTGGCCAATGCCAAAAGCATAGCGCCAGGGGAGCGAGAGTCTTTACTGTTTGACCTTAACGCTCGCAACCAAATAACATTATGGGGTCCCAACGGCGAGATATCTGATTACGCGTGCAAACAGTGGGCTGAACTTTTCGCATATTATTACATACCACGCTGGAGAACCTTTCTGATGGCAGCTTTAGATGCTAAGGTTCGCAAGGAAACATTCGATGAGAAGCGAACTCAGAGTATCGTGAGAGCGACAGTGGAAGAGCAGTTCTTGACCGTTGAGATAGATTCGCTCCCACGATCCGACCCGCAGACCCTTGCGTTGACTCTATATGAAAAGTGGGCGTTTGCTCCGGACCTGGATGACTTGCCACAGAACATCATCTACATGGATCCCCTCAAGATGACCACGATGCTCGACGTTGCAGAATACGAAATAGATTCCGAAATACCTAATGTCACGGTATCAACTACAAAGAGTAATTTTTGATGTAATTTTTAAATAAAAAGCTATAAAACAGACTAATTTTTTTTGTAAGAAGCAAATACAGTTATACAGCATAAATAAGGTACTAGGTATATCTACTTAAATATATATTAAGAGTATTTTTCGACAGAAGATCTCAAAGTTTCAAGTTAAAAGTTTTAATATTTCTATAAAAAAACTAAGTACTTAATTCTGTCTTTCCATAAAATATGTTTATTTTTGTAGTTTTTAGTGCACCCTGCAGTGCAGTGATAGTTCCCTTCGTGGGCGGGCATACCCCTAAAAATTACTTGTTATATTTTCATTCTTAATTTCTTAAGTACAGTTATTTTTCAATTCTAGTTATGAAATACCTATGCTTCGTTCTTAGAAGACGGTTGCAATTCGAAACCAATTAGTTGCTATCAGATAAGAACCTAAACTAAACATCTTGGTGTACGTTGCTAAACATGACCATAGGTAGGCATTAAGTATTTACTGTAAAACATAATTAATTCAAATAAAAACAGTAATATAATATACCTAATATTAAAAATGAAAGATAGTCAATTGATTAAATTTCATGTTTAATTGAATGAAATATTTTTTCATTTACGCTTCGGCTATGGAAAATAATATAATATTGGGAGCAGTCCCTTTTTTCATAATTCGAATTGATTAAAACATCTATATATAATAAGAATTAAGATGGAGGCGTGGGTATTTTTCTGGCTAGTTCTACAATAGCATTGGCTATTTGCTGGTGAGCGTTGGCACATGTTTGTAAAGCATTTGCTATGGTTTCCAACGCGCGAGCACTCTTTAAATCTGCCTCTACTCGCTTACACTCTATTTCTGCCATCTTTTCTATTTGCATTTCCATTGGACTTCTGTCCTCAATTTGTTCAATGCGCTGTGTATGAGGCCGTTTTGCTAAAATGTAGGTACACAATTAATTTCCCAAAAAACGAGAAAAGAAGATATACACTTTGAACAGGTACACAGTTAAAAGAAACAAGTATACTCACAAGTCTTCTGACCGTCTTCTTCATACAAAGGTACATAGACTGCGTAGCTATCATCAGAATGAGAGTCCTCTAAAAAATCTAGCACTTCATTTTTTTGTTCTGATTCAATTCGTTTTTGGTTTGCGAGCTCTGTCTTGGGTGACTGAAATATAGAAATTCATGACTTATTCAACAAATATTTTTATACCCTAAAGCTCCTGGACCACGACTGTCTTTTTGTACGACAAAACGGCCATTTGAAATTTTAATATTTTCACTAATTTTCTGTCCGACTTTGTAGGTGTTTTACTATTGCAATCACCGACCATCGTTAGTGATCGGATGGCATAAGTCGTAGTTAATTTGAAAATTTGACATACTTACTGGAGATAAGTTAGTTGAAAGCTTGTCGGTTGTAATATTTTCAACGCCTATGGTAGACAACATTCGTAACTCCGTTGGCGAAAAGTTCAAAGTATCAATGATCTCGCCGGCCTCAAATAATTGTAAGTATCTCTTTTTTAGAGCGCATTTTTTTTCATGCCAGTACTTAAAAAGGAAAATATGTTAGATATTTAAATTAAATCATAAAACATACATAAACATAATAAACTCACGCCGTAATAAATCCCTCGAGAGGGGTAGGCAGAAGTGTTAAACACCGCATTTCGCATTTAATTTAAAATAGCCAATCAGGGGTACAGTAGCTTACGATTAACAGGAGAGGTCGTATTATTTGAATTTTACAGTGCATATTGAGCTTTTGCTTATCTGCCACTACAAAACGCCGTGGGTACAATACTTTTCACATACATATCGAAAAACTAGTTTGAAAAACTTTTCCTGCGCCGAAATAAAGGAAAGTACATTGAATGTATCAAACAAAGGGGATAAGTCTTTAGCAATCCCCGATGTGTATGCCTTATAGTTTTCGTTTTTAGTAAGATTTGTTAAGTACTTAATTTCCAAGTTCTAAAGGATTTGCCAAATTAAAGGCACTACAGGAAACTATTCACTGCGGCCACTTCTCCACCTAAAAGATGAAATTTAATTTTATATTTTACTGCGATCTCACTTTCGCCCAGGAGGTTCCGTTTTTCTTTACTTGCCCTAAAGCATTAACGGATGAAGCAAATTTCTCCCATTTCTGCTTTGTCTGATGTTTCGCGAATTGCGTCCGTAAACATCCCTTTGCAATCCCCGGATTCTTTTCCAAGAATTCGACAAGTCGTTGTAATTGGTCTTGAGATGCTCGTTTTAACATTGTTTCCTGGAAAAAACATTCTACACTGAAAATAGTTAATCACGTGAAGAAAAGCCTAAGTTGCTATGAAAAGGTAGAACCAGAAGGTAATGGAAAAGTTTAATTAGAGATTGATAAATAGTAAAATTTATTGTTACGTTAATAAAATGGTTTACGAACTAGAAATTTAGTATCGCAATCTCAAGGACAATACAAGAGTGATGCAAAACCAATAAACAATTTTCTGTCTTAAGTTGATGTTTTTTTGTTTGTTATTTTGGAAGGGAATATTGTAAGGTCTTATTTGTTTGCAATCTGACATACCTTCTACGCTTGACTTGACATTGAAAGTTGCAATCGCTTTGTTCTTTGTCTTACTTGGTTTAAGCTTGGTTTGCGCAGAATCGTTTCAATCAACGGCCATCTATTTTGATTCCATACAAAAACCAAATTTGTTAGTCTATGAATGCTGTATCCATTATTTTGTTAATTGATACATATTTATAATATTGTAGTTGAATTATTATATCTTTATGTAATATTTTACATATTTTTCTTTGTGTTTTTATTCAAAGCCAGAAATCATATCAATAAATTAATCGTCAATTTACTCCATTAAGACTAATTTCAGCCAAATCAATAAAGCTCGAGAATGGGCCCTCCGTTCTCATCAATAGGGATCATTGTTATCGAACATTGGTTGCTTATACAAAGAAGTCGCGATTGACATGAAAGGATTAGTTTAAATCTGAAAATGGCACTATTGTACAAAGGGAAGACAGGCAGTAAAAACGCTAAATGTAAAACCATGGTATTAAACTGAAAACTTTCAACTTTTATTCCTCGATAACTAAGTTATAAAAAAATATAAAAACGCACTTACCTTTATAAAGCAATCCGAAGAAAAAAAAGAGGATTAACTTAAACATACATATAATATTATTTAATTAATGTAATGGGTGCGTGTGTGCCGTATTAATTAAATTAAAATAAATAAATACAATTAAATTAAGTGATTGTATACTATATACGTACTTCGTTTTAATCCTGTCGAAATCAAATACATTTATAATCATGTATATAGTTTCCTACATTACTTCTCACACGTTTGTTTCATAGATCAGTTTATCTGAGTGGAAGAACAGTACTTTTCTAGATTTTTTATTTCATTGGTGTAACAGCTGGATTTTACGCAAGAGATTCCGGGTTGGAAACCTGGCGGAGGCAGATCTTTATTGGTATTATACGAGGAGTGTCCGAAAAGTATCCGACCTGCGTTCATATCTCCGCGTCCGGGTCGTGGCATCCTTCGAAGTAGTCCCCATTTGATTGAACCACACGCTCCCAGCGGTCCTTCCACATCTTAAAGCAGTCCTTGAACGCAGATTTTGGGATGGCCTTCAGCTCGCGCGTCGCATTACTATTGAATCGCCTCGATGTCGTCGAACCGCTTTCCTTTGAGCACCATTTTCAATTTTGGGAACATCCAAAAGTCGCAGGGAGCTATTTCGGGACTGTACGGAGGCTGGCGAAGCTGCAGAATCTTGTGTTTCGCCAAAAATTGCTGCACAAGGTTCGATGAATGCGCTGGTGCGTCATCGTGGTGAAGAAGCCAGTCACCACTTGACCAGAAACGATGTCGCTTTCTTCTCACGGCATCACGCAATCTTTTCAGAACTTCAACGTAATATTCTTTGTTGATCGTCTGACCTCTTGGAGCAAATTCGTAGTGCACAACACCCTCACAATCGAAAAAAATAATCAGCATTGACTTGACATGGCTCCGACTTTGACGTGCTTTTTTCGGCTGTGGCACGTCTGGACACTTCCACTGTGAAGATTATGCCCATACTTTCATCTTTGAAGGCCTTCTGTATCATTTCAATCGTCTCCGTACAACTCTTGCCGAGATTGCAAAACAAAACTTGATGCAAATTCGTTGATCTGTTCTTTCTGTCATTTTAAACAGTAAACAAATGCGACGAACGCAAAAAATACGTTGGACATAAACACACGATGAGCGCGACCCAAGGCGTCTGGCCGGTAACTACGGCATCGAGGGTGTTCGTGAGGGTATACTGATTACGCTCATGCGGGGCCGCCGGAGCGCTCTGGCGCGAAGATATGAACGCAGGTCGGATACTTTTCGGACACACCTCGTATATTTGCAAGACGCATTTATGTCTTAGAACAGAGTTGAGTCAATATGTGTGTTATAATGTGGTAATTGTTATTTAAAATGACATTTTAAGGACGAATTCCAATTTCCTCTTTATGATTTAGGAACGCACCAGCCACAACACTTAGGGTTATTTACTTGGGTGATAAAATGTACATTTGTCCATTAAGTAACCAGCATCCAAGTTGTGATCAAAGTATTAAGTTTCAACTTAACTTGACATTGTCATTGATTTTCTTAAATTATTGCATTGTTTCGAATTCTTGATTCGTAAGTGAGATTCATTCTCTGACAAATTTAATTGTAAATTAAATATTAGGTAAAAATAATCGAATGAAGATTTTATTTAAAAATAACGCCACTGTAAAGAAATTCAGTTGTATTACAAGGAAACTAACGCAAAGACAACAAAAAACACAAGAATGTTTTAAAGTGCTTCTTTATTTTACAAGAAACATTAATATTAAGTTAAACGGTACCTTCAAATGTGTTTCGAATTAGTTAAAGCATACAATCGGGATCACGTACATTACTTGAAGAAGTACAATGTCTGTCAAATTCCATTACAACAAAATTACACAGATGTCCTCAAATTAAGTACCTAAATGAATTCTAATTTTTACGGAGTCTCTCGACCTAGCCAAGGATAGATTTTTTTTTCAGTTAGTCTAACAATTTTTATTTATTTCTAACTACAAAATAAAAATGAGAGAAAAACACACGTTGATTTACACTAATGATTGCACAAACACAATTAAGTGAAATATTATACAATTAGTAACGATTTGAATAGTTAACTATATTTAATTATCAGTAAACACCCCAATATAGTAAAGTTTTTCACCAGATGTCATGTGTCAGTTTGACAAGAGTCTTTTGAAGCATGAATGCTTAAGATGTTATAATTTTCCATAAACATAATAATAAATAATTTTTATCTATCATCAATATTTATATCATATATTTTCTCAGTGTCTCTACCGACCGACTACCGACATCTAGCGTAAAACACATTTTTTAATCTCGACACTCAATCTGTCTATTCATAGACAAAACAGCACAAACGTAACATCAGAGATTTCTTATTTTATTATTAGTATTAAAGAACATTATGGAAGCATCGAAAATCGACTAAGTTGAAACAGATGTTTTTTTATCGACGAAAACGATAAAGGTCCATAGACACCTCGCTATTTGGCATAATTCAGCTTTACTTATAGCTTATAAATTTTACAATTATTTCCACAGAAAAAAATATTTGTGCCTCTAAAACTTCAATCTACTAGATAAATTAGATCAAGCAGAAAAATAAATTCTGAAATGAATGACATTCCAAAAATAAAGAATGTGCGTTTATTTTGCTAGATTTGTAATTCATACACGAAAATCACTTTGAACATTTAGGACTTTTCATCATTCATCAAAGAAAACTGTTTTAAGTATATTATTAAAACAAGAAAAACTGTAATTAATTTCAACATTACAAGCTCGTAAAATCATTTAAAACTAAAAGATTTTAAAAATTACATCTATCATTTAAAAACTCATTTAAACACAGCTTCGGCTTAATTTTAATCGAGAAATTTTTCGAAACAATAAATCTTAAAGCAACGACCAAAAAAAAATTTTCTTACAAATTTTAAGCGATTCGGCGCTGTAATTTTGAAGCCTCGAAGTTTTGCGGTCCGCTCTAGTATTGGTGAGTGGTGTCGGCGTTGGTTCATCACATGTTTTGCCACTGGGTATTAACCAGCATATTGGAGTCTAGTCCTCTGGCGATTCGTTCATGCAAGCCATGGCTAAGCCACAGTATCCTTAGCTTCTCATACCTCTCAGGGCAAAGATGTAGGGGGTTACCACGTCGAAGGCCCTTAAAAAAATTACCATCATATAAATCATAGTTTATGTTTTGATATGCGTATGTTTGAACGAGATCTCGTCTTCTTTATTATTATTTTTATTTATTTAAACAATTACACTGTCATTAGCACATTCCAATTCGATATTGCAGTAAACAATAATAGATACAATTAAATTAAACAGTAGTTAATAAAATCACATTATACAACATTAAAAATAACATATTATATTCAATTTAAGTTAAGAAAGAAAAAATGATTAATTGTTCCAATGCAGTAGCTCGCAGTCGCGCACGCGGAGGAAGGGGAGCCTAGCAGTCTGCGGGGAGGTGTCGATGTGCTGAGTAGCTGGCGTTACCTGGTCGGTCTCGCCGTAGCAGTCGAGGTATGGCGCGGGCAGCATGAGGCCGCGCTGTGCGTCGGCCAGCAGCAGCAGCTCGCAGTCGCGCACGCGGAGGAAGGGGAGCCTAGCAGTCTGCGGGGAGGTGTCGATGTGCTGAGTAGCTGGCGTTACCTGGTCGGTCTCGCCGTAGCAGTCGAGGTATGGCGCGGGCAGCATGAGGCCGCGCTGTGCGTCGGCCAGCAGCAGCAGCTCGCAGTCGCGCACGCGGAGGAAGGGGAGCCTAGCAGTCTGCGGGGAGGTGTCGATGTGCTGAGTAGCTGGCGTTACCTGGTCGGTCTCGCCGTAGCAGTCGAGGTATGGCGCGGGCAGCATGAGGCCGCGCTGTGCGTCGGCCAGCAGCAGCAGCTCGCAGTCGCGCACGCGGAGGAAGGGGAGCCTAGCAGTCTGCGGGGAGGTGTCGATGTGCTGAGTAGCTGGCGTTACCTGGTCGGTCTCGCCGTAGCAGTCGAGGTATGGCGCGGGCAGCATGAGGCCGCGCTGTGCGTCGGCCAGCAGCAGCAGCTCGCAGTCGCGCACGCGGAGGAAGGGGAGCCTAGCAGTCTGCGGGGAGGTGTCGATGTGCTGAGTAGCTGGCGTTACCTGGTCGGTCTCGCCGTAGCAGTCGAGGTATGGCGCGGGCAGCATGAGGCCGCGCTGTGCGTCGGCCAGCAGCAGCAGCTCGCAGTCGCGCACGCGGAGGAAGGGGAGCCTAGCAGTCTGCGGGGAGGTGTCGATGTGCTGAGTAGCTGGCGTTACCTGGTCGGTCTCGCCGTAGCAGTCGAGGTATGGCGCGGGCAGCATGAGGCCGCGCTGTGCGTCGGCCAGCAGCAGCAGCTCGCAGTCGCGCACGCGGAGGAAGGGGAGCCTAGCAGTCTGCGGGGAGGTGTCGATGTGCTGAGTAGCTGGCGTTACCTGGTCGGTCTCGCCGTAGCAGTCGAGGTATGGCGCGGGCAGCATGAGGCCGCGCTGTGCGTCGGCCAGCAGCAGCAGCTCGCAGTCGCGCACGCGGAGGAAGGGGAGCCTAGCAGTCTGCGGGGAGGTGTCGATGTGCTGAGTAGCTGGCGTTACCTGGTCGGTCTCGCCGTAGCAGTCGAGGTATGGCGCGGGCAGCATGAGGCCGCGCTGTGCGTCGGCCAGCAGCAGCAGCTCGCAGTCGCGCACGCGGAGGAAGGGGAGCCTAGCAGTCTGCGGGGAGGTGTCGATGTGCTGAGTAGCTGGCGTTACCTGGTCGGTCTCGCCGTAGCAGTCGAGGTATGGCGCGGGCAGCATGAGGCCGCGCTGTGCGTCGGCCAGCAGCAGCAGCTCGCAGTCGCGCACGCGGAGGAAGGGGAGCCTAGCAGTCTGCGGGGAGGTGTCGATGTGCTGAGTAGCTGGCGTTACCTGGTCGGTCTCGCCGTAGCAGTCGAGGTATGGCGCGGGCAGCATGAGGCCGCGCTGTGCGTCGGCCAGCAGCAGCAGCTCGCAGTCGCGCACGCGGAGGAAGGGGAGCCTAGCAGTCTGCGGGGAGGTGTCGATGTGCTGAGTAGCTGGCGTTACCTGGTCGGTCTCGCCGTAGCAGTCGAGGTATGGCGCGGGCAGCATGAGGCCGCGCTGTGCGTCGGCCAGCAGCAGCAGCTCGCAGTCGCGCACGCGGAGGAAGGGGAGCCTAGCAGTCTGCGGGGAGGTGTCGATGTGCTGAGTAGCTGGCGTTACCTGGTCGGTCTCGCCGTAGCAGTCGAGGTATGGCGCGGGCAGCATGAGGCCGCGCTGTGCGTCGGCCAGCAGCAGCAGCTCGCAGTCGCGCACGCGGAGGAAGGGGAGCCTAGCAGTCTGCGGGGAGGTGTCGATGTGCTGAGTAGCTGGCGTTACCTGGTCGGTCTCGCCGTAGCAGTCGAGGTATGGCGCGGGCAGCATGAGGCCGCGCTGTGCGTCGGCCAGCAGCAGCAGCTCGCAGTCGCGCACGCGGAGGAAGGGGAGCCTAGCAGTCTGCGGGGAGGTGTCGATGTGCTGAGTAGCTGGCGTTACCTGGTCGGTCTCGCCGTAGCAGTCGAGGTATGGCGCGGGCAGCATGAGGCCGCGCTGTGCGTCGGCCAGCAGCAGCAGCTCGCAGTCGCGCACGCGGAGGAAGGGGAGCCTAGCAGTCTGCGGGGAGGTGTCGATGTGCTGAGTAGCTGGCGTTACCTGGTCGGTCTCGCCGTAGCAGTCGAGGTATGGCGCGGGCAGCATGAGGCCGCGCTGTGCGTCGGCCAGCAGCAGCAGCTCGCAGTCGCGCACGCGGAGGAAGGGGAGCCTAGCAGTCTGCGGGGAGGTGTCGATGTGCTGAGTAGCTGGCGTTACCTGGTCGGTCTCGCCGTAGCAGTCGAGGTATGGCGCGGGCAGCATGAGGCCGCGCTGTGCGTCGGCCAGCAGCAGCAGCTCGCAGTCGCGCACGCGGAGGAAGGGGAGCCTAGCAGTCTGCGGGGAGGTGTCGATGTGCTGAGTAGCTGGCGTTACCTGGTCGGTCTCGCCGTAGCAGTCGAGGTATGGCGCGGGCAGCATGAGGCCGCGCTGTGCGTCGGCCAGCAGCAGCAGCTCGCAGTCGCGCACGCGGAGGAAGGGGAGCCTAGCAGTCTGCGGGGAGGTGTCGATGTGCTGAGTAGCTGGCGTTACCTGGTCGGTCTCGCCGTAGCAGTCGAGGTATGGCGCGGGCAGCATGAGGCCGCGCTGTGCGTCGGCCAGCAGCAGCAGCTCGCAGTCGCGCACGCGGAGGAAGGGGAGCCTAGCAGTCTGCGGGGAGGTGTCGATGTGCTGAGTAGCTGGCGTTACCTGGTCGGTCTCGCCGTAGCAGTCGAGGTATGGCGCGGGCAGCATGAGGCCGCGCTGTGCGTCGGCCAGCAGCAGCAGCTCGCAGTCGCGCACGCGGAGGAAGGGGAGCCTAGCAGTCTGCGGGGAGGTGTCGATGTGCTGAGTAGCTGGCGTTACCTGGTCGGTCTCGCCGTAGCAGTCGAGGTATGGCGCGGGCAGCATGAGGCCGCGCTGTGCGTCGGCCAGCAGCAGCAGCTCGCAGTCGCGCACGCGGAGGAAGGGGAGCCTAGCAGTCTGCGGGGAGGTGTCGATGTGCTGAGTAGCTGGCGTTACCTGGTCGGTCTCGCCGTAGCAGTCGAGGTATGGCGCGGGCAGCATGAGGCCGCGCTGTGCGTCGGCCAGCAGCAGCAGCTCGCAGTCGCGCACGCGGAGGAAGGGGAGCCTAGCAGTCTGCGGGGAGGTGTCGATGTGCTGAGTAGCTGGCGTTACCTGGTCGGTCTCGCCGTAGCAGTCGAGGTATGGCGCGGGCAGCATGAGGCCGCGCTGTGCGTCGGCCAGCAGCAGCAGCTCGCAGTCGCGCACGCGGAGGAAGGGGAGCCTAGCAGTCTGCGGGGAGGTGTCGATGTGCTGAGTAGCTGGCGTTACCTGGTCGGTCTCGCCGTAGCAGTCGAGGTATGGTGCGGGCAGCATGAGGCCGCGCTGTGCGTCGGCCAGCAGCAGCAGCTCGCAGTCGCGCACGCGGAGGAAGGGGAGCCTAGCAGTCTGCGGGGAGGTGTCGATGTGCTGAGTAGCTGGCGTTACCTGGTCGGTCTCGCCGTAGCAGTCGAGGTATGGCGCGGGCAGCATGAGGCCGCGCTGTGCGTCGGCCAGCAGCAGCAGCTCGCAGTCGCGCACGCGGAGGAAGGGGAGCCTAGCAGTCTGCGGGGAGGTGTCGATGTGCTGAGTAGCTGGCGTTACCTGGTCGGTCTCGCCGTAGCAGTCGAGGTATGGCGCGGGCAGCATGAGGCCGCGCTGTGCGTCGGCCAGCAGCAGCAGCTCGCAGTCGCGCACGCGGAGGAAGGGGAGCCTAGCAGTCTGCGGGGAGGTGTCGATGTGCTGAGTAGCTGGCGTTACCTGGTCGGTCTCGCCGTAGCAGTCGAGGTATGGCGCGGGCAGCATGAGGCCGCGCTGTGCGTCGGCCAGCAGCAGCAGCTCGCAGTCGCGCACGCGGAGGAAGGGGAGCCTAGCAGTCTGCGGGGAGGTGTCGATGTGCTGAGTAGCTGGCGTTACCTGGTCGGTCTCGCCGTAGCAGTCGAGGTATGGCGCGGGCAGCATGAGGCCGCGCTGTGCGTCGGCCAGCAGCAGCAGCTCGCAGTCGCGCACGCGGAGGAAGGGGAGCCTAGCAGTCTGCGGGGAGGTGTCGATGTGCTGAGTAGCTGGCGTTACCTGGTCGGTCTCGCCGTAGCAGTCGAGGTATGGCGCGGGCAGCATGAGGCCGCGCTGTGCGTCGGCCAGCAGCAGCAGCTCGCAGTCGCGCACGCGGAGGAAGGGGAGCCTAGCAGTCTGCGGGGAGGTGTCGATGTGCTGAGTAGCTGGCGTTACCTGGTCGGTCTCGCCGTAGCAGTCGAGGTATGGCGCGGGCAGCATGAGGCCGCGCTGTGCGTCGGCCAGCAGCAGCAGCTCGCAGTCGCGCACGCGGAGGAAGGGGAGCCTAGCAGTCTGCGGGGAGGTGTCGATGTGCTGAGTAGCTGGCGTTACCTGGTCGGTCTCGCCGTAGCAGTCGAGGTATGGCGCGGGCAGCATGAGGCCGCGCTGTGCGTCGGCCAGCAGCAGCAGCTCGCAGTCGCGCACGCGGAGGAAGGGGAGCCTAGCAGTCTGCGGGGAGGTGTCGATGTGCTGAGTAGCTGGCGTTACCTGGTCGGTCTCGCCGTAGCAGTCGAGGTATGGCGCGGGCAGCATGAGGCCGCGCTGTGCGTCGGCCAGCAGCAGCAGCTCGCAGTCGCGCACGCGGAGGAAGGGGAGCCTAGCAGTCTGCGGGGAGGTGTCGATGTGCTGAGTAGCTGGCGTTACCTGGTCGGTCTCGCCGTAGCAGTCGAGGTATGGCGCGGGCAGCATGAGGCCGCGCTGTGCGTCGGCCAGCAGCAGCAGCTCGCAGTCGCGCACGCGGAGGAAGGGGAGCCTAGCAGTCTGCGGGGAGGTGTCGATGTGCTGAGTAGCTGGCGTTACCTGGTCGGTCTCGCCGTAGCAGTCGAGGTATGGCGCGGGCAGCATGAGGCCGCGCTGTGCGTCGGCCAGCAGCAGCAGCTCGCAGTCGCGCACGCGGAGGAAGGGGAGCCTAGCAGTCTGCGGGGAGGTGTCGATGTGCTGAGTAGCTGGCGTTACCTGGTCGGTCTCGCCGTAGCAGTCGAGGTATGGCGCGGGCAGCATGAGGCCGCGCTGTGCGTCGGCCAGCAGCAGCAGCTCGCAGTCGCGCACGCGGAGGAAGGGGAGCCTAGCAGTCTGCGGGGAGGTGTCGATGTGCTGAGTAGCTGGCGTTACCTGGTCGGTCTCGCCGTAGCAGTCGAGGTATGGCGCGGGCAGCATGAGGCCGCGCTGTGCGTCGGCCAGCAGCAGCAGCTCGCAGTCGCGCACGCGGAGGAAGGGGAGCCTAGCAGTCTGCGGGGAGGTGTCGATGTGCTGAGTAGCTGGCGTTACCTGGTCGGTCTCGCCGTAGCAGTCGAGGTATGGCGCGGGCAGCATGAGGCCGCGCTGTGCGTCGGCCAGCAGCAGCAGCTCGCAGTCGCGCACGCGGAGGAAGGGGAGCCTAGCAGTCTGCGGGGAGGTGTCGATGTGCTGAGTAGCTGGCGTTACCTGGTCGGTCTCGCCGTAGCAGTCGAGGTATGGCGCGGGCAGCATGAGGCCGCGCTGTGCGTCGGCCAGCAGCAGCAGCTCGCAGTCGCGCACGCGGAGGAAGGGGAGCCTAGCAGTCTGCGGGGAGGTGTCGATGTGCTGAGTAGCTGGCGTTACCTGGTCGGTCTCGCCGTAGCAGTCGAGGTATGGCGCGGGCAGCATGAGGCCGCGCTGTGCGTCGGCCAGCAGCAGCAGCTCGCAGTCGCGCACGCGGAGGAAGGGGAGCCTAGCAGTCTGCGGGGAGGTGTCGATGTGCTGAGTAGCTGGCGTTACCTGGTCGGTCTCGCCGTAGCAGTCGAGGTATGGCGCGGGCAGCATGAGGCCGCGCTGTGCGTCGGCCAGCAGCAGCAGCTCGCAGTCGCGCACGCGGAGGAAGGGGAGCCTAGCAGTCTGCGGGGAGGTGTCGATGTGCTGAGTAGCTGGCGTTACCTGGTCGGTCTCGCCGTAGCAGTCGAGGTATGGCGCGGGCAGCATGAGGCCGCGCTGTGCGTCGGCCAGCAGCAGCAGCTCGCAGTCGCGCACGCGGAGGAAGGGGAGCCTAGCAGTCTGCGGGGAGGTGTCGATGTGCTGAGTAGCTGGCGTTACCTGGTCGGTCTCGCCGTAGCAGTCGAGGTATGGCGCGGGCAGCATGAGGCCGCGCTGTGCGTCGGCCAGCAGCAGCAGCTCGCAGTCGCGCACGCGGAGGAAGGCGCCGGCGCCGCAGCCGCACGCCGCACAGTGCGCTACCACTGCGCCCACCATCTTGGTGCCGCCGTCGCGACCGCTCTGTAACATACATACATACATACATACGATTGTTATTACACTTTTTTACTAGAACTAGACTAAGCCAAAGCAGATAAATTCCCAACGACTGGAATGCTAGAAAAATAAATCAGTTAACTCCGTAAGATCTTTCCGCAGCGTTCAAACGTTGAACGATGTAGCCTAGATTAGTCTATGTCAGTGTTTGTTTACCTGTATTGTGTGGCCCTCTAGGGGTCCGCGGGCTCATCTTTGGATCATTTAACAATAATAAACAAAGGCCTACAAAAAATTGTAATCGCTGCTTTGAACAGATTAAAAATGGAATTTTATTTGACATTACAACTAAGAAGTTAACGAAAAACCCCAATAATATTAGTTCAAAAAAGCAATAACAACGTTCATTAAAGTATTTTATTTAGAAGGGGGTCCATAAACATTGTTCTTGGTTTCGTAGGGGTCCGTGGGCGAAAAAGGTTAGGAAGCGCTGGTCTATGGTTATAGTGGATGACAGTGGTCAAACAGATTTAGTGCGCACAAGATTTAACTGCAATTTTAATGTATGACTGCCCCCCTTCCCCATTTTCGCGTTTTTATAGATGACGATTATCAAACTATTTTGGAACATCGTCATAAATTCTATAAAATAACTTAATATTAACTCTTTTTTTCAAATTTAGGAATTGTACAGTACTATTACTAAAACGCAACTAATTGAATTCATGAATATAAACTTATGACGTTTTATCGTGGGTGTTCAATATTAATCCAAAAAACGCAATACATCATCGACACGTATACACTTTGTATTGACCTGTTTGAAAATTTCACGGTTTTTGAAATACACACTACATACATAAAGTACAAAAAGATTGAGGCAAATTTTTGTTTAATTTCTTACAAATTATTACTTTTTTTGAGTTCTTAAAGTTAAATATAGGTCGACAGGTCGAGGGTGAAAGTCTGTGGTTGCTAAATGTTAAAGCTGCCATGTCCCCCATTGTAACCGAGTGGAGACAGATTTTTTTAAATTGTCATTTGTTTTGAATATTTGCATGCATATACCAAACGGCAGTGAAACATAACTGATAAGATTTGTAAAAAAACCTACAGTTGGCAAATCAACTATTTGATTTGTTTCACAAATATCACACTCAACATAAACATGAGAAATGCGGTGTGTAAACTGAGGGGTGACTCTCGAGGGGTTACGGGGCGAGTTTATGTTTATCATTATAGCATCATTTGCCCGTTTCCGTGTTATAAACATGGAAGAAACAATAATTCATAAAGATGAAAACCCTTTTAAACTTAAATCAACTGGCTCACCTTCCGTACCTCGGTTTGACAGCAGTAGCTCTGCGAACACAGTATCTGTCCGCAGACTAGGCACATAGTAGGATATTTACTGTCATCTCTCTCCGAATTAGGGCAGGAGAACTCCGACACCACGTTCATCAACTCTGAAAAATCTTCAGGTAAAGGTACCAGCCTAGGAGGTTCACTCGGCTCCAAAACAACATGCAAAGGTACCTCCCCGTTAAACCATTCCGTGGATAAAGCTGACCATTCTAAAGCCTTCTTCTTAGCTATAGGGTTGTCGATCAGATCTTTGAAAGAACTTGGCAGGCCTAAATAACCGCACATGACCTCCCAGGAGTCACCACCGTGGACTGTCAGTTCCCTAGGTGGGTTGATATCGCTCATAAAGTGATACAGCAAGCAACAACATCTTAAGAATATCTGACATTGACTCTTAACCCCTTCCCATACTTCATTCGGATTCAGTTTCTCTACTGACTGCCCTTTGCGTAGTTCCTTGATGATTTCTAGTAAATTCTCCAGGTCCTGCTTAGTGGTGAATTCCTCCTGAACCTCCATGGGTTCGCTGCTGTATTTATCCAGCGGTAGTACTATTAATGCTCTGGTTAGATGAGCTCTAAGACCGTGAAGGGTAATCTGTCTCGCTAGATGCGTAGGTCTTGCTATGCCAGAACTTTTGCTGAACAAACATGGCGCCGACATAACCAATGCTACTACAGTCGAAAAAGTTTCATGGGTCATTGGCGATTGGTTATGCAACGTACTTAGCGTGGTGATCGCGTGATGTGCCAACTGTTTAGGTGACGACCATACTAAGGGTAACGTCGCAGCGACGCGTATTAAGGCTCGGAGCGCATCTCTGTGTCGCGCCGGTAGGTCGCCTAGCAACGGTCTGTTCTCGGCGGTCAGGACTGAATCCACGCTCATGATGCTGTAAGCTGTAGCTCGGTATAATGCAGCAGATGATATCAAACCTCCTGATTCCGATTCCCCTGATATTTCTGGTAAAATCTGTTGGTAAAATATTAAATTGCCATATATTTAACAGCTGCTGCTATATCAAACAAATTCTTATTGCACTAAATATTTGTTTTAACAATCTTTAAGACAGGACTATAAAAGGCTTAGTCGATTCTCAAACTGCATAACTACTCCAATTAAAATAATCTCCCGATTCTTTTTTAAATTTTGGATTCTACTTTAAAATTTCTCGTTTTACTAGATTAACGCCAATGCACATTTTTAAATATCATAAAGTAAAAAAACAGCATAAACACTTACACCAGCAAAATCTTCAATCAAAGTTTTGGTTGTTTCACTATACTCCGGCAGATCATCATCAAAATGTACCAGGAACTCCCCTGGAAGCAACCCTCGGGCATGAGTCGAGAAGTACACTGACGCATCATCATTTACCCCAGAATCCTCAGCGTCTGAAGACATGGCCCCAACACTAGCAGCTCTTGCTTGGCAGTGCATATCCTCACAAGATTCCGTACATTGATGTACTGTCTCCAAGGTTATCTGGTGTTTTAATACCAGATCTACAGAGTTTAAGAAGGTTTCTTCGGTCAGTGGTGGTGGGTTGCCGACTTTCATAGTAGGTCCAGGTAGTAGAGGTATTGCTGTGTTGCATAACCTCTCGCAAAGAGGGCAGAGAAACTCCTTCTTTTTCACGTCGAAAGGCTGCCGTTGGTGGTACGGTCTGGATAAAAAGAATTAAAAATACTAAGTAGAAATGAGTTTAAAATTATTAGTAAAATGTTTAATGCAAAAATATACCAGTGTATTAAACCATAGATCCATTGACTAAAGACCATTTGTAGATACCTTTTTCTAAATAATATCGTTTATAATCCAGACATTTAAGAAAGAACTGTCAAACAAAAAAAACAAGAGTTTTGATTTTGAATTTTGTTTCCGTAAATTACCAAAAAGATTTTTTAAATGATCCGATCACGGGTTCGTAAAAATTTAGTTAGAGAAGATACCGGCAAGAAACCCCAGATCCTGTAATTTATGTTTATCAACATTTTTATAACTGTATTTCTGACCTCCGGTACTCCCTGTCGAACACAATGTCCAGGTACTTCCGCCAGCAGGCGTGATGCAGCGCGTGGCCGCACACGGACACGTGCGGCTGCGCGCCCAGCCCGCACGCCGCGCCCGCGCGCTGCGAGCGTGCCACGCCCACGCCCGCCGCGCCCGCCGCCAGCCGCGACAGCGTGCGCGACTGCTGCACGAACGCCACCGCCACCAGCGGCTCGGACTTCAGCTCCACGCGCCCCTAACGCACAGGCTCAAGTAAACATCACGGTGATTTTGATTTGAAGGTAGCTTGTAGGATTTTAAGTCAAATTTGGTATTCAGGTGTTACGGTAGATTTCAATTATTCAAAGTTATATGATTTCTTGTATAAATAATTATGTAATTATTTTAACTAAGCGACTTTTATAAATAATAAGACTTAATAGCAACTAAAACATTTCGTCAAATTGTTTTTAATCAAAAAACCTTCATACATTTTCTTTTTGCAATAGTAGCTTTCATAATTTTACAAAAACAAAACATAAAATATTACGTAATAATAATACGTAAAAATAATAATATATGACATAAAAATCAGAAGATATTTTTCAGTTTTCGCGACGATTCCTGGACGCTGATATCCGTTTTAATAACGACATACTAATAAATTTTATGGACAACAAACTTAGCCGATAAAATACTATGTCGCATAGCAGTGAGTACAGCGGCCTGATCTCCTGCTCCTCCGCCGTCACCTGCACGCACACTGTATGACTGTACGCTCACCTCCTCCTGGCACATGATGCAGACGCGGCTGTGGTCGGGCACGCCGCCGCCCCACACGCCGAGCGCCGCGCCGCAGTACAGCGGCCTGATCTCCTGCTCCTCCGCCGTCACCTGCACGCACACTGTATGACTGTACGCTCACCTCCTCCTGGCACATGATGCAGACGCGGCTGTGGTCGGGCACGCCGCCGCCCCACACGCCGAGCGCCGCGCCGCAGTACAGCGGCCTGATCTCCTGCTCCTCCGCCGTCACCTGCACGCACACTGTATGACTGTACGCTCACCTCCTCCTGGCACATGATGCAGACGCGGCTGTGGTCGGGCACGCCGCCGCCCCACACGCCGAGCGCCGCGCCGCAGTACAGCGGCCTGATCTCCTGCTCCTCCGCCGTCACCTGCACGCACACTGTATGACTGTACGCTCACCTCCTCCTGGCACATGATGCAGACGCGGCTGTGGTCGGGCACGCCGCCGCCCCACACGCCGAGCGCCGCGCCGCAGTACAGCGGCCTGATCTCCTGCTCCTCCGCCGTCACCTGCACGCACACTGTATGACTGTACGCTCACCTCCTCCTGGCACATGATGCAGACGCGGCTGTGGTCGGGCACGCCGCCGCCCCACACGCCGAGCGCCGCGCCGCAGTACAGCGGCCTGATCTCCTGCTCCTCCGCCGTCACCTGCACGCACACTGTATGACTGTACGCTCACCTCCTCCTGGCACATGATGCAGACGCGGCTGTGGTCGGGCACGCCGCCGCCCCACACGCCGAGCGCGGCGCCGCAGTACAGCGGCCTGATCTCCTGCTCCTCCGCCGTCACCTGCACGCACACTGTATGACTGTACGCTCACCTCCTCCTGGCACATGATGCAGACGCGGCTGTGGTCGGGCACGCCGCCGCCCCACACGCCGAGCGCCGCGCCGCAGTACAGCGGCCTGATCTCCTGCTCCTCCGCCGTCACCTGCACGCACACTGTATGACTGTACGCTCACCTCCTCCTGGCACATGATGCAGACGCGGCTGTGGTCGGGCACGCCGCCGCCCCACACGCCGAGCGCCGCGCCGCAGTACAGCGGCCTGATCTCCTGCTCCTCCGCCGTCACCTGCACGCACACTGTATGACTGTACGCTCACCTCCTCCTGGCACATGATGCAGACGCGGCTGTGGTCGGGCACGCCGCCGCCCCACACGCCGAGCGCCGCGCCGCAGTACAGCGGCCTGATCTCCTGCTCCTCCGCCGTCACCTGCACGCACACTGTATGACTGTACGCTCACCTCCTCCTGGCACATGATGCAGACGCGGCTGTGGTCGGGCACGCCGCCGCCCCACACGCCGAGCGCCGCGCCGCAGTACAGCGGCCTGATCTCCTGCTCCTCCGCCGTCACCTGCACGCACACTGTATGACTGTACGCTCACCTCCTCCTGGCACATGATGCAGACGCGGCTGTGGTCGGGCACGCCGCCGCCCCACACGCCGAGCGCCGCGCCGCAGTACAGCGGCCTGATCTCCTGCTCCTCCGCCGTCACCTGCACGCACACTGTATGACTGTACGCTCACCTCCTCCTGGCACATGATGCAGACGCGGCTGTGGTCGGGCACGCCGCCGCCCCACACGCCGAGCGCCGCGCCGCAGTACAGCGGCCTGATCTCCTGCTCCTCCGCCGTCACCTGCACGCACACTGTATGACTGTACGCTCACCTCCTCCTGGCACATGATGCAGACGCGGCTGTGGTCGGGCACGCCGCCGCCCCACACGCCGAGCGCCGCGCCGCAGTACAGCGGCCTGATCTCCTGCTCCTCCGCCGTCACCTGCACGCACACTGTATGACTGTACGCTCACCTCCTCCTGGCACATGATGCAGACGCGGCTGTGGTCGGGCACGCCGCCGCCCCACACGCCGAGCGCCGCGCCGCAGTACAGCGGCCTGATCTCCTGCTCCTCCGCCGTCACCTGCACGCACACTGTATGACTGTACGCTCACCTCCTCCTGGCACATGATGCAGACGCGGCTGTGGTCGGGCACGCCGCCGCCCCACACGCCGAGCGCCGCGCCGCAGTACAGCGGCCTGATCTCCTGCTCCTCCGCCGTCACCTGCACGCACACTGTATGACTGTACGCTCACCTCCTCCTGGCACATGATGCAGACGCGGCTGTGGTCGGGCACGCCGCCGCCCCACACGCCGAGCGCCGCGCCGCAGTACAGCGGCCTGATCTCCTGCTCCTCCGCCGTCACCTGCACGCACACTGTATGACTGTACGCTCACCTCCTCCTGGCACATGATGCAGACGCGGCTGTGGTCGGGCACGCCGCCGCCCCACACGCCGAGCGCCGCGCCGCAGTACAGCGGCCTGATCTCCTGCTCCTCCGCCGTCACCTGCACGCACACTGTATGACTGTACGCTCACCTCCTCCTGGCACATGATGCAGACGCGGCTGTGGTCGGGCACGCCGCCGCCCCACACGCCGAGCGCCGCGCCGCAGTACAGCGGCCTGATCTCCTGCTCCTCCGCCGTCACCTGCACGCACACTGTATGACTGTACGCTCACCTCCTCCTGGCACATGATGCAGACGCGGCTGTGGTCGGGCACGCCGCCGCCCCACACGCCGAGCGCCGCGCCGCAGTACAGCGGCCTGATCTCCTGCTCCTCCGCCGTCACCTGCACGCACACTGTATGACTGTACGCTCACCTCCTCCTGGCACATGATGCAGACGCGGCTGTGGTCGGGCACGCCGCCGCCCCACACGCCGAGCGCCGCGCCGCAGTACAGCGGCCTGATCTCCTGCTCCTCCGCCGTCACCTGCACGCACACTGTATGACTGTACGCTCACCTCCTCCTGGCACATGATGCAGACGCGGCTGTGGTCGGGCACGCCGCCGCCCCACACGCCGAGCGCCGCGCCGCAGTACAGCGGCCTGATCTCCTGCTCCTCCGCCGTCACCTGCACGCACACTGTATGACTGTACGCTCACCTCCTCCTGGCACATGATGCAGACGCGGCTGTGGTCGGGCACGCCGCCGCCCCACACGCCGAGCGCCGCGCCGCAGTACAGCGGCCTGATCTCCTGCTCCTCCGCCGTCACCTGCACGCACACTGTATGACTGTACGCTCACCTCCTCCTGGCACATGATGCAGACGCGGCTGTGGTCGGGCACGCCGCCGCCCCACACGCCGAGCGCCGCGCCGCAGTACAGCGGCCTGATCTCCTGCTCCTCCGCCGTCACCTGCACGCACACGTTACAAATCATTATACGATACCAGTACACGCAACGAAAACTCATCCGACAACATTCAGTCAATCTCATAAGGATTGGAAGGAGTGAACAGCACCAAGTTGAATAAGAGATGTCACTTTTCAGTTTCATACGTCACAGCCAACCCCGCCGTCGTCACATACATCAATGGTAGGTAGCAGTTTCCATTCATTACTTCAACTCCTTCTAAGTTCGTTTTTGTTGGGCAGTTATGGTCAAATTAGAAAAACGCAAAAACAAAAACCTATTATAGGTTAGTAATTATGTTTATTATATTATGGTTGTAATTATGTTTATTATATTTTATTTCTCTAATTATTCATCAATTTGAAATTGATAACTTCGAAAAACATAATGACTTAATGACTTGAAATTAGAAAATGAAGAAAATAAGAAAAAAGACAGTGAAGAATCATTTTTTATTTACTCTTTTTGCAATATTTTTTTAAAGGGGGAAAGGTTGGAAATTGTATAATTTTCATTGTTTAGCTATGCCCCCTCATGCTTCTCGAACTATTTTTAGGTTGTTATCAATCATTTGGATACGATTAACAGGCAGTCGAGAGAAAAAAAATAAACAAAACCTTAATTTAAACTCAAATTAAAAGCTGCGAAAAATTTCCCAGTAGGGAAGAACTATTCGAAAAAAAAACCTGTCCATAAATGTCTTAACATTAATTATGTTAAAAGTATGAGTAATGTATGTAACCAGTAATAAGAACAACAGGAAAAATTTAAGCGTGTTCCAATTGACACCTCATTAATAGTTACGCACCTCAGTAGTGGTCTCCTCAAACAGTTTAGCGTTGTTAGATATGAAGTTGTTCATCTGCGTTTTCATCTGTGACATGAGCTTTGCTCGTCTCTCCGCAGCTAACTTCGCGCGGCGAGCCTTTTCAGCGTCTGCATTTCATTTTTTTTAATGAAAAAATATCATTAAAAAAAATATTTCTTAGAAAATATTGACAAAAAAAATTATACGCAAAAATAAAACCATTAATTAGTTTTCGTCGTTTCACAATTTCGCTATTGATTTAAATTAAAAAAAAGTTTGTAAGATATTTCCATAAAACTATTTGAAGTTGATTAAAAACGATTGAACTACGACTTTCCAATTTCACAATTGATAATAAACCCTACAGCAGCAGTAACAGAGTCTATATCAGTTTAACGTGACATACCTAACGCTTTAGACGCAGGTTGTTCTTCCTGATCCGTCTCCATGTTCTCTCCATCGCCAACATGATCATCATTCTGTCCTAGAAGCGATCTAAATCCAGAAGGAAAAAGCCCTTATAATAACCTACAATGTATATGCTACATATATGACTAATGTCATCCCACACTACCCGCTCAAAATTAATAATTTGTAATATAGTCACACGAGATTTTGTGCTGCAGTACAGCCATACCTTAAGAAAACTGCAGGTATGATTCTACTTTACTGTAATTTGTTTCGTATTACATAAAGAAAATATAGTGAAAAGTTGGATTAGTCTTTTTTATTGGCTCATCATATTTACCTATACTGTATAAACGTTGAGTTCTGAGTCATATGACATAAGAATTAATTCAAGTACAAGGATTTTTTTATTCATAATATCCATCTATGATTCTACAACCTTAATGCTAGGCCCTGTCAATGTGTGCGTCCTGTTGTGGTAATTATTATTATCTATCTATAACAGACAAAAAACATCTCAATTGAGAACCTCCTTCCTATTGCAGTTAGAAATCATGTTAATTTTGAAGGTCAGTTTGTGCGGTGACTATGGGGGACTATGTGATGCTGAATAACACCAGGTTGTTAGGTACACATTATATATTTTGCCATACCAATATGTACATCGGTAAGATAGGGAGGCTACTAGATATAAGTAGAATCTAACCCGGACTGCCTTGTAAAATGATTAATGACTAAATTTATATTTAAAAAAATTGCAAGTCTCGCATTACATACTACTGTGTACTTACTTGATCTTCGCGATGAGCCACTTGATGAGTGGTCTATGAGCGTCGACGCGCTGACTGGCGGCCAGGCGCTGCAGCAGCGACAGTATGCCGGCGCGGGTCGACGCCTCAGCGAACGACACAAACTCATAACGACCGCACTCCTCGTCCCTAAGACCGTAGCCTATCAGGTGGAGAGCCTGGGAGATAAAAAATTGTTTATCTATTAAATAAAATTCAGAAATCACCCCTTTTTAATGGACTTTACGAGAGATATTACATACATACTACACTTGATTAGTTAAAAAAAAACAAACCCACGCGGTCAAAATCGCTAGAGAAAGCTAGTGTATCCGTCTATAAAACTTTCAAAGATTTCCAGAATTTAATCATTTATTTTTTAATCTTTAGACTACATTCTTTATCTAAACCAGTGTATATTATGTCCAGAATATTTGTGTATAAAATACCAAAACATGGTTCTGACCTTATGCAGCTGTGTTTCAGAGAAGCACCTCGCCTTGAGGTCAGCGGCTCTGGTCAAAACTGTCCTTAACACGTGGAGTGATGCTTCACATTGCAGTAAACTGGCGAGCAGACGGAATGGCGGTGTCAGCATCGGCAGAGATGGGGGAGGACAGCATTCTGGAAGACCTGCACACAAACAAATCATCCACATACCATACATATTATAACAGAAAAATTTTGTATGTTTGAATATATACTTAAAACAAAATAAGGGCCACGAGGTATTTTTTCATTTTGGTGTAAATTATTAAACATTTACATATTGAAAGTAGACACATAGTAGACACGTAGTGATTTACATATTAAAATATTGAGAATACAAACTCTTTGATACCTAAACTTTTTAATATTGTAGTATTCATCTAATGCTGGCAACAATTTTAAATAAAATTTGATTTAAAATTATTTTTGAAAATTTTGATTCCATTTTCTTTGTCGTTTTGCTTTCCTAAGCTTCTTGGTTTATTAGAAATTATCAGATTTCATTGATATCTCGAGTCAGAAACATCTTTTGCAATATGCCACAAGCACGCAGGCGTCATATGGACTCGCTGACAGCAACCAGAGCCGTTACAATGATTGAAGAAGGTCATTCGCAGCGATCTGTGGGTTTGCAATTGGGATTTTCTCGAGGAGCTATTCAAAATCTATGGAATCGTTTCCAAGAGACCGGCAGTGTTAGAAGAAGACCTGGTTCGGGCAGAGTTCGCATTACAACAGATCAAGAGGATCGTTACATTCGATTAAGTGCCCGCCGAGATCGCACAACGACGGCCCGCAAGCTGCAAAATCGTTTACGGCTCACAACGGGTACTCGTGTCAGTGACCAAACTATTCGTAATCGATTGCATGAAGACCAGCAGGCATCAAGAAGGCGAGTTGTCCGTGTTCCATTAACCAGAAATCATCGTGCAAATCGTTTAAGATTTACCCGTCAACATTTTGACTGGGACATAAACCAATGGGGCATGGTGCTCTTCACAGACGAATGCAAAGTTAATTTTTTTAACGACGGCATATTAGAGTATGGAGAAGACGCGGCGAGAGATTTTCAGAAGCCTGCATCCATGAAGTCAATCGTTTTGGTGGTCCAAATGTATGATTTGGGGCGGGATAAGCTTACACGGCAAAACTGAGCGATATATTGAGGAAGTTGTCAGACCACATGTGATCCCATTTGCCCAGCGAGCGGGTCCTGGATTCATCTTGATGCAAGACAATGCTCGTGCACACACGGCTCAAGCGACTCGGTTTGTACTGGAAGCGTCTCAAATTCAAGTCTTGCCGTGGCCGGCGAACAGTCCGGACTTAAATCCAATAGAGCACATGTGGGATCAGTTGAAACGAAGAGTTAGAGACGGTGATCAGGAAATCCACAGCCAACAGCAACTCATCAACGCTGTTAAAAGGGCCTGGGAAGAGATTCCAATGGAAAATGTCAGGCATTTGATTGAGAGCATTCACTCCAGGCTTCTGGAGTGCGTAGTGAAACGAGGAGGGCATACTCGTTACTAAAAGATGAGCATGGAGTATTTTCTTTTGTTTTCAGTAACTTTACATTGTTTTTATTTTTAACCTTAAATGTGTTTTTTTCTTTCAAAAGCAAATAAACTTTTTAATCATGATTATTGGAATAAGTTTATTGGTCTACACGGTAAAAACAACATTAGTTTTCGTTATGGAGACAAAAAAATATATATTGGTTTTATTATATTCATGGGACAGACAAAATACCTCGTGGCCCTTATTTTGTTTTGAGTAGTATATATGTCACTAGTCCGATTCAAAACATATTCATATTAAGAATGGAGTTTCAGGATTGACATTTTATGAAGGAAAAAAAACTTTTGTTTTTACTTTTTAATGATCAAACTCTAGAACAGATTAAAATAAGATTCAGACTAAAATTCCATCCTAATTAACTAAAATTTTGTAATAAAATAAGAATTCTTCAAAACAATCCTTACCGGCAGCCTTCCTCCTATTCCTCTGTTCCTCCTCACTCCTCGACAGTTCCTCCCTGGTGTAGTGGTAGAAGAACGTGTCGTATTCATCATAAAGATGCTCCTTTAATTTGTAAACACCTCTGTTGTTCCCGCTCGTAGGCTTCACAAAGTCCGCCACCTCGTCGATCACAGATTCCAGACCAGTTTCGTGTAGCTGGTCTTCAGGGAGACACCTTTAACAATGGACGGAAATTATTATCACTTGGTAGTTCCAACGGTAAGGAGAATGGCAATTTATTAAGGAACTATTCACCCGCTCCGGCTTCGCACGGATATTATGCATGTATTCATATACCTCGACCTCTTGACGACCTCGGTGGTGCAGTGGTGTAAACAGCCGACTGCTACGCTTAAGGTTCCGGGTTCGAACCCCAGCGGGGCGGGAATTTGTGTTATTTGCAAGACGCATTGTTTCGCTTACCGGTCTTGGTCGTATTATTATCTATGTAGTATATACCATATCATTGCTTAGTTCCTGTGACACAAGTTCTTACAATACTTACTGCAGGGCTGAGTGAGTGTGTGTCGTGATACGGTGATGGTGGTGATTATATAGGGTTTGTTTTGACTTAGTACGTTTGCTCGGTGCTACGTTTGACATTAACACGTTTACACAACGCATTTCATACATGCAAAACTTACCTACGTTTTTTTTGCCTTATTATAAAATCACCAAGTTACTTCTTTTGTGATGTATTTGTAGTTCGCGTCAGGTGTCTAGATGGCAAGATTGATTTTCAAAAGCTTGTTAAATAAAACCTACCTTTATTCTAAATACCAAACATTGTAGGGATGTTGATCAATCACGCAAAAACTTAACAATTTGTTAAAACTTGCCACAAAGATGTTTCATCACCCAGATTAACACTTTACTTTTTATCCTGAAACTTTTTTTGCTTACTGTGGGATAAAGACATAAATCCACTCAGACAGAGTCAAGAGAAAAGCTAGAAGTATTAAAAATAAGTACTTGTTCAGCTCCGAGTGTGGCATAGGTTTGACGCACAGCATCTGTATGATCTCCTTCTTAGTTCTATCTTCATTCGTCACCTCCCCAACGCCGGGGACATAGCGGGAACCAACCACTGTGGAAAACGTCACGATGTTAATAAAGAAACGTGAAATAAAGTATATTCTTATTATTACTTAAATATTTATTTTGTAAGTATATTTCATAAAATTTTGGCAGTAAATAAGTAAAAGATAGAGAAAAATATTTAACATAATGAAAAAATATGAGTCCTACGCGGACAAAAGCTAGTATGTCAGTTACTATTATAATTTGATGCACCATCTTGTGGTTTTACTTGACAACTCTACAATGATTAAAAAAAAATGAAAATCCTTCAAAACCTACATGTGCGAAATAATATAATTGCATGAAAAATAACAAAACTTTATTATATAACTTTAATATGAAAATGTACAAAAGGGTATCGTCGTGTGAATAGGCGACGGTATCACATTCCATTAGTTTAACCGTCTTGTGTGCAATAAAAAAAAAATAGACAAGGTACCTGTGATCATAAGTCCGAGGAACTCCTCAACCATGCTGATTGTCTGTCGCATCTCATCATCGACAACTCCTCGCTGTTCAAAGTCCACCGCCGCCCACTCCAGTAAGTTAAACTTATTCAGAACGTGGATTATGAATTCGTTGCTCTCTATCAAAGACGCCCCTATCTGTTAATGAAAAAAGTATTTTGTAAATAAGGTATTTTATGTCACTTGACGTTAAAAACTTTTTTTTTTCAAATGAAGCGAGAAAATACATAAACATTTAAATCAAAATCAAAGAATCTTTTTCTCCGTAAACTTAAAAAAATACTTGAAATCGTCAAATGGTTTTTTTTAATGTTCCGGAAATTAAAGTTGGGGATACCGGCAAGAAACCCCAGATTCTGTAATTTATTTATTTTATTAAAAGTATCTTTTCAAATAAAAGGAATCTGATCAAATACATACATAAATGTATAATTGACAATTTAAGACATACGTTAGTATCCCAAAAAAAAGTTAAATGCTTGTGGGTCGAAACAATTACAATGAACGCTAGTGCTGCTCTTAACGCGAGAAAATTTCAGAATTGCTTCCTATTCTTGAATGTTTTAACGTGCAAAAAAATTAATAATAAATCACCTGCAGCATGACAACATCCCTGTCGAGCATCTCAGGGCGACACTTGACGTTGTGGTAGAAGAACAGTTGGTTGAGCAAAGCGAACCCGTTGCGACGCCACATGCCGGCGTGCACCTGGCCTATCATCGCCATCGTGCGGAGCACCGGCTCTACACACACAAACCATTACAACCATGCCAACATTTACACAACTCAATTAATTATACACACACAACGACATCAAACACACTACACAATTATACACATGTATATTAATTATATTTGTAAGATAATACAAAGTAAACTTCATTTCAGGTAACAAACAAAGAAAAATATGGAACGTCAAAAGAGATATAAAAATTAGAATGTAATAACTTATTACGAGCATTGCTTTTATATACCCCGTTTTTGACATCACATTGTAGTTTTTCTTAGACAATCTCTGAACAAATATCCCTTTCTAATCTTGGGGGACGTCACCCATATTTCCCTTTCTAATCTTGGGGGACGTCACCCACATATCCCTTTTTTATCTTGGGAGACGTCACCGATATATCCCTTTCTTATCTTGGGGGACATCATCCACCAAAAAATTTACTAAATTTCAGCTTTCTAGATGTAGTTTTAGTTTTGCTTTAAATTAAAATAAGACACAATGAATGACCAACTGTTATTTTACTCACCAATCAATTGTTCCGGCGTGGGTTTATTCCTGTCCTGCCTATCGAACTCCTTGCTGTGGTAGCCTAGACCAAACTTATGAAGCTGCAGATGTAGACCAGCTATGAACCGGGATAGTGGGCGATGGATAGATACTGGCTCGCTTGACACGTCGTACGGGATCACTGATGCTGATTGGCCACCGAGTTCTAACGAAGAAGAAAGATATCAAAAAAATATATATTAAGCTACAGGGATTCTAGTTTAAATGTTTCAGTAGAACCACTAATGCTAATACATATTAAAAACTAGTACATATTTCCTTACATGTGCCAAGGTACAGATTATTATGGTTGTCTAGGAATGATCGACGACCGTTGAGGAAGGAAAATTCTAGAGTGCAGACCACGGGCCGGTGCTGCGTAAACGGTTCCCAAAGACAGTTTGCTGGAGTTTGAGGAGTCAGCGAACTTCAAAAGCGAATTAGCCTACAGTTCAACTGATTGACAGTGATTGTCTCCGCTTATAACAGAACAAGATATTTGCCCGTGAAGTTTAAAAAAAGTGAGGTTAGTAACCTTTGAGCACCCGATGCGGGAAGGTCTCGGTGTCGGCATGCTTCCGCAGCAGCATGCGGTACGCCGACACGGCCAGCGCCCGCTCGGCCGCGCACCACTGCAGCGCCAGCGTGATGCTGTGCGCCAGCTTCACGTGCAGGTTGAACGCAGACTCCCACTCCGGCTCGTATTCCATGTGCTGGCCCACCTAGGGGACACCGATACCAACTCATATTGCAATATTCTCGCGTCAGAAGACAGCACTAACGTAAATTGTAATAAGGAATGTGTATGAAATTTAATTTGATTCTCAATTAATCGTTAAGAATGTGGAAATGGTATGTTTACAGTGAATACAGAATTAGAAATATACGATAAACCAGAGAGATATAACCATTAAAAGTAATTTTATCTATCTCGCTCATCAAAAAAAACCTTTTCTTTGGAAATTGTATGGCGCAGGAGTACTTTGACGTCATTGTACATATTGGATCTCTCTGTCTTACCAACGACTTTATAACTTAGTTAATAAGTCTGATATTTGAGAAAATCTAACGGATTTGTGTAAATATGTGGTATCGAATTATAATAAATAAATAAAATAAGTCATGCATATTCCCTATTGTTACAATAAAATAACATAATAATGCCTCTCCCTATACTTATTTATTCAATTTTGTGGAAATTTTACTGGTTTAATTTTAGTTTTGATCATTAAAACTTTACGTTTCCGATAAATATCAATAAAATAAAATCAATCAATAAATAATGTCCGACATTTTGCATCCTAGCGTTTTCTTTACGATATACGCCATCTGCAACATCTACAATACATGCTTTGTGTCATCCTTTCCCTATTAACATTCAAAAAGACATGTCAATAGTGACAGACGAATCCGTAGACAATATTAAATCGATCTATTCTTATTTTATGGCGACTAGCGTATTGAACGACAACTAAGCCAGTGACCCCTCATGATAACAAACAATGCTATTCTTTCCGTATGGGAAATGGTCGAACAATGTCAGTAATGACGGACGACTGACGCATAACACATGTCAGCACCGACATATGAAAAATATACCCAGCCAACTTATGGATAACTTTATTTAGAACACATAAACATACGCCGTAGTCCCTCAAGAGGGGTTGGCAGAGGTGCTTACTACACACCGCTGATCGCATGTTTATGTTGAGTCCCAGTGTGACAGGTTGCGAATCTGTTGCCACTATCCGGGCATATTGAGAAACAAGGCAGCTACAACTTACGCAACCCAAGACTCGAACCCTCAACCTGTCGGGTCGGGTTGTCGGTTATCCAAGGCATTTTTCAAAACGAGCTACCACGTCTTCACAACACATTATAAGCATTGTATGACTTTAACGCTTATTACGGCATTTTTTATTCAAATTTACAAATCATTCACTATAAACCACATCACGACACACACATTGACTCAGCCCTGCAGTAAGTATCATAAGAACTTGTGTCACAGGAACTAAGCAACGATATGGTATATACTACATAGATAAGAATACTACAACCAAGACTGGTAAGCGAAACAATGCCTAACTGTATTAGAATGAACACTATTTTATTCCTCTATAACATTTAAATAACGATAAATTACTCAGTTTTAACCTTACCTGCCTAACAACAGAGTCCATCCCCTGCACCATAGTAAGCAAGTTGATCATCAACGACAGTCCATGAGCGAATCCCTTCCTCAGGTCATCATCAAACGTAGTCGGTATAGAACTTAGCAAGTATTTCACATCGTAGAGAATGAACTGAGCTCTTTTGAACCCTATTGACACGTGGTTACGGTCGAATTCCAAACGACCCTGAAATTATTTTTTTCCTTAGTACAAAAATTTTTTTTAAAGGGAAGTTTAAGGTTAAAATGACGTGTATTCTTCTCTTTTTATTTTTAGTAAGAGGGATTGCAATCCAAGATTAAAAGGAGCTCTAACTTTATAACAGTAAGTCATAATTTACAAAACTTTAAAAGGATGTCGTAGTGTGCTATTTCGATAATCATTAAAATTTATGTAATTTTATAGGAATTTGTTCAAGCTTGAAATGGAAACAGACAGAGTGACTGCTTTTAATTTAAGAAAATATCATCGTCTTATTCTTATACTTAAAAACGAAGATCTGTTCGTTAGTCACGCTAAAACTTGAAGACGGCTGGACTGATTTAAATGATTCTTTTTAACTTCATTTCCTCTAATACAGGGAAGGTTTCAATAGCAAAAAATATTGAAAAATGTTCACGTCGTACGAAGACAGCGGGGTCAACCAGTTAAAAACGAAATAACTCACCTTACTGTTGCATCTTCTATTACACTCGCTGACAAAGGTGTTGATCAACACAAACAGCGCATCATGTTCAGCTATCAGGTAGTGTGCGAGCGTCGGAGTCGTGTAAAGCTGTACCGATAACGATGAGATCGAGAACGAGTGATCGTGGTCGTCTCGGATGAAGTCCTTTAGGATAGAACCTGAGAGGGAAAAAATAAAGTAGGTTCAATATACACAGTCCAAAAATAAACATTAGAATTAAAAAGGGCGACAAACAAACACGTAACAGTGTTAATATACTCATAATACATAAATTTGATTTTGTAATTTGTTAATAATCAAAACAAATTTTGAGAAACAATGAGAAATATGTTTTTTTTTGGTATTGCAATAGTCTAAATTGATTGCTTACCAGTCACAGTTACAGGCAGGCTTTTTTGCCTACTTATTTTTTTTTTAATCAATGATAGCAAACGAATCACAGGAAAAATCAAGTCACTTTAAACCATTTGCGTGAAAACTGTTTTAAAACAAATGCACCGAATATAAAACCTTTTTGCAATTCCTACCACATGGAGAGAAACCGCATATTTTGTCTCATTACTTAATTTTATTTGTTCTGACATGTAAGCTATGAATTAACAAAGATTCAATTGATTTTGTATACCTGCTGAACCAAAATTCAACATCCTAAAAACCCTTTCCTTTCTACGACCACAGTACAGCACTGCGCGTTTTAGGAGCTCAAGTAATATTGGTTTTCTAAGAAAAAAGATGTATAACCATTAAAATAGGATCCCAATGAAAACGTATTCGGTTTTCGTACGTCGTTCAAGTTACGCTGGATCTTCGTTTATTTTGTAGATAAAGTTACTATTGACCTAACGTGCTGACTGCGTGTGAACTGGGGATTAGACTACGCTTACTCACGTATAAAGTCGCCCGGAGCGTGCACTAGAACACTCAGTATACGCTCGTCCCCGCGTCTCTAAACGCAAGCTCAGAAGTTGTAAACAAATTCTCACCATAGTTCTTAGTGAACAGTATCGCCATGGCCTTCTTGGTGCTGTAGTCCATTAGGGTGGTGGCTATGAGCAGGCGATGCCATGCGGTCCTGGCCGCCTTCCACATGCGGCAGTCGTTCTGCATCACCATGCCGGCCACCCCCCCGCCTCCAGATACCGCCCCCCCTGCTGGGAAACCTTCCATGCCTAGTGCCACTTGGCTGACGGCTAAGCGTAGCTGGGGCTCTTGACTCACGAACCTTTGCAACCTGATGAATGAATTTATGGCTTTAATGGCTTATATGAGAGTTCTTTAAAATTTAATGAATTTATGTTTTTTATTGTCTATTAAGTCAAAAAACGAGAATTGTAGATTAAAAACACGCGTAGCTACTTAAATCATATAAGTCTTATTTCACAAAATGCCGTGAATGTGTAAACTTTATATTATTACTATATTTGTAGAAGTTTAAATCCACACTAATGCATTTAAAAAATAGATAATTCTCATATATCTTGAGTATTAATTAATTTTAAAACTATTTATCATTGTGGTCAATTATCAATTACTATAACATTAACCAAATTAAATAATGATTAAAACAACAATAATAATAATAAACTGACCAGTTCAGCAGCTTCATGGCGTAGTACTGGTGCGCTATGAGATGGGCATGCGTCACCAGCACCTTGAGCTCCGGGCCGTGCCTCGACGTGAACCTTTCGAACATCGCCGTGCAGCTATAGTACAATTATACAGCATCACCACAACAACAACCACCACCCAGCACCCGAGAGACCAAAGAGTTTCATCATCGATAAGGAATAGGAACAGTTATTAGTAGAAGTTCAAACTAAAGCGTGATTAACTAGTGGTTTTCTCCGAAGTATGAACTCACGACGATATTCTGGAAACCGATTTGGCTCATGTTCGTACGTAACAATTCTCTTCGCCTCATTTATCCGCCCACCAAATTTCACGACGATCCGAACAACGATACATGAGTTATCGTTGAATAAACATTTATACATACATACATACAAACACCAATAGACTGCGACAGTTGTATCTAAAAGTTATGAAATACTGGACTAGTATTACCGAAGATCAAGTAAAATTGAATAATAAAGAAATAATAAAATGTAGTAAAGGAAGAATTTAGGACAAAAACTATAGATTTTGTACTTAGAGCCAAATTATTCACCTACATAGTCGTTTTTTTTTAATTTTAGATCTAAAATGTTGATTCCCAGTTTTATATCATTCTAACAAATTTATTTCACATCTATTTCTTTATTTTTAAAAATAAGTTTTTTATATTAAAGCGATAGAAAAAGCTGAATAGTCGTAATGCACACATTTATTTTTAAACTGTCTGCCTGTTATTAATATATTTATCTGAATATAAACAATACGGCATAAAAATATCACCGCTTAAATTTGACACATTTTCATGACATGACAGTTTGTCGGTATTTGATTAGTAAAAAGGGGGTTATTTTAAAAAACAGTTACCGGAGTGGGTGGATTTTTATTTTGTAAGCTGTCATAGTATGGATATGCCAAGTTATAAATATCCTTAACATTTGCGAAATTAAAATACTACACGGTCATGTGAATTTTCCGTCATTTATAAGTTTATAATTTACTCAATAAACTTGCCATGTGGAAGTTTGAAAGATGACGGTAAGATTAATTTTTGCTTAATTTAAAAAAATTGACAAAAAAAATAATATTATTCCACCCCACTCCGACAACTGCCGGCAACTGTCAAAGTCAACTCACGTCTCGATGTCAGTCTTGAGTTTGTCAGCCACCTGGAATGAGGAGCAGCGGACCAGCGCTCTACCCTCGCGGTCTATGAGGCTCACCAGCTCCACCGAGTCCCGGTGGGAGCATTTCATCACCCGGGTTAACGTTGTAATCACCTGCAAATATAATAACGTTATTATTTCTAATAAATAAAAAAATGTTGTGCTAATATAATTTAGAAGTACATATAACAATAATAATATTTATTAAAAATTATTGTATGTAATGTAAATTGTACTATGTAATTGGAGAGCCTAATTAATAAATAAACATCATTTTCCAGTTCCAGAAGAAACTACACGGTTTTTTGTTTTTGTAAATGATTAAGTTCTGATGAAGTGATGCATTGACATGTAGCTGTCAAGATGGCTGTCTGACAAATTGTTTGACGTAACTTCTTCATGTTTCTAACATTATACATACACATACCTATTTCACAAGTGGATAGCGTTATTACTAATCCATTATCATATTTGTCCGTATTTATTCAAAACGCAACGAAGTGCTGTTTAATTTTTCGGAATAATCAAACTTATTTAAATAAGCGAAATAATTTATTTTGATGTTTCCATTAGATACTACAAATACTGCAATCTAATACAAAACTAATAACAAATTAGGCGTCTCTAGTGTGTGTAACCTGTACACACACACACATAAATATACAGATATATGTTTTTCACATATACAAGTGTACCTGTTCGAAGGTGTGCGTCTCGTCATTGTACAGCACAGTGCAGTAGCAGTCAGGCTGGTCTAATATCTGAAGCAAATCCCTCTCCGCGTCTTTTAACCTGAAACAAACCTATATCGTTACATTATATACATAAATACTATATTATGTACATTGGTTTATAAACAATAAATAAACGAATAATAATTTTCCATACAAATACACTTTAACAATATTTGTTAACATGCATCAGTAAAAATTTTCTATCTAATCTAATTTAAAGAAATTTATATTTAACTTCACTTTTCAATCAACAAATTTCAATTACTAATTTCACGATTTCAGTAAAACAATGTAAATAGATTAACTTTAAAAAAAAACAATTGATTACCTTAGGTCATTAGGCAATCCAGGCGCATGGTCAAGTGTGAGCAGTCTGAAGCAGTACGACAATACTACAGACGCGACGATCTTCATTCTCTCCACTACCTCCGCGCTTATAGCTGCCTCGGTCTGCTCTTCGTCTTTTGATGCCTGTAATTTAAAAAAATCGTGTTTATTTGTTTGTAGATTGTAACTATAAAATTCTATAATCGTTCAAAGGATATCTCAAAAACCAAGGCTGTTTTCTAATTTGTCGGTGAAGTATCGGTGCGGAATGCTACCTTAAAAGCTAAAAGCTAAGCGCTTATATCTCTTTCGAGCGTTCCTGATTTGTGCGATACCGAATCAATCAGGAAAGCTTCATAGAAACCCCCTTTAGCTTTTTAGATAGCTGTTGGTAGCTGTGTATGATAGGAATACCGGTCCCTTACTGATATCGCACCGACAAATCAAGAAAAGGCCTGAGTCCTGCAGAGGGAATCATCTTTCGGATTCCTAGTGTAGTGCTTGCTAAAAACAATTTGTATTGCATATTATTTATTTAAAATACATCAATCATACCGGTAAAAATGCCGGTAAATACCGGTAAATACCGGTAAAATTTAATACCGGTGTAAAAATCTCCTAAAATATCCTTATTGAAAAGAATAAAAATTCATTAGATGAGCTCAACTCTTGCAGCTATTAGGATACCTTCTCTTTTTACTTTTAATAAATAAATAAAATAACCACATCACGACACACACATTGACTCAGCCCTGCAGTAAGTATCGTAAGAACTTGTGTCACAGGAACTAAACAACGATATGGTATATACTATATAGATAAGAATACAACATCCAAGACCGGTAAGCGTCGTAACAATGCGTCTTGCAAATAACACAAAGTCCCGCCTCCGCCGGGATTCGATCCCGGAACCTCTAGCGTAGCAGTCGGCTGTTTACACCACTGCGCCACCGAGGTCGTCACTTTTGACAGTTCATCTGTCACATCACTGAGACTGAGATTCGAAATAATTTTAACAATAATATTAATGAAGAACATATCTTTGTCTATTTTATTTAAAACGCTTTGACATTGACATCTGTCACAGTGACAGCAGCAACTCACATGCAGGTCGCAGAAAGGATCCCTCTTCCAGGCCTCCGTGTCTCCGCAGTCGCAGCACCCGCCTCCACCGGACTGGCCCATCTTGTACTTATGGTGTCTATGGGCTGACACCTTGAAACACTCTACGCATAACACGCACGTGTTGTCCATACCTTTGCGGGCATTAAATATCGTTGAGTATGTTGTAAAATAAATCATAATCGGACTGACGACCTTTACTGCCGGTCAAAATCCAAATTTGTTAGTTTTAATAACAGCAGCCCAAATGTGAAGAAATAACATATTGAAAAACCATTTTGATTTGATATTGATATAATAATAATGACATCTGTATTTGACGAAAAATCACACAAATAATATTCGTTCGTTCATTCAAGACTCCTAGGTCAACAGGTATTACACTAAAAAATTGTATTTAAACTTAAAGCAGATATTAAAGGTACATCGGAGCCCTTTATGATGAACTGCTCTAAATGCTGGATGAGCAAAGTAACCGCTTGCTTAATATTTATTAACATTATCAAGTACCGCATTCTCTGCAGCTGTAAGCCGGCTCGCCTTGCTTGAAGACCCGGCCGCAGAGAGTTGAGCGCCTCGGTTGAGGCGCCTGGCCCATAGCGGAGCCCCATATGAACTGCTCCAACGGCTGGATGAGCAAAGTAACCCCTAGCTCTTCGTCGAAAGACCAGTCTGAAAAGAAAAAATATATATTTAATAAGGAACTGCTCAAATTCTATTTCTATAAAAAAGAACGTTGCTCTAAAAGAACGTTGCTGTGCCCGTCTGGGAAACATTAAATCTTCAACCGCTGAACATATTTCAGTCAAAATCAATAATTATACCAGGAAAACATAGACAAAGACTGCAATTTGTGTAGTCTTAAAAATGCCAGCTTTACGCGTTCGAAGACGCGAACGAAATCTAGTCATTCTACACTTACACACATAAAAATCTAAAAAAAAAGATATCCTATAAAGCCACTAATATAACGAATTCATGTTTATACAAGGATTTCCTTTAGAACTTGTTCGTCACTGATTTATCTAAAGCAACTAAATACCATTTTGCTTAATGATTATTATTATTCCGTTAAAAATACTGTCTGTACTATAGAGTTAATGCATTTTTCAGGCATATCGTAAATCGAATGGAACTAACCTATAATATCAACGTATGGCAGGATGCAATAAATTCTAACATAAATATGTAAACAATACAGTAAAACTTTTTCTCTGACCAGACTATGGTCGATTTAATCAATCAAAATAATAATAAAAATCAGTCTATAAACATTTGCTTTAAGTTATAACAAATAATATGTTAAAAATAATTAACAATTCAGTTTGTTTGAAAGTCAAAAAGGATAACCCAAAAACCTACAATCGAACAAAGAGTTAATTAGATTTTAAAATGCATACTTTTTAACCTCATTTAAATTTCGAATTGTGCATTATTTTTTATTAAATGGCTTTAGCGATAACCCCAATACGCATAATTAAATGGAAATCGCATTAAAAACAATCTCATTAATATATTTTATCTATTCCGAGTCATTAATTTGATGAAGATCAACAAGCGATTAATTTAAACCAACTACACAAACAAAGCAAATTTACAAAAATGAAAAAATAAATGTATTGACCCCGACGTGATTTGAACACGCAACCTTCTGATCTGGAGTCAGACGCGCTACCGTTGCGCCACGGAGTCGATACAGACAAAAGCGAAAATTAGAATCAGTAGCAAACGAATGTAGGACTATAGATTATCGCAAAATATTAACGGTACTTACATAGATAAGTACATTGGTAATTATAGGGTTTATTGTATTATATAGAGAAACAGCTGTTTCTCAATGAGTGTATAGTGATATGAAATAAAAAATCGGAAAGAACATATAGAGCCATCTCGTTCAGGAATCGAACGGGCGAAAGTTAAACCAAGGGCATCGTTATTGAAAAGGTCGATGACATTTCTGGTGTGACATTTTTGACGTAGAAATAGAATCATCCAATACGCAAACAAAGACAGGCAGACACAATAGCTACAGTGAGATCGTATCGTGTATCCATGAAAAGCAATAAAGAAGGAATTTTACTACGCGATTCGTATGCATATATAAAAGTAGATAGTACAATATCAAAACATTATGAAGAAAAAAAACAATTACATACCTACCGGAAATTGTCAGTCGAGAGTTATAAGAAAATAAAAACAATTCCTATTCGTCATAAAACCGATCCGAAAAATCAATATTGCTGGTTATACTTTTTTTATCGTGAAAGTTTTTAGGGTATAAATAATAATATCGATAAAAAATAAATATAAAAATAAATATCTCACCCAAGCAAGTCCTGTTCGGCTGCGGCGAATATATCCTCGGCACCGTAACCCTCCAGTGGTCCTGGAAGTGGGTCGGGGAAAGCACCCCCTCGGCCATCTTCGTCCTCCATAGCTCCACTACAGCGTCAGCTCGAGCTGGCAGGGTAAACCTGGAGTCAATCGCGCGGGACGGTTTCTTACTCATAATGCTTAAAACTTCTGCTTATATAACCTTCACTGGATTTTGGGTTTCTTATGAATTGTTTGGATAAAATAAAATACTAAATCACTGAAGTCATTTTATTTAAATTTGATTAGGTTTTTAAAAAATTGTGTTTTTTTTTGTTGCGTTTATAATTCTTATTGCTCAACACTAGCAATTAAACAATATATAATTTCAGTTATGTTTTCAATATTATTATTTGTTCCATGGAATGTTTTTTGTTTTGCAAATTTAATAAAAAAAATAGAAACATTCCCTATGAATCATCCCATCCCGTTTCTGTCATATATTTAAGTCTCTATCTACAGATTATAACACATAATCAAACTGTCTAGAATATTAAAACACAATAAGTTTCCGAACTCGTTTTTTGCTCTAATGATTCCTTCAAGAATTACTAAAACAACGTTTCCGAACTATTTCGCTACACACTTGCTTTACATGTACGAGATGACTTGAGAATCACATCCGTTCTTTTCGTCGGTTAAAGAAAATATACACTATTATAAATATAAAACAAAATAGGTCACGAACGTCACTGCGCTGTCAAAATATTACGAGAAAAAAAAGAGTAAAGAATTTTAGGTGTTGTTCACACAAAAGTAAACATAACACTACATTGGACGTTGGCGCAGGGCCACCGTGGCGGAGGGTTATTAGCTATTTATAAAAAAAACGACACTCAATTAACACCGAACGATTCCTATCATGTATTCAATATGCGAATAGCTCATTATAACAATGTTTAACACAGGTAATAGCCAGTGTTTAACATTATTACCGCCCGAAATAGTCTGAATAGAAAAATAATTCCATGTTATTAATCGGTTCATCGGAATAATTTCATCAGCTTTCAAAATCTTTAAAGATGCAAAAAAAATAAAATGTATGAATTTTGTTAGAAATTAAATAAATTAGTTAAACATCATATTTTAATAAGTCTAACCAGACGATAGGTACTCGCTTGGCCGCAATTGGTATGACCGTTTCGTTGAGACGTAATAATTTTATTTAGCTTCTGCCGCGACTTTGCCCACGTGTAACCTCTTTTCAACAAAATCTAGCATAATTTATATGCCTAAACTCTATTCTAAATATTTGTACAATTCTTTTTAAAATCGGATTAGTAGTTTCCAGATATAAAAAACCCACACCAATATGTGTGGGCAGCGGAGTACACCAATGTGTGTGCCGTGATGTGTTTTTTTTTAAATCTCTCTGCATAACTTTACTTACTACAGGGCTGAGTCAATACTTAGCCCTGCAGTAACTATCGTAAGAACTTGTGTCACAGGAACTAAGCAAGGATATGGTATAAACTACATAGATAAGAGTACAACATCCAAGACCGGTAAGCGAAACAATGAGTCTTGCAAATAACACAACGTTCCTGCCTTCAATTACCGAGATTACTTCTTAGAAACAAAATTTACCTCTTTATAAGAAAATATTCAAATTAGAAAACAAGAAAAGGTTAAAACTTAAAAGGACCAAATCAAAAGATTTTTTTATTATTTTTACAACCAAAAACAATAATACGGAGTTAGAAGCATATTTCTGTCAACCTGCAGGTAAAGACAAAGAAAAGATTTAAAAAAAACGTTAAAGATAAAAAAGGTCAACAGGAACAAGTTTATATAAAAATAAATAAAAAGTAATTTGGCAAAGTTCAATGAGCTTTTAGCGGTTGCTATCATGTTATTTTGATGCTTTTAAATTTCATTTTTTTTGTATTATCATTCAAAAGATGTTTGAATGAGAGTTATTAAGGAAAAAATACTTTAAATAGGGCGTTGACTGTGCGTTAATTCAGATCAAAAATAAAAACTTCTTTTTTATGTGTTGGTAAAAAAAAGAAGCCTCTAGCTCCGAATCTGATTGTACTCAGATCTTCTGGGTTCGTACAACCCTCCTTTCTATTCCTGCCGTGAAGCAGTTCGTTGTGTTTCGGTTCAAAGGATTCGAGAGCCAGTGTAATTACTACGGCACGAGACATACGACCTCTTTACCTCTGCATGGGTAACGCATTGAAGATGCATTTGGCATTCCACATCTGGGGCATCGTCGTGTCAATAGGCGGCGGTATCACTTTCCATCAGGTGAACCGTTTGCTTGTTTTCCCATGACGTTTTACAAATAAATCTGTAACCAAAACTGCATGCTGCACTTCATGCGTGACATGACCTTTGTATGCACGGGAATAGGTGACGTTAAAATGCATCGAGGAAGCAGTCAGTTGAGTTCTGTTATCATCAACACTTCAATTCCGGTGGCATCCGGCCAATTCGCTAAACCAAATCGCACTTTGTTACAAAGGGAGAAATCGAATGATTTTATTGTTCATATAATTCAATTCATTCAGAATCATTGAATGCTTTTTTCAACAAAGAATCCACTAAGAAGAATCTAGTAAGATATGGCCTTTCAGAAAGGTAATTTAAAACCATTATCAGTTTATCTTGTGCTTGTGTTAAAATACGAACGATGATCAGTATCAACCATAGAGACCTATGAAACGAATAATACAGCTGTACGATATAGCTCAGGCTCCCTGCCCAGACGTACTTCCGGCTGTCGCAGCAAGAAACTCAATAATAAAATTACGGAGCAGGAAACTGTTTCCTGTCAAATGAAAAGCCAAAGCGGAGAGAGCAGACATTAAAAAAACATGGGAACTCTTGACAAGCAACAGTATTCATAAGTCATGCACTTATTCGTAAATACTCTCATCAAACTAGGTACTTGTACAATCTATTTATCTTTCGTTTATCAATACCCCCTCGCTTTTAGCAGTAATTGAGGACGCCTATGTTCATGGTTAGATACTAAAACATCCATGCCCTAAGGGGATATACCGTCGTTCCCACACAAACACCTATACAAGACCGGGATTCGAACCGAGAGAAGGTTGAAAACTGTTGGCAACACTAGGTCGGCCAATTTGCAAAACTTTTGACATAATCACTTCCTGACTAGACGTCATGGGCTAGGTGAAAGTTCCTACCAATAAAAAGCCTAATTTCTCCATAAAACCTCTTATTTAAAACAAAAACAAAACTAAAATTTATTGCGTCTTACGTTTTACACCTCTTGACGAACTCTTCATCGTAAGTGGGCGATACATAATCGTCTCTCTTACAACAAAAAGATTTCAGAATTTCTTTAATTAACATAATTAATTAAAGACACTTATGACAGTCACACACGACGCTTACAATGTTCATAATTTATTTCTAATATCAACACGATGTCGTTTCGTTTTTATCACTTTCACAATGTTAAATTTTGAAACTAAAACGATAATTTCGAGTAATTTAACTAAATTTATTTCCTTATTAATTTTGTAAATAAAGTTTTTTTTTATTATTTGTCAATAAAAACTAAACTCTTAGAAAATATATTTTTTGAAAACCAATATATTTAAAGTAGAGACGGATATATTACATATTTAGAGTAATATTAAGAACAATAACAATTAATAATCCGAAATAATAGTTATGGTCACTGTTAAACAATTTAATGAATTAAATGGTTTTTTTTTTATTAATCTCTATTTTATATTTAATAAAGAATTTAACACTATCAAGTTATGTTTCAGACTGTTTATGGAGTTGTGTGGTTGTTATTGTTTTTCCTGAATAGCATAGTAAAGATAAGCTGTTATCTATAACTGAAGGAAAAGGATAAGCTTAGATGTTATTCCATTGTATTAACATATCAATTTTAATCTATTTTTTTAAAGTTCATCACTATTAGCTATCTATCTAGTCTAAACATTCTCTATTATTATACCATCATAAAATGTGTACCAGTGAAATCATTAATGTGCAAAAATATTTGCAAATAAACTCATGACCTGGTTAAAAGTAAAATTCATTGCCTAGCTTCTCTCTATTCTCTCTGGTATAAATCTGTCTTTATAACATAAAAACCAGCCAATTGTTTGTCAGACTCGCACATGATTTGTGCCATATTATAAGATTAAACATCATTTACTTTTTAGATAATTTCGTAAAAGAATCAAGAACATACAAAAAATGGTATGCGAGCCCCCTTTAATTTATAATTTCTAGTATTTGTTGTTATAGCGGCAACAGAAGTAGGTATTCTATGAAAAGTTCAAGAATCTAGGTATTATGTTTCATAAGATATAGCCTGCTGACAGACAGCAGAGGATTAGTAGGGTTGTTTTACCCTTTGGGTACGGAACCCTTAAAATGATAAAAGTAGGTACCTAATTATAACATTTTAACTGTCGTGACTTGACTCTAAAGTAGGTCTTTTTAATACCGACAAAGTCAGATGCTCAGATGGTAAACAGTACCCGGAGCTTATGAACATTTTTAATAATACAGGCATTACATAGGTTTTGCCAATGCCTATGATGTAGTTTCTTGGGAAATCATATCAGAAATTCCAAGGTTTTTATTATAAATTTTTGTATATTTAGAAAAATAAAGGATAGAGCTTTTATTACTAAAAAGGGTATGTAAAATGATAAATACCTATCAGGAGGGAGCATGTCCGAGGAGTCCTCCTCCATGGACTCGTCCGTCACCTCCACTTCAAGTTGGACTGGCGGTGGTGTACTCATAGCCACTGCCCACCGTCTTTTACTGAAATAAAATAATCAGTTAGACAAGCAAATGACTGAACAAGTCAAGTGTACGGTCTGTTCATTTAATTTCAGACAAAGATTTAATATCCTTAAAACTTTATATTCCCTAAAACTAAAAAAAATACTCAATCATTTTGTTTATAAATGTCTTAGTTATGAATATTACCTCTGGTAGTCCTAAACTTAAATTAAATTATCTCTAAGCTATCATAGAAATCCCTTCCCATTAAACTAAACTATAATAAGGGTTTTACCTAATTTCATAGTGACAAAGCATTCTCGTTTTTTTTCTGTACTAATCTGCGATCAGCACTATACTTTAAGCAGATAATTTGTGCGGCATTTATAAATGCACATGTAAAACTTTGAAACAATTATAATAATTTTAAAAGTCAATAATAATATTCTCATTCAAATTTAATAACCTATATGAATAGTTATTATTATTCGTAGAGCTGTACATAGTTTTTTATATGTCATAAGTTGACATATAAAACTAATTTAGAATCCTGTTCATTCTGAAACATGTTTCTGTGCTAGATATTTTATAGACTGTATTAATAATAATAGATAAAAACCTGTACAGCAACATTGTTATCATTCATAGGTATCTTAGATACTGCATTGAAATTAAGTTTGGAACAATAGATTCCAAAATTAAGGTGTTATTATCTTCATAAGATTAGAAAAAAAAATTCAAGATAAAATGCTATCAACTCTTCTACTGGGTCAAAAAGTCAATGTACATTTGAAATCATACTTAAGCTAGACAAAGTGTAGTTGTACATCAAATTCTAAAACAGCCTGCATATTTTGAATACAGGTATAGTTTAAAAGTAGGAAATACCCAAAAAAATCTAATTTTAACATTGTACTGTATGTGTGTGAAACATTCATTCTGTTACTTTGTTAAAATAAGATTCAGATGTTTATTTGTACAAGGTATACTATATCACGTATACTGTCTATTGAGGCTTGGACTCAATTGGCTCAGAGGACATGGTACCTCGGTTTGTTACATACCTTCCTAACTGACCTCAATGACCTAACAGTTTGAGGGGTTGCCTTGTTCCTCATTGTGGTTGAATAGTAGCAACAGATCTTGCAACCAGTCTCACTGGGATAATCTATAATGCAGCATGTTATACCGTTACCAACCCCTCTAGAAGGATTATGCCGTGACTTTATGTGTGTATGTGTGTGTATATGTATGGGCTTCAGTACAGTACAACCATACCATACCATAGAACCCATAGTTTTACATATTATTTTTTTATACATTACAAGGATTTTAAGTGATATTGTAGAAATTGTCTGTCTAATATCTTGGTTTTGACATTTGAGTATGGTTTAAACCTAGTTCTTTACGAGGCCATGTCATTATTTAAGATCCTTAGATATGGAAATTATAGTCTTGAAATGTAAATACCTAAATATTTTTAATAAAAGAAAAGTTTTTATTGTTTTGTGGTCTTTTATTCAGTAAATCGGCCACTTTCGAGTCAAATCTCTAGTTATTCAAAAGTAAAAACAATGAATACGAAAATTTGTTTAGAAAATCATAAAAGTTGGATTATCTTTCTCATGATTCATTTTTATTTATTTTCATACTCGTAAATTTCAGTAGGTAGGTTAATGAACGTATTATTGAAAGTTAAGTTATTGTTGAAACATGCGCAAAAATAATTTAACACAAAGAAACATCCTGCTTACCTTCACTTTAGAACTGTATAGTCATCCAGATTCCGGAACGGGAAATGGATCCAATAACTTACGTAGCTCGTAACTGCATCAATTGTTTTAGATTAGATTTCAATTAGATTTTCATCACAATATTACATGCACAGATATTTATCTACGTATGATTGGCAGGAATCCACTTTAATTTGACATTTCATGAAACCTTTGCGTGATGAATTTCTAGCATTAATTTTTAAGACACAATAATATTTCACGTTCACGTTCCTTGAAACAATTTGTTGTTTTTAATAAATAGTTTCGATTTAACTATGAAAAATAAACAGATTTATTATAAATTTCTTAAAAATAAAGCTGACCTATCAATAGCTCATTGCACAGATTTGACACTTTTTTTTTTCAAAGAAAGGGAGAACTTAGTTGGTTAGAGAAAATTATTGAAAGCGCCATCTTTTTTACATGATAATAAACATTTTTTATTTGTACTTATAGTTTATGTATTGTCAATATTATCAAGCGATACTCGATATCACGATTCAGTATCACACAATTATTGATGGCATCGCCATACTATACACAGTACAGTATTGATAGTGTGACATGTCCCATAAATACTGGTGGCGAATCTTTTTAAATTATACACAACGCATTTACGGAGTTTGAATCAGAATGTTTTATGAATAAAGTTCTTACTAACTAATAAACTTATTTTAAACTGCTATTTGTACATTTTTTGAGCTAAGTATAATTATGTTTTTATTCTTCTATTATTTTAATTATGTACCTATATACAGAAAGTAAAAATACCTCAAAATCGTTTTTTGAGTAAAATAAAACACAGGTTTAAATCTGGTTCAATAGGTAACATTTTATTTTATTTATTTCCAATGTACTATAAGATACTATTATTAAAGAACCGACAACATAAATCTGTTTGTCTTAAATCTACAAGACTCAAATACAAAATACTATTTAGAACTAGAGAATCCTAGTGGTGGAAATTTTTCTAGAATAGGAGCCATTGAAGATGGATAGAATGCCATAAATTTAAACCGTTCTCCCATTTTCTTGGGATTAACCAGCATATCATAAGCCATTTGTATTTTTTCTTTTTCTTCTTCAGTTTTTGCAACATCCTTAAGAACCTTTAATAAAAATAAACTAGTTATTACAAGTCTTCGTACTACTATCACTGTTTAATAAAAACTTAAATATCTTAGTTACAAAAAATACGGTTCACAGGCGTGCACTATAATATATGGCGCGATAGCGTAAGATATTAAATGCGAAGCTGGAAAAGCGCTTCACAGACAGCTGGCGGCTACTTAAATATGTGCATATATATGTATAGCGGCCAGCTGTCTGTGAATGGCTTTTGTTGCTGCTCATGTAATTTTCGATACCGCGATAGCGCACGTGTGTGATCGTCTTTAAGTTTAAGACACAGCAACGCGTTGTGGATCAGTTTTGTTTTTATAATTATAGTCAATTTGTTGAATAAAGCTATTAGAGGAATTTGTCACACAATTGCTTACAAAAGACCGAAAATGTTGTCTGTTGTAGCTCTGTGTCACATACTCATCATCAATTGCTAAGAAACATAGACTTATTTACATTGGTCTGCATCCAATCACACACCGAAGTTAAGAATTAGTAAACAGACTTTAATCAAGTTATACCTTTAATCGCACTTCAGCTTGTGTTCTTTCTAGGAAATCCTTCTGTGTCACTGGCCCTGCAACCACAGCATAGTTAGACTCTCCCGGAGTCTTGGATGCTGCTATCTTTAACTGTGTGAAGTCAACATCAGCTGTCAAGTCACTGTCACCAGGGTTCTCTAACGGATCGACAACTTTGTGTTTGTGGAAAGCCTGCAAGAGAAAATATTTTTTTATTATTTATAAAAAAAATCTATACTGGAAATGAATATGACTAAAATATTTGCCAGAGGCAGCATTTGTAGACCAAGACTTGGAGGGCACATTTAGCGAATAAATGCTTTATCAATGAATGGACTATAAAGCCAACAAATTAATACTTACTCTAAAAGTATCCCCTTTTTCCCCTTCATGTCCGTAATCAGCAATCCATGCAATGCCACCATATTCGTCCACCCGTTGAGCCAATTGCCGAGCTATGCCAAGGCTACGGGCACTGACTTCCAGCTCAGTTCTATCTCCAGCATCAAGTGGAGGTCTGATCAACATACGGACAGGCTGGGTCTCATTTGCTGACATACGGTAATAGAGCTTCTCATCTTTGTCAACATCAATTAGGAGTTCACGCCATCCTTTTTCTGTCTTCTGAAATATTGATTTGTTTTTATGAATACAAAATTTAATGTAAAATGAATATGGACAGGTAGAAAGAAAATTAAGAAACATTTTTTTTTTGAGTAAAATACACTAAAAGGTGTGGTAGGACCTTGGATAGCTTTGTCGGAGTAACAAAACAGAAAAGGGTATGCATGATAAATAATTGAAGATCAAATTTATCCAACAGTTTAGTCAGAGCAATAACAAACATATTTGCATCAATTATTATTTAAATGGAACAATAAAAAGAAGGATAACTCACCTCAAACTTGTGTATAGGCATGACATCAAAGAATTCATGCGCAATGTACCAGGAAAAGATATTCGGTACTTTCTTTAAATCATTGTACCAATACACTTTGATACCGCTCACTGTTTCACCCTGAAATTATTGTAAAATTCTGATTTTTAAATTCTTCTACTATTTTTTCGGGGCACACCCGCCACTCTGTCCCACCACTGCAACTCCTGTTTATCAGGATCAACAGTGGCGTCCTTTGATCGAATAATCAACGAATAATGCAGCTGTGCAATGATGCACAGGCTGTGCCCGGACACCCTACCGGCTGTCTTGGGACCCGCAACGAACTTAATCAGAAGAAATAGGAGGTAGTAAGAAAGCGGTTTCAGACTTCCCTCCCAGCAAAGCGGAGACAGCAATTGAAATGGCCCAGAGGCCCAAAAATCTAAAGGGGAGACAGTCAGGAGACGCCTGACCGTCTAAACACCACGGTATGCCACTAACTAATAGGGGATAAATTAGATACTAACCTAAATCTTACACCAGTAATATTGGTGACAAAACTTTTTAAAGGCACGGAAGTTTCCCTTCGTTTTCACAAGATCTAGGTAATAAATAGGACTACACGCAGATACTTGAATCGAATTCAACATGATTAACCGTTCGTCATGCCAGAGACTACACTCCCACAAGATATGATGGGCAGTTTGCACAAATTCTTGATCCGACGTTGAACATTCGCAAAAAGGTGACGGCACCAAGTTAAATGAATAAAGTTTGCCCTTAAAGTTACCATGCCCGGTTAGAAATTGGGCTACGCAATGATCGATATCAAGCCACGTTTTATTTAACCGTTCGCGCACTATAGGGAAAAATTTAAATAAATGCCGCCCCTTAGTCGAAGTATCCCATCTAGTTTGCCATTCGTCGATTAGTTTTTTATGAACGTTGTCGTTGCTATCAAATAATCTACTGATTTTAGCCCTATCCTTCGGTTTTAGAAAATCTGAACTCATACCATTCCGCGAGTTGTAATACATTGCCGCACGCCGTTGTATTTCCAAATCTACCGGTAAAACGCCCGCAAGAATCGGCAGGGCCTCAGTGCTGACGGTTCTATACGCTTTACAAAGAAAAATTAACGCTAATCTCTGACTCTGAAGCAATTTACGTCGCGCAGCGCCAATTGTGGCTCTATCCGCCCACACGGGGGCTCCGTAACAAATGCAACCCAAGAAAGTAGCAGTATAAATTATTCTTAATGACTTAAACGACAATCCCCAGGTCGAAGTTGATATTCTATTTAACGCATAAAAATTTCGTTTTGATTTTTCGCTAACTTGCTTAATGTGCTCAATAAAATGGAATTTCTTTTCAAGTATCAAACCGAGATAACAAACTGAGTCTTTCTTTTTAACTGTAACTGAATTAAATTTAAAGCGCGGTAGCCCTACTAAGTTTCCTTTTAACATTAAATACTGTGTTTTATGGGCTGCGAACTCAAGATGATTTCTCTTTCCCCAGTCGGCCACCAGACGTAGGCAGGACTCAGCTAACAACTCAACTCCTGTTCTTGTATGAGATTGAATAAGCAGGAGACCGTCGTCTGCATATCCCGTAAGCGAACAGTTAGCCGGTAACGGTATAGACAAAAAGTCATCAAATCCGATATTCCAGAGATACGGCCCTAGCACTGAACCCTGTGGGCAGCCCCGAGTCAAAGCCTTCGACACTGCATGATGACCAAGTTGAAGCTTAGTTGTTCCATTTATAAAGTAATTGTATATTAAGGAATATACATTGCTGTAACAACCTCTGTTTTTAAGTTTGAGCAATAAGATTGGCCACCATGCATTATCAAAAGCACCAGAGATATCTAGGAATACACCTATGACGTATTTAAACTCCGACGATTCTACCGATTTTCTCACCGAGATAGCCGCGTCGATTGTTGATTTGCCGATAGTAAAACCGAATTGACGTTCGTGAAAAGTTGGACCGCCCGGAAGAAGCCGAGGTACGATAAGACGCTCTAGAAGTTTACCCAGGGATGGTAGAAGGGTAATGGGTCTATACGATTTCGGATCATCAGGTGGCTTATCACCGCTTTTAGGTATGATTTTAATTAGCCCGCGGCGCCAAATTTGAGGAAAAACCCCTTCAGCAATGCAACGGTTATACACAATTAAAATAGAATCCCCAGCGGACTTTACGGCTTCCTGGATCATCTTATTCGATATTTTGTCTTCCCCAGAGGCCTTATTAACCGGTAACGCCCTAACAATTTTGACAAATTCATCTAAAGTTGGAAGATCGGACGAAGGAGATGTGGGTGGAACTGCAGCCATGAGCCTAACTTCTCGATGATAGTCGGTATCATTTTCAGTAGTGTCGTCCGGAATGAGAGCGTTAAGAAGGGCCTCCGCCGTCTCCTCAACACCAAGAGTGTGAGCATCATTTATTTTGATGTTTGAAATAAATGCTTGATCAGTTGCTCTGTTAGCTTTGAACTCATGATATATGGGTGACCATGGCCCCTCTTTGTCTAACCTATCAACTACTTTCCGAAGTAAATTAGTTTTTGATTTTTGGACTGCAGCACGGTAGTGAGACCTAGCAACTCTTAAAGCAATTAAAGCGCTATCATACCTATCTGACGAAGTATCTTGTCCTAGGGATTTTTTAGCTTTATTTAATTTACGACGCGCGCTTCTAAATTTCTTACGAATTCCTATCAGAGAATCATTCCACCAGTCACATCTTTTCACACTGGATATAGATGTTCGTCCCAGTGTTACATCAGCGCAGTAATTGAAAGTATCCGTCATAATTTCAGCGCTTTCTGTTGCCGATAGACGCGGGTGAGTGAAGTCTCCAGCATGTGACGCAAAAAATGAACTAAAAAAGCACCAGTCTGCACGTCTGGTTTTATAACGAAAGCTTTGTGAACGGGGCGCGATATCTTGTGTCAGCTTAGGGTTGTACTCGTACACGATCAAACGGTGATCACTACATGACGCATCAGGAAGGACACGCCAATTAGAGATTTTTACGTACGCACTTGAAAGTCAGTGACGTCAATGAAAGATTCGCCCATAGGGCTGCTGTAAGTAGGTGGTGAATCAGAGGTGTTATGAATTTCTAGGTGCATTTCTGCAATAAACTCTTCTACTGCGGCGCGACGATCCGCATCTGCTGATCTAATTTTACCAAACCAAAGGGGGGAAGACGCGTTGGCATCCGCGCCTATAACTACAGCCTGCCTAGGAAGTGCATATAATACGGACCGCAAGTGATGTAAGTGAGGGTCTACGCGATCAGAGAACTGAAAGTAACAGCTAACTACATATATACTAAAAGAAGGACACGAGACCTCCGCAACGGCACAGTGGGACGACGAGAGATTATTAAGAGCTGTGACGGTGAAGTTTGAACGTGACACGTATATTCCCGCGCGAGCTTTATTGTTTATACTATTTATTTATTTATAAATACAGTGCATTCTAATGATAAAAAAAGAGAAGAATAAGATTTCACAGATGAAATAACCCTACTGATTTAATAACAAATATTTTTTTGAACATCATTGGCCACCTAGTTCATGGTTCATGATGGCAAGTGATAAAATTGACACAGCAGGTGATGCTTATGATGTCTTCCAACACTATTTAACCACCAATGCATATCCCATGCAAAGGTTCTTCCTCAATATATATACTTGCAGTTGGAATATAGATGTGCAAGATTGTCTGGGTTGGTACCACCCTCCCTTTTTGTTCCAGTTTAAAGGATTGGAGCCAGCCTAATTATAGGCACAAGAGGTATAACGTCTTTATCTATGCATGGGCAATGCATTGGCAGTGCTCTGGGGGTTCCAGACATGATTAAATAAATAAAGTATTGTGTCAATAGGCGGCAGTATAACTTACCATTAAGTTAACAATCTGTTTGATTGAAAATAAAACACAATCTTTTAAAAAATAAAACATAATTAATATAAAAAAGTAAGTACCTCATAGTTATGTGGAGATTCAATATCCATAGCTCTGTGTGACATGCACAGTCTGTTAGCCTGCACACTTTGCATTGTTGATGATATCTCCACCAAATGTAAACTTAAATCATTTTTCTTGTATCCTAAGCGGTTTAAAACCTAAAAAAAACAATTTCAATTAAATATAAAATTTTAATTTATTTTACTTAAAACCAAAATAACCTTCCTTTTTTGTTTTAGCTATAGTAACATAAAAAGTAGGATAACTTACTCTCAAAAAATCTACCATCAAAGTCCCTTTCCCTGGCCCCAGTTCGACAATCTGTAAAGGTTTCCCTACACCCATTTTTTGGGTCTCAGCGAAAAACCAAATCGCTACAATCTCACCAAACAGTTGGCTTATTTCTGGGGATGTTATGAAGTCCCCAGCTTCCCCTATCGTGTCTTTTTTCATGTAGTACCCTTCAGTAGGATTGGTAGTTACAATGTGCATATACTCTGCTACACTAATAGGTCCATTCAAACGTATTTTCTCCTTAATAATCGCCATTAAGCTTGGAGCAGACTCCGGGGCCGGCATTTTAAGTGTTTTCGGATCCGGACGCTTGATAATTTTGTATTGACCATTACTTCTTGATATCACTCTAGGCGCAATAATTTTATTGCACATCCGAAAAATACTGCGAGCATTCATTTTGGTGACTCTAAGTTAATTTTTATGAAGATAAAAATAAGTTTGACTAGTTTGATCAGCTGTTCAAGTGAAGTTATCAATTTCGTTCAAAAGTTTCAGATATTTTGAAGACTTGGTTTTAGAACATAAATCAATGTTTCAAAGTGACGTGCGGATAAGTATCGAGCGAGTGTGAAAACTGCGCTTAATTTTCTTCAATTAAATAACGTTTTGGTTATGCATCGCTTGAATAATTAACAACTTAAAAATATTACGGACAATTGAAACCTAAAGATATTCAATAGTTTTGAAAAATATTTTTATTGAGTAAAATCACGTCTTCGTAGGTTATGTTATTCTCTCACATGTGAATTTGTTTTGAATAAGAGAAGATGGCTACAGAAGAAGTTGTGGACGTCAATGAAAACACGAGATACAATCAGGGAGTCAACCAAAATGCCAGATTGATTGTTAGGAACTTGTCGTTTAAGGCGACAGAGGAGTCTTTGAAGGAACATTTTGCACCGTATGGGACGATTGAGGAGGTCAAGATATTGAAGAGGCCGGATGGCAAGCTCGTGGGATGTGGCTTCATTCACTACACACATGTCCCGATGGCTAACAAAGCCATTGCTGAGACAAATAAGAAGCAATACTTAGGTAACTTAGCCTTAAGTGAACTAAATTGTTGATTATTTTTCTTTGGATGATTAATATTTTCACTCGCTATAGTTATTTGAGTTTACAAAGAATAGATAGTCCTTTATGAAATGTTAGGGCAATTCATAGAATAGGATGTTTTATAATAGTTTTATTTTTATCATTATTAATTTTCAGGGAGGCCTTTATTTGTATCATGGGCACAACCAAAACACAAGTTTGTTGAACAAAACCAGGCTGGAGGCAAGCCTAGACTTGACAGTACCTCAACTGTTGATGATAATAAAGATGTCAAAAGTGAGTAAGACCACACTTTAATAATTTATTTACATCTGAAATATAAAATTAAGATATATCAAAGTAAATTGTTTATTGTTTTTCACTTTAAAAATATTTAATTACAGAAGAGATTCCAAATGGAACTTCAAAAGAAGAGAGAAACAAATTGAAAATAAACAGAAATGCCCGTCTTGTTGTTCGTAATATATCATTTAAAGCAACAGAAGATACTTTAAAGCAGCACTTTGAGTCTTACGGAGAGATCCAAGAAGTTAAGCTCTTGAAGAAGCCTGATGGGAAGCTGGTTGGGTGTGCTTTTGTGCATTTTAAAAATGTACCGATGGCGAAGAAGGCGCTGTTGAACACCAATATGAAACCATTTTTGGGTAATTATTTTTAAATCAATTCATTTTCTACCTCTAATAATTCAGGGCTGTACTTAACCCCATTAGTTATATGATACTTTTTACCAATGCTCATACAATTCACACTATAAATTAATATGTTAATATGCTCCAGACTATTCCTAAATTAAATTAATTATTTTTAAGTTAAATCTAGTCTCAGTCCAATTCTGAATATTGGTAAAGAATTTTTGAAATTTAGTTAACAGTATGAACATCCAAATTTTTCTTCTTTATAAATAAAATCTCGCACCATAATTAATCCCTCGAGAGGGTTAAGCAGAGGTGTTAAACACTGCATTTCACATGTTTATGTTGTGTCACAGTGTGACAGGCTGCATATCTGTCGCCACTATCCAGGCACAATGAGAAACATGGCAGCTACAATGTATGGCAACCTGAGACTCAAACCCTCAACCTTTTGTGTTGGTAGGTTAACCAAGGCACATAACAAACTGAGCTACCACGTCCCACAACATTCTTCTTTATAACTTTATTTTAAATTAATAGTTTAGATATATAGATATAAATTACATAATAAACAAAATATTTATCTATCCCAGGGCGTCCAATATCAGTAGATTGGGCAGTAGCTAAAAACAAATACATGCAGCACATTGTCAACCAACAAGTGGAACTGCAGGACAAGGTGAAGAAAGAAGACTCAGACAGTGATGATGATGATTACAAGGAACCTATCAACACATCCAATGATGACTTGAAACAGGAGGTCAAAAGTAAGATTTTTAAAAATTACAGTTATTGTTGTGAAAATGCTTAAGAAAATTTGAAAGATTTTTATTTTCATCAAAATATTAATACTAATATATCTTATTTTGAGAAATAAGCATATGAACTGCTTGATGCTCACCATTTACTGTTAATGGAAGCTTAAAATACCAGATCATTAATCACCCACAGAACATTTCATACAGCAATCATTGACTTCTCAAAAGTTAAAAAACCTAGCATAAAAACCAGCAATATTCAATTCTTAAAGTTCAAAATTAAACTAATCACAGGCGAATCTGATGAGGACTCAGGTTCTGACAAGGAAAAAGACTCAGAGGATGAGAAAAGTGAACAAGGTGAAGATGATGACAATGAAGACGAAGAAGAAGATGATGAGGAAATGGATAATGATGATGGTAATAGTGAAATGAATGCACCTGTCGAGAGAAAACGGTAAGATTTACTTAAGGAAGCAAATAAAAAAAAGATCTGTAACTACTACATTTAGCGAGCTTAAATTAAACTATCCTGAAAAATTATGAATCAAAATACCTTAAAAACCTGCAACATTACTGAAATAAATTCTTAGTATTAATAATATTTTCTAGTAATTCAAGAACCTAATCCTAATCAAATAAAAAATATTTATATTTGTAAGAAAGCATAAAGAAAGGATTTTAACTTCTTCTCTAATTATTTACCATCTTATATAACTCCAGGATCCAACTAAACGATGCAGAGGACGGCCTCACGGTATTCGTGACGAACCTACCGTTTGTGGTGGACAACGACCAGTTAAAACAATTCGCTGAGCGCACCGGCCCCGTTAGATACGCGCTCGTATGCGTTGACAAACTGACTGAGCACTCTAAAGGGACCGGATTTGTTAAATTTGATGTGAGTACCTTCTATCTTTGATCCATTGCATGAGATGTTTTAACTCTAAGAAGGTTATACTTTAAGGTTATTCTATATGAAATAAAATTTTTGTAGTTTTGTTTATGGGGAGCAGTGTAACAGCTTGTAATACTCAAATGAACGAAAGATGTATTGTATCAATCACGTGTCACGGATTTAATGTTCTTATTTCATACCAAGTTGAGTCATGTTTTTTCCTGGTAACCTGAAATACATGATTCTATATTAGCAGAGCTTGTAGTTGAATCAATATTTACAGCTTGGCAAAAAGATATGACGTTTTGACAGGTGGAACTACACTTTTCTTAATGGGCAATGTCATGTTTTCTGTGAAATTAAGCAATGTCATTGGATGATGACAGCTAAATGTTGCCAGAAAATCTCATACCTTTGTTTATTTCCGTGTCTTTTTACTAATCTTTATGATATTATTTAATTAACCACAGAAAACTGAAGATGCAGAGAAATTCCTGGCTCTGCCTGCTGAGGAGTTGCGTCTGGAAGGTCAGACGGTGCAGCTGAAGCCGGCGCTGAAGAGGGAAAACCTGCAGAAGGATAGTAAAAAGCAAGCCAAGGACAACAGGAACCTGTACCTTGTGAAGGAAGGAGGTATTGTAATTTTCATCATCACCAAATATTTAAAATCAGGCCCCTTAGACAAAAACCAATGTCCACAAGCGTTAATATAAGCGTTGCGTTAAAAAGCTTTTTTATCTTAGGTGCCAAAGCAATCCTTGGGCATTTGAATTCCGCCGCTCTCTGCAACCTCAAAAACATAGTAGGCAGAGACATTTTCCACCACAAAATAACCACATCACAACACACACATTGACTCAGTCTTGCACAAAACTTATATCACAAAAAAGCACACACTGAGAAATGACATAAACTACACAGATACTACACTACATAGATAAAAATACTACATACTACATCCATGATCAGAAAGCGAAACAATGCGTTTATTGTTAATCAGTATTGGTATTTTTTTAAGTGGTTGTGGCGGGGACGAAGGCGGCCGTCGGCGTGTCCGCCTCTGATATGTCGAAGCGACTCGCCCTAGAACGGAGCAAGACGCAAATGTTGAAGAACCTTAACCGGTAAGACAATCTGACATTACGTCATTTATCATATAAGAATAACTTTGCTAAATGAATAGCAACTCTTGCTGCAATGTGGGAAGGTTAAATTTAGTAAATTGATAACCTCCTATTTTTCCAATTATTATAATAACATAAAGAGTTGTAAAGTCATAAGATTTATAAAATAATAGTTAAAATATATTAGGCTGATTTGCAGGTGGCAGCTGCCTACTTTATGTGAATTATTGTAACTTCCTTACGTTATTTTAAATATCGCATGGTTACAAGATAACCATGCGATGTGATGTTGGATTATATTCGTATGTTTTATTTTATTTAAAAAAAAAATCTTGACAAAAAACTTACGTATGCCAATTGGCTGCACATTTGACAAATCATGACATGACTTCTGCACGATGTATCCAAATTGTATGTGCACGAAATAAATGATTTAAATTGAACATAAACTTTCGCGTTTAAAGCAAATAAATTTCCTTTCACACAGGCGTGAAACAACGTGTATACAATTACAATTTAATACACATTTTATCTATCCCCAGGTTCGTATCACGTTACCGCCTGGTAGTGTCCAATCTACCAGCTCATTACGACGACGGTAAGCTGCGAAACATATGCAAGGCTACCGTCGGCAGTCAGGCGGTCATCACTGAGGCCAGGGTCATGAGGGACCTGAGAGCACCGCCACTGAAGGATGGAAAGCATCCGTGAGTTACTATGATATAATTATAACAGATTGGTAGTTGGTACTTGTGATATATAATGTTTAATTTTTTGGCCAACATCGTATTCGACGACTAATTAACGAAATTAACAAGTAATGTTATATATATCATTACGGTATTTTTAGCTTACCCTGGTATAACATGATGTCATTTAATGTTTGACATTGACATATGCCTAAAATTACAAGTCTTCAATTTTTCACTTTTACATTGCCATATTGCATTTTTTTTAATATATGATTTAACCCTTTATCTTGAATCATATCCCAGAAGTCGATAAACCTCTTCAAGGGTTAATAAAATACATGGCATGTAAGGAAAAATATTCCATCATACTTGTCCCATCAAGCAAGCTTTAAATAAATTAAAAACTACAAAAAAAAAACAATATTGAACGTTTTATTGTGTATTCCAGTTCAAAGGGGTACGGCTTCGTGATGTTTATGAAGCATGAAGATGCGATCGCCTGCCTCCGGAAACTGAACAACAACCCCGACGTGTTTGATAAAAATAATGTAAGTAACATGACTTTTAGTTGAGGTTAAACAATTGACATTAAAAAAATCAAAGTCAGTAGGAAATTTTGCACGAAAGTAAAAAAATTACTCTCCTAGGGTATGTGTTCCATGAGCATCATAACTTAGATCTAGAGTAAATATTCTTTTTTTTGCAGAGGACACTCGTAAACTGGTGTCCAAATGCTTTCTGAATATTAAAAAGAGTCGGTCTAAAATAACTCGGATACATTAATCAATGTTTTAAATGTTACAGAGGCCCATAGTCTCATTCTCAATAGAAGACAGGACAGCTCTGAACGCAAGGAAGAAGCGTTTAGAGAAGTCGATAGCAAACAATCCGCTGGCGAACAAGAACAAGCTCGAAAACCCCGGCAACGAGAACTATTTGAAACGAAAACGCAAGAGCAACTCGCAACCAGACGAGAGTTACGTCAAAAAAGGCAGATTTGACAATAAGAAGGACAACAGAAGACAGAATAGACAAAATAGACAAGGTTATAACACACCGGGGAAGTTCGTAAGACCACAGAATGAGGGAGACATGGGCGAATACACAGGCATTACAGCCAAAGAGGGGACTCAGCACAAAATGAGGAACAATCATAAACTAAGGACTCAGGCTGACGTCCATAGACAAAACGTCAAAATGGAGAAGAAGCAGGGTAAAAGAGCGATGAGATTAAAGATGGCAGCCAAGGAAAGGGTGAAGCAGCCGAAACAGAAAATCAACAAAAACAAAAACGCACCGAAAAGGAAGAAACATAAAAATCGCTCGGTTTTCGATAGGTTGTAATATTTAGCCATTAAAAATTTTAACTTGTAAATATTTAAATAAAGTTATAAAAGCATATTTACCTTTTTCTTTTCTAGTTTTATTCCTTTAGTCCACTTTTATAACCAGCTACGAACATGGATTTTTTTTTCTTGCTTGATAACCAATTACGAAAACAGAATTGAATTGTCGTTTTCGTAACCAAAGAAGTTCTATCTGTGGTTTTAATGTATGAAGGCACCTCCCGGATTTTGTAAGTAAAGTAGATAAATAAGTAAGTGGATAAGTAAAAGACATGCATTTTTCATATATTATGTATTTGAAGTGCAATCAAATGTTTTACAAACTATAATCTAACGAAACTCGTTTAAAAATATACTTATGTTTCACTTAAATAACATCCTTCAACAATTTTTCAAAATAAACCAATATGGCCAATATGTTTGGAATCAGACTTTTTTAATAATTTTTTTTTACAATGTTGTGTAAAGACCTAAAAATTCTTAACCTTGAGCCAATTTCTAAATTTAATATAAAACCCCCTTTTTATTTTTATAATGTATACCTAATGAATTGAAATTATCGAATAAAGATGTATGGAGAAGTATGAATGTGCGAGTGTGTGAGTATTCGTGTGTTTGGAGTATTGCAAATAAAGTTAAACAAAGGGATGTATTGACAAATATGATTTATCAATTCCTATTTCGCTTTAAGTAATTGTAGATACAATTTAAAACAAGTAACGTTAGCAGAAACACTACCAAAAGAAAAAGGGGTATTAATCTGACTAAAAAATTTACAATATCGTCTCGAAAAAACTTCTACAAGTGTAAAAAGAGGAATAGAAGTCATAGAGAAGTTTCGCTTATTAAACAATCCCGGTGACAGTTTTAAATACTTAAACTACGAAAGGCACTTGAACCTTTAATGTTAACTCTATATCGAATAGTGAAGTTTTCTTTTAATATAAGACTTACGTGCACGTATATATACGTTGATAATTTTGTTTTTGTAATAAATAAGTTTACAAAAATCTTTACCTTCCCGTTATCGGCAGTTGGGCAGAAAGGTGATCAATCTTAGCGTTAAACTATTTGGTTGGGAAGCAAAATCTGTATGGTATTGATTTTCAAATTGAATATGCTTTGTACGATTTAGAAGGAGCAATTACGTTGCTTGCATGCACGTACTCTGCGTACGGATACGTATACGCCAAAACTAATGCAACAATGGGACTGCTGTCTTGAAAATAAAAAATAAGGGTACAATTTATCTTCTAGCCGAATTTCAACGGAACTTGTTTAGCTGTTAATCTTAAAAGAGCTAGTTACGCATAACAGGCAGAGATAGTCGTATCGTATTTATAAAACCAGTCTAACAAAACAGTTTCCCAGACTTTGCTTCCGAAATACTAATCTATTTTATTTATGAGATTGTCTTATAATCGCATCCTCATCTTCTCCGGTTGGGAGATCAGGCCGTTGGCGTCGAGATGGGCGTAGAGAGCCGCCAGGTATTCTTTGGGGTGATGGGTGAAGTGTTGCACGTGGGGGGACTTATCCCAGCATTTCCATGTGCACTGGAATTGAAAAATATGAACAGATTAGTAATAATAATAATAATAATATCATCTTTATTTTACTTAAAAACAAAAACATGAAATATTTTACCGTGGACCCTGCACTAGGCGAGCCTGTATCGCAGGCGTCCAATTTAATACGCTATGAATTAGTTTAATTTAAATACAGTACACAAAACAATACAATATACAATAACAGAATAAATCTAGATGGATAAATTAAATAGATATTATGACAAAACATGAAAATATGAATTAGTGGGTTAATTAATGAACGGGAAATTATATGTAGGAGTGTGGGCGGGTGGGAGTGTGTGTGTGGGTGTGTATGGAAGTAAGTTTTAGCTCATTGGTTTCATAAACTGCTCGGACTCGATATAGGAAAGGGTTGAAAGGTAATTTTTAATTGTATTCTTCGCCTGTCTTACGGTATTGTTTTTGATGTCACATGACTTAGCCATTCTGTTATATATAAAAGTGGAAAGGAATATTGGTAGGAATTTTGGGGAGGTTGATTGAATATATGTTTGAGGAATTTTAAAAACACGTTTTTCTAAGAGAGAAGGGTATTCAGGAGAATTTATAACCGTACGGTGTATGGCTAAATAAATTTTATAAATGAATAACTGTCGTATTGTTAGGACTCCACATTCAGCATACAGTGAGGATGTGGGATATCTGTAGGGTTTTCGGAGCATTACTTTGAGCACTGATCTTTGGGCTCTTTCCAATATTAACATTGAGGTTTTTCCAGCACCTCCCCATGCGGTGATACAGTACCCTAAGATTGACTCGCATAGCGCAGTGTACACTATTGAATGGATAATGGATGAATGGATGGACATTATTAGGCAGAACATGTGTGAAACGTCTTCTTTGACAGCCTCTATGGCGTAGCGACGTTCTAGGTTTATGGGTTCTGGGTTCGAATCGCGGCGGTGTTAGTTTAGTGTTATGTAATCTGATGTAACATTTTTGTGTTGTAGGTATGCTGTACAATCGCTTGATACCTGCGATATTAAATACTTGCAGGCCAAGTTGAAGTTAGTGTGTAGATTCTTTAGAAGGTAATGTACACATGAACAAACCTTGACTCCCATCTCGCACCAGCTATCATGGACCCTCCTATTGCTTCTTTCGGCTCCGACGGGATCAGTCTTGGACAGGAGGAACAGGGCTGGGGCATGACATAGGTTCGTATGGAACATCTGTGAGGACCTGATGTAGTGGATTGTGGCCGCGTCGTGGAAAGTCTTCATATGATACCTGGTTAAATATTACATTTATATGTTTATTAAATTTCTTCTTATGTAAGTACAATATGGATGGATTGGAGTTTTTCTGTTATAATATTATAACTTTATGTTTAAATAAATAAATTGATATGATAATATACATAGACATTCTTTAAGATTTGAGGAGTACTTAGGATAATGATGGAATTATAATGTAAAATAATCAAAAGTTAATCAAAAATAAAATCTGATAAAAATAAAAGTAAACAATGTTAGAAATGTAACATAACAATTGCCTTTGTACTTGTAGAATTCATCATTCATCATCTCTTCTCAAATTTGAGGTCATGAGGTCATATCCCATGATATGATTATATTTTCATGCCTCGTTGTTCGAAAATATATAAAGATTTATATGTTTTGTAACCATGACATTCCCAAAATCGTAGATATGAATTGATAGCGGTCCCTGCGTCACGGAGAAAGTCACCTCTGGTTCGAGGACTGACCCCGCTGAATGCGTTTCTGACATCGGTACCGGAGTGCGATGTGTTTGCATGGCGATGGACGAATGTATATGTCGAGTGTAAGAGATATTGTGAGGTGATTGATGATAGGCCCTCAAGCATTTGTGTTTAGAGTCAATTATAATTATAACTATAAATGTATTAGATCTAAGTATCATGGTGTTTTAGGTTCATTATCTGTTGAACTGTGATATTGTTTTAATCAAAATAAATAAAATAAAATGTATATTTTTATGCAATTATACATTTGAAATTTCAGATTATGTCCACATAATATTCCCGAATAGATATAACAGACAAACATACAGATTATACAGAAATGAAAGAGTTGGCATTAGCTTTAAAAACGATGTTTCTATTTATATAAATACTAACATAAAGTTTCCATACCAAGATACATTGTAAGTCTCATACAATGTTACATTCAAATTTATCACAGATAAATAAGCAAGTATGACGCGACTGCTTATATATACTGCTTGTATATTTATTTACTAACCCTTATACACAATTGACATGATTAAAGGTATATGATAAACGGTTAATAATGCGTAGGTTAGCACCCGGGTTTCATTTTTGTTAAGGACTTTTTCAATGTCAAATTGAATCCTTCCGAGATATGTGGGATCGCAAGTTAACAGTTCAAACCGCTAGTATTTGGAAAACGAATTTATGACTGCGCGAATCACGTGGTACACTGATGCCTGGTACCCGGCGGATTTTGTTTGTACAATCTTCGAAGTAACTTGAACACATACACAACACATACAATACATATTTAAATTTTTCATGAATATGTGTGGTAAATCCGAGCTGAATAGTTTTCAGCCAGACAGGTAGCGGTAGAGATGGGTCTTACGAGAAATGTTGGTACCCTTCTCAAAAATCAAAGAAATGTAATAAAGTCAAAGTCAAAAAGTTTTTTATTCGAATAGACTTAAAATAAGCACTTTCAAATCAAATCTATCTAATAATTTTTTTTTTACTACCACCGGTTCGGAATGCTACGGGGAAGAATCTGGCAAGAAACCTCCGTAGTAAAACTACTGTGTTCCTTTTGCGAAATGCAGCAATTGCGAAATTAACATTTAAAGTCAAGCGCTGACTTTGAGAAGTTCACATTTCTCGTCAGACCCTATATCTATATCTGATATTGCTGGGGCAAAGGTAATATCTATATCTGATATTGCTGGGGCAAAGGTAATATCTATATCTGATATTGCCGGGGCAAAGGTAATATCTATATCTGATATTGCTGGGGCAAAGGTAATATCTATATCTGATAATGCTGGGGCAAAGCTAAAACGGTAAACTATAACTATAACTAATATTAACTAAACAAGTAACGCTTGTCAATTTGTAAGTTTCAAGATTGTATCTTGGAAACTTTTCATCCGAATCTAAAAATTGTTTGACCTACATTTAGAATAACTTCCAAGTTGTAGTACATAGTATATTAATCAGAGAAAATACATAACTACCAGTCAACGAGGACTAAATGATAAAACTAAATGATATTGTAGTATTTAATCGTACACGCTTTTGGCCTACTAAACGAGTTATTTTTATCCACAGACAAAATGTGTTAATCTAACCGTTATCTTAAATACATCTTGCAATGTAACCATCTATGTATTAAAGTAAATAGAAAAATGAGTTATTTTACAATTATAATACAATTAAGATGGTTCTCTTTTAATTATCATTGAAATTTAAAGACAGTGAAGTTATATTCTAAGAATAAAACTTTAATTTAATTACATTGTTAGTGATAATGATAGTATATAAGAGTGATTTTGTTTCCCTATGTAATATTTATTATTATTTAGTTTAGTTTGTTGTTTATTTATTATGTAAATACTGAACCCTATCTATGAACTGGTTTATGTAACTACTTAAAAAATCCAGCAACTTTTTGATTTTATTCAATTTTTGATGTTACAATGTTACATTATTTTGTATCATGCTACGAAACATTCGTAAGTATTATGTTATATTACGTACTTACTAATTCTTAAACATTTCCAACCAGCCTTATTGGTTTGGTAATCGGATGCTGGTTTTTCATAGTAATTGTTACCAGAATTTCAACTTAAAATTAACTATAAATAGAACACAAAGTATTTTAACACTTTGGGTTAGGTTAGTTATAAGTTCCCAAGTAACAGGACGCTCATTTGACGATAAACAAGCTATTATTGGCCAATAAATGCGTCTACCTTATGTTTTACTATTAGATAATACAAGAATCAAAGCAAAATCTACCTTATTGCAATAAGATAAGGATTGTAATAGATGTCATGTAAGAGTATACAAAACTAACGTCAATTGCGATGCAAGCTGCGACAACCTTGACCATGCACTGTATGAATTTAACGATGCCAAAGAAAATGCTACTTTAATACAAAACGGTAAGGTCAATTTTGTATAAGTGATTTTTAGTTTTGAATTGCGAATAGTTCGCGATAAGATTATTATAAAATAGTAACCGATAACTATGCAAATTTATTTGAGCGCGTCAGTTACAAGATGCATTCGGGCGAACTCATATCTATTCAGTAAATTTTACACTGAACTGAGATTTGAAAAATGTGCGTCTGAATTTGATTTCTCTTTGCTCGACTCTAGTTTAGGTACCCTACGTTTTTGTTTAGGTTAAGTACAAGTTGAAACGTGTCCAAGTAAAGTTCTAAATTGTATAAATTGGCTTTTAATGGCATCAGTGCTAAAATACTTCTAGATATAACTACTTGAAAAAACTTAAATATGAATGAAAGTTGGAAGTATGAGTCACTATCGTACCTTTAAATGCAGGGTTAAGTTATGAGGACAAAATTTTGTTGAGGATTAAAATTGCCAAACATACGCCCTGCTTTACGAGTACCGTTCGAGGCCCAGACGACCATGCTCGTGGCAAATGAATTAGATGGGACTTCCTCTAAAATCTGTGATCAGTTTTTTTTTTTGGTCTTGATTTCAAGTAATGGCCGGATTGAGTATTGGAGGCCCTTGTGTTTTACGAATACGGTGTTCCATACCCAGGTGAACTTTTTTAGCCCTTCATTCCAATTCTCAATGTCACTCTTTGAGGGCCCGTAATGCCGTCAACACAAATTGCTGTAGTTACGCCACTGAGAATAACTCACACCAGCGTTAGCGTCTATAAATAAATAAGAATTACACTTGTAAATAACTCACTCGACGTAAGCTTTGAGTGTCTTCTGCAGTATCTTGTTCTTGGGGAACACAGCCGCCGGGAGACCGATGCTGAGTTCGCTGATATCGGCGGCCGAGTCCCACACCTGGGCTGATACGCGGTCCAGCACCGGAAGGTATCTGGAACAATAATAACAGATATATTTAAAAAGTTAACACTTACCAATTTACCTATGCCAGGGCTATCCAAAGAAAATTCATCCCGGGCCAATCCCAACTACTAAATAGATTGGAATGCAGCAGAAAAAACAAAAAGTTTTTGAAGAAGTAAAGTTATTAGTGCTTCATTTATATTAGATGTTGCCAGACATAGCCACAGTACTCGTGTTTATTACTGTCTTATCTGTCAGTGAAAAGTGGTATCTAAAACCTGTCGCGGGCCGCACAAAAATGATCGACGGGCCGTAGTTTGACCAGCACCGACTTATTACTCGGCAGGCAATTTTTTTTTTAACACAAGGTAAAGAAACGTCTGCTGAGACAGGTTTTTCAAAACTTCAACCTCTAAAACACAATGGGAGCTAAAGGGCAAATTGACGTAAAAGAAGGTGGTTAACTAGGGAATAAACGATTGAGGAGGGATTGAGGATTGAGCTATTAATTTAAGATAAGAACTATAGGCGATATTAAACTCTATTCCTATAAACACACCGTTCTTTATCCTTCATGACGTGCACGCAGAGCTCGCCCCACATGTAACCGGCGACAGAGAACCCGTGGATCACCATGTTGTTTTGGTTGTTGTTGGCTTCCATTAACTTCAGGAGGTCTCCTGCCACTAGCTGTGTGAATAAAATAAAACTGGGGAATTTGCACCCTATGCATAATGTTTTTAAGTGTAAGTAAATAGAGTTTAGTTTCCTCTTCAATCAGATTTATCAGTTGGTACTTAGTACATCAGTCTATGCATCTTAAAGGACGTCACTGTAGACACTGGCTAATCAGAGTCACTTTGGTATGGCAGGGTGACACTTTGATGACAATTGTGCTACTTTGTGGTGGCTACTTTAACTTGCTCGCTTTGACGAGCATGAAAAACTTCATACCGAAGTATATAGTTCAGAATTCAACGCCAACTTTTCTTGTTGGGGACGAGGTCTGTAAGGAGCCTTTGGGTGCAATAGGGAATATGCATGACTTTTTTATTTATTATTATTCAACCACCAATCCGTTAGATTTTCTCAAATATCTGACTTCCTAACTAAATTATAAAGCTTCAAAGTCGTTGTTTAGACAGAGAGATCCGATATGTACGTACAATGACGTAAAATTAGATAGGTGTAACTATTTATCGTTTTATCTCTTAGCTTATTTTATTTTCTAAATAAGAGTAATAGAGAGAAGAAAGTGTTACCTTCTCTTTTAGTAGAAAAGGAAATATGATTAGTGTACATTTAAAATTTAATTATTAAAGTCATAGTTTTGTTACATAAGGGGTTGTTGGTATTTATGATAATATGTATTGAGGGTAGGTTTATACAAGATGAATAAAGTAGTCTGCATCCAACCGGTGTTTGAATCACACGCTCCCACATAATAAGTCTACAATAGGCGCCATACAACTACCATAGAAAAGATGAGCGAGATAGATATATTTACTTCTAATTGTTGTATCTCCTGGGAATATCGTTTAATTATTATTCTGTTTTCACTATAGATATACTATTTTCACCTATTTTACGATAAATAGATTAAATAAACAAATTAAATTTCAAGCATATTCCCTATTGGCGCAGGTATTTGGGGGAGGGCTTTGTACAGCAGTGGATGACTTCCAGTTGATGATGGTGATTCTTGCTAAATCTACTAACCTGCGACCCTTTCAGCGGCCAAGTGAGCTGCCATGGCGTGCAAGACACGGAGATGACGTCAAAACCCTGCTCCAAGTAAAGGGTGGCATATTTCATGACGTGCTTCTGCTTGGCAAGCAGCCAGTTGATCATCACGCAGACGGGCTTGTCCAGTTGTTTGTCCAACCTTTTGTTATGAGAAGAAACATTAAAACAAACTTCGAACAACTCAATAGTTTACTTGCGTATTCGGAAACTTACATTTTTTTACCTCTTCATAATCAATTTTTTTTAGACAAGTATTCTAGGTAGAATTACTAGTAGTATTCTTAAATAAAACAAAAGCATTCCAATAAAAACGTTGCAGATTCTTTTTCCTTTTCAATTTATTAAATACCTTAAACTTAAAAGATTAACTATTAAGTAATTTCATTGTTTAAACAATTAACTCCTTTCAGTTTAGGTAATGAGGAATGTAAATGATTCATTAATTAATTATAATTTATTGATTTGTACGAATGATACGTCCTACCGACCATCGATGTCACATTAGCTGACATATTGACCCTTCATGCGATTGTTGTATTCCACAAAGAATGTAAAGCCAAAGCATCGAAATGGGTGATATTGAACAAACTTCACGTGTACACTTTTAGATTGTGAACACCTTCAGTTTGTAAACTTACGGAAATTTGTGAATTTCCATTCCTGTGTCATATATCTACACGAATATGAATTAACATTGATTTATATCTAGTCAGGTCATACATTCTGTCACATGTTTAATATAAAATAATTGAAACAAGTTTATTCATTATGTAACCATTTATATACCAAAATGAACTTAAAACATAGATTCTTATGACACTAAAGTTTATTCAAAATGACCTCCGTGATTTTGAATACAGGCCTTCAATCTGCGCGGCCAGTCGTCTATTGCAGCACGAACGAGTTCCATGTCAATATCGGCGGCTGCCTTAATCAAGGATGTCTTGAGTGACTCCAAATTGGGATGAGGCTTTGAGCACGCCTTTTCCTCCAAGTGTTGCCATATCTTGTAATCTAACAGATTAAAATCTGGACTGGAGGAGGACCAGTCTTCGTGCCGGATAAAGTCGATTTCACGCGCCGCCAGCCAGTCTTGTGTGCTCTTCGCTCTATGAGCTGGCGCCGAATCTTGTTGGAATACCCAGTGCCTGTTATTGAACATGGTATGAGAAACAGGTTCCACAAGGTTCGTCAGGACTGTATTTTGATACACAACTGCATTCGTTTTTCACAAAAATGTACCTCTGTTAAGCCCCAATAAGAAACTCCCAACCATACCATGAGCGAGGATGGAATTTGACCTCGTTGGACACGCGGAATACGGTTGCTCGCTTCTTCACTACTGTGTGCGCACACCTTATCATTTTCTTTGTTGTAGTTCTCTTCTAAAATTTTTCTTCTTCGGTTAAAATTTTTTCATCCGAAAAAAGAATTTACCGATTATTTTTTCCCGCGTACCGCTTCAACAAAGCGCGGCATCTCTTCAGTCTCAGGTCCATTAGACGAGCATTCAAACGATGTCCCGTTTTTCTTCGATATGCCCGAAGCCCTAAGTCTTCATTTAACACCCTTTTCACCGTGGTTCTGCTTAACTCCATCTGAAGGGCCAACAGTTTCTGCTTACGTTTGCGATTTCTTTGAATTCGCGCCTTCACAGCTTTTATCACTGCTGGAGTCCTAACAGACCGAGGGCGACCACTTCTTGACCTGTCATCTACACTAGAGTCTTCATTGTATCGTTTGATGGTACGATAAACGAATCTTTTGGTTGTGTTCAAATTTTTCAGTATGTCAAAAAATTTAATTGTCGCGTAACCGCAACGATGCAACGCAATAACTGCAACACGGTATTCTTTAAGCGTCCACTCCATATTTAAAAAGGAGGATTTTCATTTTCATAAACAATTCGAAATTCGAATTCAATAAACTTTTTTGTGGCCAGCATTCTAAAAGAAAAGTTTTTACTGTGTGACAATACTTATGACCAGACTAGGTATATATAAAACCTTAACGTCGACCTCTGTACGCTAGAGGTTCTGGGTTCGAATCCCGGCGGCATTGGAACTTTGTGTTATTTATTTATTTAATTAATGGGTCACCAACATAAGATACAGAACAAAATAATAAAACAAAATACAAAATAATAATAGCTTACTTTTCTTACAATAATAGGTAACCTCAGCATGCGAATTACAATAATTAAACAAAAACAAAAGAATTAAAAACAGCAATAACTTATAAATAGTAATTTAAAACACTTTTAAAACTTAAAAATTATACAGACAGATCAGGATCACACATAAAAACTTAAGGTACGTTACTATTTTTTAGGATGTTTAAGAGTTTAGAAAGGCTTAAAAAGTGAAAATCAAGCTCGGGTATCTTCTCCGAGAGATCATTATAGAGGCGTGATACACGTATGATGGGTGACACAAGTTCTTTGATACGATTCTTATTACTTACTAGAGATCTGAGTTAATGTGTTTGTCGTGTCGATGTGGTTTATTTATTTATTTAAAGGTGTATTAAGTTTATTGAGATTTGAGGTTACGGTTAGGACGGACTGTCAAGCTGAAGATACATTTTTTATCTACGTGCGAGATCGTCCAGGCTGGTACCACCTTCCTTTCTATTTCTGCCGTGAAGCAGTTCCCTGTGTTTCGGTTCGAAAGTTTGGAGAGCCAGAGTAATTTCCGGCCTGAGAGGTATAACATCTTTACCTCTACATGAGAAATGCATTCCAGACATCAAAGACATCGTCGTTTCAATAGGCGGCGGTATCACTTTTCATTAGGCGAACCATCTGCTTGTTTGCCCATGATGTTGTATAAAATGAATGAATAAAAATAACAGGTTTTCCTCTTCCTAACGTATTCTTCTAAGATCATTATACATTATACCTGAGCAGGGCAGCACACAAAGACGCGAGAGGTGCGATAGAAGTAGGGTTGCCAGATAGATGGGAAATCTGGGATTGTCCCGGAATTTCTCGTGTTGTCCCGAGGCGAGACTTCTCAGTAAGAAACGCTCGATTAAAACGCTCAGCTCGGTATTTTTGCCGGAACCGTCATAATATGAACAGTTTAATTTAAATAAAAAGCACATTGAATGTGATTTGACTATGTACAAGATTGTCAATTTCAAACTTAACCGGAGATGGGCGATAATGGCTGCGACTGTTTTGTAACTACGAGGGCGGGTCAATAAGTCCGTGACTTTTGGAATAAATCATTTTATACACTTTCTCCAACGCTTCTCCAATTTTTTTATTCCTTCCAAAAAATATGATTTGTCTAGGTCCTCAAAATAGGCCTTCGTTTGCGAGATGACTTCATCATTGGAGTCAAATCTTTTTCCACCAAACCATTTTTTCAGGTTTGGGAACAAGAAGTAGTCACTCGGAGCCAAATCTGGAGAATAGGGCGGATGAGGGAGCAATTCATAGCCCAATTCATGGATTTTTGCCATGGCAACTGCACATGTGTGCAGTGTGTGTGCATTGTCTTGGTGGAAAAGAACTTTTTTCTTGGCCAAATGAGGTCGGTTTTTTTTCAAATCGTCATTGAAGCGGTCCAATAAGTTGACATAATATTCCCCATTGATTGTTCTTCCCTTTTGAAGGTAGTCAATGTGGATTATCCCACGTGCATCCCAAAAAACAGTCGCCATAACTTTAGTGGCTGACAAACCCACCTTGGCCTTCTTTGGCGCCGATTCACCCTTAGAAACCCACTGTTGTTTGGTCTCTGGTGAGTTGTGATGGATCCATGTTTCGTCCAAGCTTACAAAACGGCGCATAAACTCCTCCATATTGCGATTAAACAACGCCAAACCTTCCTGTTAAGTTGTTACACGATTGCGTTTGTGGTCGACTGTGAGCAAACGCGGCACCCATCTTGCTGAAAGCTTTCTCATGCCCAAGTGATCATTCAAAATTGAAACCACTGAGCCATGAGAGATCCCTACGGCTTCCACATTCTCTTGCACTTTCAATCCTCGGTCGGCCAACACCATATCGTGAATTTTTTCGATTGTTTCGGGGGTAGAGACCTCAACTGGGCGTCCAGGACGTTCGGCATCTTCAGTGCTTGTACGGCCACAACGAAATTCAGTAAACCACTTTTTTACCATTGAAATCGATGGCGCAGAGTCACCATAGTATTTATCGAGCTTAGCTTGGTCTTGATAATGGTTTTTTTTCGCAAAAAATAAGCACACGAAATTCACTTTTTTCCATTTATTCCCCAAATTACTGGGTGGTCTGATAAAGATAGCTGTCAAACACGAACTAACTGACGCAGAAAGTTCAAATTTTGATGGAGTCAACTGACAGGTGCCTGTTGACAGGAATAGTGTTGCTTTTTCAGTAAAGAGGTCAGAAATTCAAAGAGTCACGGACTTATTGACCCGCCCTTGTACTGTAGCCATTATCTGTCAGTTAAAAATTGTACATTGCTTTTTATTGGAATAAATACTTTATCATTATTATTTTTTAAATTCTATATCCACTAGCGCTTCCAGCTGTTTTACCGTGCCGGTAAATCTGCCGATCCGGCATACTGGGAACACAGCCTTATTGTGGAAACTCTGTCTTTGATTCGAGTTTGTATTTTATTTTTGGCCACACTTCAGTATTCCACGTATTGTATCTGCCTTTAGTTGAATAATCCGACTATTATACCTTCTCTTTATTGCATATAACCAAACACATTTTTTACAAACATTTATTACAACTAGCTTTAATTATTTTTTGGAAAATCTGAGATTAGAACTTATCATTCGACTGTATATCAATTAAATCCATTTACCTAACATTGATTGATCGATATAATTTTATGGTACGATATATTTATCAAAACAAAAACCAAAATAAATAAGGAATTTAATCAAATAGATCGAAGCCCACCACTTATCTTATTTTACTGATAACTATTCGTGTATTCAACTGGCCACGTCATTTTATGTAATAATGATTATAATAACCACATAACGACACACACATTGACTGTGCCCTGCAGTAAGATTTAATGTTGAATCGCAGGCACTAAGCAACGATATGGTATAAACTGTAAACATAAGAATACAACATCCAAGACCGGTAACCGAAACAGTGCGTCTTGCAAATAACACAAAGTTTCGCTCCTGCTTGGATCCGAACCCTGAACCTCGTCAGCGAAATCGTCAATTAACTACAATAAAAATTAAAGCAGGATTGATTAGGAGAAATGATTTACGAGTTTTGCTGCCAACCGAACAACTTCTTATAGGTACAATATCTGTACTTTCGTTGATTTTTTTTTTTTGTACTTTGATACGAGTACAAAAACAAACCATAATATTTTAATAATCCAAAATACAGACTAAAGTAAATTAAGACACAATATTTTTTTACGTATTAAGGCATACAAGGCAATCTCTAACGAGTAATATAGTTACTTCAAAACATATATTTTGACGGTTTTGGTATTTTGACTCGATATATTCGTTATTTAATTTTCATGTTGAATAAATTTTTAAGTATTTTTAGAGCAAGTCTGAGTCAATGTGTGTGTCCTCATGTGTGAAGTAAACAAGAACGTGACAATTTTTGCTACGTATTGACAATTTTGGAGTAATTCTACCAATCATCAGTTTTACGTTATTATAACTAATCTAATTTCTATGATTAGTATAACTGACTTATTGTATCGTCAACCAACAGGCAGGTCTGAATGAAGCACAAAACCAGTTGCACGTACATCTGTTAGCATTAATTAATAAAACGCCTTGCTATAAACTTTAGACTTTCCAGTTTTAGCTCTATCTTACAGTCCAAAGTCCTCTTTCATCACATTAATTATAATCAAATGATACAATCTATAAATACAAAAGCGAGAGGCAAAAAGCAATAGCCTAATCTCGAAATTTTCGGAATTTAATAGGCATGTGTTTACAAAATACCTTATCGTTTGTAACTTATTATTATTAGAGTCGATATTAAATACCTGAGCAATTCTAGGGAAACATGCTCCACCTTCGGCCGCATCGTCACTAACCTTAAGTTGAGATTGTAGCAGATAGCTAAGCTATATTTTCTACCTGCATTCAAAATATTAAGCGAAAACTTTACATGTGAACATTGCAAGTTCAAAAAAAAGCTTGTTAAGTTTAACAATTACAATTATGTATTTGATTTAAATTTGTTGATTTGGTAGAGTCCTTTTTAAGAAAAATTTAAATTTATTTGACGATTTTAAGTACTTTTTTAAAGTATATAAAGTCATTTTGATTTGTGTAACCCGCTGGCTGACGTGATGTCTCTTGATTGTCTCTGAAATCTTATTTTTAAATAAAAATACACTCACTTCATTGTCTGAGGGTCGGCCTTCACCTTCACCTTGTCGTTGGTGATCAGCTGTATGTTCTTGGTGATGTCGCAGCTGTGTGCGTGCCTGTCGAAGCCGACCATGGCCACCGGAGCGCAGGATAACAGCGGACGGAAAGCATTCTGCAACAATCACATACGTGCCTATGAAATGAACTCCCTGGCATCGTGTTCCCTAGTGAATACAGCATGCAGTTCTTCAAAATCCTGGTATTACAAACGCCTATAGGCTACGGTGCCTGCTTCCCATCAGGCAGGCCGTACGCTTGTTTGCAACCTTAATGGTATATTTATTTTTAAAGTTTGTTATTTAAAGCCAAAGTCAGATATTTTTTTCCAATAAGTACTACAGTAAGTACTTTTAAATCATCAAAATTCTTCTAAAACTACCACCGATTTGGACTGCCTATCTATGGGGAAGAATCCGACAGGAAATCTCCTTATTGTTTTCTGACCATTAGTTTTTCGTAACAAAAAAAACAGATCTTGAGGACCTCCACCGTTTTTCGTAGGTTAAAAAGGTTTTTTTTTTTTAATAGAGATAATGTGCCCGAAAGTGGAGCGTGCCTGCATAGGAAATGCCTATTTACTCAATGAAAATTATCGTATTGCGCTGCGTGCGTGTAGAATAGAAGATTGTAATAAAACCCAAAGTCAACTGCTGCTAAATTTTACTATCTAGGAGGTTTTAATGGTAACTGAATTAAAAACTTTTGCCTATTGCCAAAACCATATTTAAAGATTTAGTCCCCCGGGCCATTGAGCTTTAGGATCCTATTAAGTGACATACAAACGTATATAAACATTCCATTTAAAAAAAAAACCTGTAAAATGCCGTCCATCTCAGCCTGCCACCTCGGGCCATGGCTCCCTTGGCCCGAGGCGGCATCCCTTGGCTGTTTATAGCTATGAGTATGTCTGGATCTGGAGGAAAGCGGAATTGCGGTCTCGGTGTATGAGTGGCTTAGTTTTAAGCTTATGCTATATTATAGGATTCATTACTGCTGTGAATAATGTCCTTGTATTCTGCTATTTCATATGAAGTTAACAAAAGCGACAAAGCAATGAAATACCTTCGAACTAAGTAAAACATAATTTATTAGGTAATAGCTTTAGTTGTACGCAGCAGACGGCAGCAAGGCTAAATATTCCGGGTTCGATGCCCGCGGGGATATAAAAAATATTGTCGTACCTAAACAACTGATGAGGAATTGAAAATGTTCAAACTGGACATGTTGTATTTAGTCAATTGCAAACAGTAAAATTGTTCTTGATATTTTGGTTTGTTTTGTTTTGATATTTTTTTTTGTGGTGTAAATAGCCGTCTACTACGCCAGAGTTTCCGGGTTCGAATAGACTGCGCAACTTTGTGTTATTACTAAAACGCACTGTTTCGCTTTCCGGTCTTGGATGCAGTATTCTTATCTATGTAGTTTATACCACATCGTTACTGAGTGCTTGCGATACATAACGATATAAAATATAATTTTGTAGGTTTTGAGTTGGTTAGTTTTGCAGGGTTAAGTCAACGTGTGTGTCGTGATGTGGTTATTATTATTATTTTTTCACATTAAAGCAACACCTACGAGGCAAGTTTAAAAACATAGCTTAAAAATCTGATTCGGTCAACGTATCGTAACAAGTCAATAGAATATCCTCAGACATCAAGGTCAGTAGGAACGTGCGTGTGCTAATTTTAAATGTGTCTGTTAGTGTCGTGCACATTATGTATTGCACTTAAACCTGTTTGTTTTTTAGTGTAACTACCTATGTAAACAATAAACATCCACTTATTCACTTCCTCATTTTATTGTTGTTAATTTAGTGTTTAAAACAATAACATCCCTATTTTTAAGCGACACCAAAAAAGGAGGATGTTCTGTTGACTTTTTTTTACTAAGGAACATCTAAAAAACAATAGTATCTTTTAAAGGAGTATATAATCTAAACATATTGTACTAAGATTTCTTTTACAACACGCTGGCATTTCATTCATTTTTCTAAAACCATCTAGCTGCTAGATTCTAGCACAATAAAAATATTTTAAGCATTTTTTGAACAATCAACCATATATCACTGCATTACTTCAGTAAAAGAATAATACGTAATATATTGAAAATTTAGGATGGGATTTGCACCCCGACCTTTCCTAGTAAACTATATAATAACACTACACTTACATTCATGCATATAACATGTTTACCTTATATACTTAACATAATAGATTATCTAAAACACCGGTAATATTTGATGTGAATAGCGATAAACCACGTGCGCAACATTATTGGAGCACGCGAGTGGAACGTGCGCGCACGAGTATTTTGAAGTTCAATGTCAGACAAAAAGAATCAGCATAATATTTTAGGGTTTCGTAAGTCAAACGAAAATTTCAAAGGGTAACATTCGTTTTTTAAATCTATTTTTTTTTTAGGGGTTTTTTTCCAGTAAGAGTATGTCAGCCCATTATAACCTATATCTTAAGAACATGACATTGTATACAGACATACATAAATAACATAACATTAGTTATACATGTGCCAGTCAAACAAAAGAAAGTTTATTGTACCCTCTTAACTGAATTCGGTAAAAAGTATTTGTATAATATTACAAACGCGTAAGTTTTTGAGGATGTATGGATGAATGAATGTTTGTTACTCTTTCACGCAAAATCTACTGAATGGATTTAAATGAAACTTTTCACTAAAACACAACAAATAATAAATTAATATTACAGCTTTTACACAAAGGCTATAATTTGTAAGGATATTGTGTTCTTCTAAAACTACCACCGATTTGGACTGCCTATCTATGGGGAAGAATCCGACAGGAAATCTCCTTATTGTTTTCTGACCATTAGTTTTTCGTAACAAAAAAAACAGATCTTGAGGACCTCCACCGTTTTTCGTAGGTTAAAAAGGTTTTTTTTTTTTAATAGAGATAATGTGCCCGAAAGTGGAGCGTGCCTGCATAGGAAATGCCTATTTACTCAATGAAAATTATCGTATTGCGCTGCGTGCGTGTAGAATAGAAGATTGTAATAAAACCCAAAGTCAACTGCTGCTAAATTTTACTATCTAGGAGGTTTTAATGGTAACTGAATTAAAAACTTTTGCCTATTGCCAAAACCATATTTAAAGATTTAGTCCCCCGGGCCATTGAGCTTTAGGATCCTATTAAGTGACATACAAACGTATATAAACATTCCATTTAAAAAAAAAACCTGTAAAATGCCGTCCATCTCAGCCTGCCACCTCGGGCCATGGCTCCCTTGGCCCGAGGCGGCATCCCTTGGCTGTTTATAGCTATGAGTATGTCTGGATCTGGAGGAAAGCGGAATTGCGGTCTCGGTGTATGAGTGGCTTAGTTTTAAGCTTATGCTATATTATAGGATTCATTACTGCTGTGAATAATGTCCTTGTATTCTGCTATTTCATATGAAGTTAACAAAAGCGACAAAGCAATGAAATACCTTCGAACTAAGTAAAACATAATTTATTAGGTAATAGCTTTAGTTGTACGCAGCAGACGGCAGCAAGGCTAAATATTCCGGGTTCGATGCCCGCGGGGATATAAAAAATATTGTCGTACCTAAACAACTGATGAGGAATTGAAAATGTTCAAACTGGACATGTTGTATTTAGTCAATTGCAAACAGTAAAATTGTTCTTGATATTTTGGTTTGTTTTGTTTTGATATTTTTTTTTGTGGTGTAAATAGCCGTCTACTACGCCAGAGTTTCCGGGTTCGAATAGACTGCGCAACTTTGTGTTATTACTAAAACGCACTGTTTCGCTTTCCGGTCTTGGATGCAGTATTCTTATCTATGTAGTTTATACCACATCGTTACTGAGTGCTTGCGATACATAACGATATAAAATATAATTTTGTAGGTTTTGAGTTGGTTAGTTTTGCAGGGTTAAGTCAACGTGTGTGTCGTGATGTGGTTATTATTATTATTTTTTCACATTAAAGCAACACCTACGAGGCAAGTTTAAAAACATAGCTTAAAAATCTGATTCGGTCAACGTATCGTAACAAGTCAATAGAATATCCTCAGACATCAAGGTCAGTAGGAACGTGCGTGTGCTAATTTTAAATGTGTCTGTTAGTGTCGTGCACATTATGTATTGCACTTAAACCTGTTTGTTTTTTAGTGTAACTACCTATGTAAACAATAAACATCCACTTATTCACTTCCTCATTTTATTGTTGTTAATTTAGTGTTTAAAACAATAACATCCCTATTTTTAAGCGACACCAAAAAAGGAGGATGTTCTGTTGACTTTTTTTTACTAAGGAACATCTAAAAAACAATAGTATCTTTTAAAGGAGTATATAATCTAAACATATTGTACTAAGATTTCTTTTACAACACGCTGGCATTTCATTCATTTTTCTAAAACCATCTAGCTGCTAGATTCTAGCACAATAAAAATATTTTAAGCATTTTTTGAACAATCAACCATATATCACTGCATTACTTCAGTAAAAGAATAATACGTAATATATTGAAAATTTAGGATGGGATTTGCACCCCGACCTTTCCTAGTAAACTATATAATAACACTACACTTACATTCATGCATATAACATGTTTACCTTATATACTTAACATAATAGATTATCTAAAACACCGGTAATATTTGATGTGAATAGCGATAAACCACGTGCGCAACATTATTGGAGCACGCGAGTGGAACGTGCGCGCACGAGTATTTTGAAGTTCAATGTCAGACAAAAAGAATCAGCATAATATTTTAGGGTTTCGTAAGTCAAACGAAAATTTCAAAGGGTAACATTCGTTTTTTAAATCTATTTTTTTTTTAGGGGTTTTTTTCCAGTAAGAGTATGTCAGCCCATTATAACCTATATCTTAAGAACATGACATTGTATACAGACATACATAAATAACATAACATTAGTTATACATGTGCCAGTCAAACAAAAGAAAGTTTATTGTACCCTCTTAACTGAATTCGGTAAAAAGTATTTGTATAATATTACAAACGCGTAAGTTTTTGAGGATGTATGGATGAATGAATGTTTGTTACTCTTTCACGCAAAATCTACTGAATGGATTTAAATGAAACTTTTCACTAAAACACAACAAATAATAAATTAATATTACAGCTTTTACACAAAGGCTATAATTTGTAAGGATATTGTGTGAATAGTCCAAACTATAAGGATAAATATCAAGTAATTAAAATCCTATGAGAACAATTTTCGACTTCTACGCGTACAAAGTCGCGAGCAAAAGCTAGTACATAAATATAACGTAAAAAATTGAGACACTATCGCACATGAATGAAACCTATATGAGTGAGACATTTTTATAAGTGGCACCCTCTCAGTTAGACTTAGGTTGTATTTTTTGTAATCTGTGTGTTTTAGAGTCCAGAACAATGAAGTAATTAGTGGTACAGAAAAAACAAAAACAATACTCACATTTTTATTCCTCAGGCCCACCCTGCCATTGTTCAGGGCAACGGAGACGACTGTCCTGAATGTACCCATGATTGTCACCACACTTATCTGTAACAATTACATAGACTCATTTTAATAATAACTCAAATTTATTTTTTAATATTGGATGATTTAAGCTTGTCTTGGGACCTAAAGATGTTGGAGGAAGTTTCAGATATTTTTTGCATATGTTTTGTTTGATCCAGAAAATTGTATTCATGTCTTTTTTCCAAGTATTGTCTAAATGTGCTTAAGGGTTGTTACAAAATCACACTGTTAAAGGATTTTTTTTCAAGTGAAAATATAACTCATCTCGGAGGCTTTCATTTTCAATAAAGGGACACTCAAGATATATTGACATAAGTTAAATGGCTTTTCTTTTATTGATTGCAAAGCTTACACTTTAAAAGATATGGATGTATGTTTTTTCATAATTATAAATAATTAAATTAATTTTTAAAGTTGATTGCATACTTTTCGTTTTATTTGCTGGTTAATAGTCAATTGTCAATTTTAATACCAAATGGAAATATTTCATAGACAAATGGCTAACTTAGTTACAAAACTATTTGGCTAGTTTTTGTAATCTCTTCAGTTTTTATAATTTTGTTTGATTTTGTACTTATTTAATTATACTAAATAGTATTTTTAAGGAAAAAAATCAAGACCATAGATAATTTAAAGTAAAGTACCAACAATTCCGCATTTCTGCATCTTAAAAGTGTTTCATAGACTAAAACAAAACATTTTATGTCGTTCCTTTATGCATAGATGAAGACAATTAATGCTTTTACTTATGTAATAATATTATTGTAATAACATTGTCTTACTAATAGTTAATGTACTTAATTTGAAGAATCCTACGTTTCCTGCTGCCATGCTATATATATAACTGTACATAAAGGGCAACTGTAAATTAAAACATACATACATGATGATTTACTCTTTGATATTCTAACAAAATTTGCATGCATCACAAAATATAGTTTGACAACAAAAGGTTTTGGTATTGATGTAAAATTAGAGAAATTTGTATATAAATATAGGTTTTTAAAGTTCATTCTGGATATTTACTTTCATAGTGTCAAAATGCCAGCTTCATCTTATTAAGCTTTAGCTTATTTAATTAAAACTACAACCAAATGATATTTTAGTGAGTACATTCTTAACAAATGAAGAAACGCTGCCTTCAATCTTTCTATCTTTTCAATCTTGTGCAAAAGTTTTGACTTATTTTATACAGAAACAAAGAAAAAGTACCTCATAGTAAAAAAAAAGAACAAATATTTAAATAATTGAATTCTACTTTTGGGATTCATATGCATTATAATCTATTGTATTATTTCATTTCTCAAATTAAAATAATGAACACTGACTTGGCAGTTTTTATTGTACTTTAAAGATATTAGAATAATTCAGAAAACAAGTATCTCTGTATCTGTTTAAACATTCTTTCCCATGAAGAAATAAGCTTATAAATCAAACCTTCCTTATTTACATGTCTGCGTATTATATTTGGTCCGGTATATAGAAGGTACTGCTTGTGCACAAATGCATAATTTCACTGTAAAAATGCAGAATTAAGTGAAGTTATTTGAGAATGTAAATTATGAGAGTAGCAGCATGCATTGCAAAGGGAAATTTTGCTTAGTACATGATTGTCTACTTACGGTAACTAGAAATGATCGTGATTATATTTCAGGTCAGTTGAAATACGATGTTGAAATTATGCACTCACTCAATGTAACACTAAAACAAATTTCTAAGTGAATACACGTAATTAACACCGTATCACAATTGATTACGAGTCAAAGTCTTGGCCAATTAAAGGTTTTTTTATCAATTTCGACAGAAAGAACAGAAAATACCGCTACATCCATCCATCGAGCGGAATCACTCACAAATAAAATAAAAATTGGATGTACCGTTCAGAAATAAGAAACTAGTTTTAAGTTTCTTGGCGGGAACGGAAAACAAAATAAATTAAGAACATTTTCTTATTTTATTTTCTTGTATTTCAGCAGAATTTAATGTGTGAAATACTTGTGTTTTACCCAGTGAATATCAGTTGTACAGCACAAGTGTGGATAGAGTAAAATACGACGATTTGGCTGATCTTATCGTCCACTCCCTGGTTTCTTAATCAAGAGCATGCCTGAAGTAACCTTACTAGCCTATTATTGTCAGTAGATTCATAATTCCTAAAATCTTCTATTTTCATCTTTCCATCAAAATTTGTTTTACTTGACTGACCCTGGCAAAATAATTGAAGATATTGCCATGAGAAGAAAAAAAAATGTTTGAAGTTACACAACTGCAAATTACTAAACAGCTGATCAGTGGCTAACTGTCAAAATTGTCAAATCAGATGTGTCAAAAAGACACGTGCGTGCAACAATATAATTTGTTATATTGTTATGTTTTTCGGTTAATAACAGAATTTAAATAAAAAATAGTTTGCTGCATCAAGTTTAGCAAATCAATAATGGAAGAGCAAGAAGGAAAAGAGTTTGCGGCCCTTGGTATTAAACATTGGTTGATAAAGCAGTTATTTACTTTGGGTAACTATCAAAATTATTTTTCTATTTTATCTAAGCTTTATCAAAACACATTTGTATATGTTACATTAGATTGGCTATTAACACACCACGATGTGGCCAAAAGGTTGAGCATGTCTACCTGGAAATTGCCTATATATTTACTATTGACTTGGAGATACAGTTATAATGTGAAGAAAACAATTCAGTCCAAATTACATTATTATACCTAATTATTTTCTTGCCGGATTCTTCCCCATAGAAATAGTGTTTGGAACTGGTGGTAGTATAAAAGATGATGATTTAAAAGTACTTATTTCAAGTCTATTTGAATAAAAATATTTTATACTTTGACTTTGAAAAAAGTCAATGTGTGTGTCGTGATGTGGTTTGTGGTTTATTAACAAAAAGGGATTATACTTTAAAGGTATAAAATCGCCAACACCAATTCAAAAGAGCTGTATTCCTGGTATATTATCTGGTGACGACTGCATTGGGGCTGCTAAGACTGGCTCAGGAAAGACTTTTGCTTTTGCATTGCCAATACTGCAGCACTTGGCTGAGGACCCGTATGGGATATTTGCCTTAGTTTTGACCCCAACTCATGAGTTGGCTTACCAGGTAAATAAATTAAAAATACCTAAGTTAAATAATACATAAAAGAAGTATGGGGTAAAAGCAAGCAAGTATGAAGTAGTAAGTGATGTGCAATTTTACAAAAAAGGTAAAATTAAATTTTATCAACTAAATATACTAAAAACTAATTCCATGAATTGCTAATTAGCTATGTAGCTGACTACTTTCTAGCCTTCTTTATTTCTTTTTTTTCTTCTTGACTGCATTCTTATAACATTTTGTGTTTTATGATGTTATGGAAAGTAAAATAATTTTTTATAATTTTCATTTCAGATAGGAGATCAATTCAGGATCCTAGGCCAGCCGTTGAACCTACGAGTATGCATTGTAACGGGTGGTTCAGACCAGATAGAGGAGTCTTTGAAACTGGCTAAACGCCCACACATTATAGTAGCCATGCCAGGAAGACTGGCAGACCACATAGACGGCTGTGATACATTCTCATTGAAGAAAATTAAATATTTAGTACTGGACGAGGCAGATAGGTTTGTTTTTTTTTTTCTGTAATAAATAAATTAGGTGTTGTTATTTTATGTTTTAGTAGAAAAAAAACTATATAGAAATAACTATATATATTTTGATTTCTTAAAGATCAAAATAACTCTTGAGAAAAGTACTTCTGGAAAATTTTTTCAGAAGAGCAAGAAACCCCCCCCCCCCAGATTCTGCAATTTATGAATAAATACGAAAGTGAAGCTATTTAGGCTTCTTATCTTTTTATATTTTATTCTATGCAGATAAAGTCTAAAAAGATAAGAAGCCCATTAAAAAAAAAAAAAATTGTTTCTTTTTTTCCAAGATTATTTGGTGAATCATTCAAAGACGATTTGCAGACCATATTTCAAGTATTGCCACAAAAGAGACAAAACCTGTTGTTCTCTGCAACAATTACTGATGAAGTGAGAGAATCATCCGCACTTCCTTTGAATAAAGAGGTTAGTTTGTTTACTTTTTTTAATTTGTTTTATTGCAAAAAAGTTAGCAAGGACAAAACCAACCTGCTGACACTCTGCCTTTAGACACTCTTAACTCCAATTGTAAAAAATAAATCTATAAAATCAGTCAGTTGATTGTTTAAATAAATAAGTTTGTTTATAAAAAATCACATAATATATTTTCCAACAATTTATATACCCGAAAAGAAAATACCATTCCGTTCGGTTCTGCGGGCCGACTGTTGGATAATAACCAGATAGTCACTTTAAATTTCCTCTAAGTATAATCTTAAGTGTCATCATCATCATCATCGTCAGCCTGCGGCAGTCCACTGATATAGGCCTCTCCTAAGGCACGCCACTTTTCTCGATCTTGAGCTTCGAGCATCCAGTTGTTGCCAGCCACCTTACGCAGATAAAAAATTAAAATGTTAATTGTAAAAAAATATTTGTATCTATATGCTTCCAGCATCTAACAGTATGGTCCGAGTCTGACAGCCAGTTGACAGTGACAACGTTAGACCAGCGTTACGTGGTGTGTCCGGCGTACGCACGCGACGTGTACCTGGTACAGGCGTTAAGGAAGTACAGAGAGACGAAACCGAGCTCGCATATCATTGTGTTCACTGATACTAAGAAGTTAGTGTGTACGCATCATTTTATTTATATCTTGAGACACAACACAAATAATGATATAGAGAGCCTGGGTTAAAGGCCTCAAAAATTCATTTAAGAATTATATAGACCTGTCAATAAAAATCATTGCTTACTTTGGGACTACAGAAGTGAAAATTTCATAGTATGTATGATAGCTGTGGGTAAATATGTAATATAATCTTCTCTTAGCTCTTCCATCATCATAATTATTTACCATAACTCATACACTATCTACGAGTTTAGTATGTATTGAATGAAATCTCTAAGTTAAATAATAAAAAAATACCTTTTCTTCACAATAGAGAATGCCAAGTAATCTCCATGATGATGAACGCCATCGGCATGGACAATGTGTGCTTGCACGGGTTCATGAGGCAGAGGGAACGCGTGGCGACGCTCACGCAGTTCAGAAGTAACCTCAAATGCACGCTCGTCGCCACAGATGTCGCTGCCAGAGGACTGGACATACCCACTGTAGACCTTGTGGTTAACCACAAGCTGCCGCTACAGCCAAATGAATATATACACAGGTTGGTGCTTAGCTTTTGATATTGGAATAGGATAAGGCACCTGTAGTTAACTTCGTACAATCGTTTGTTTTTTTTTACCATATTAGTTTAAGTATATTCTACAGTTAACTTTTACTATTGATTTCAATTCTAAATAATTATTTTGAAGTACTGATTAGGCAGTAGCGGCGTAAGGCGGGGGGGGCGGAGGGGTAGTCCGCCCCGGTCACCAGGCATCAAGGGGTGTTACCACGACAACGGGCACGTGACTCGCGCAGTCATAAAATATGGTTTGAATTGTTTTCTCGTGACCCCACATATCTCGGAAATCTTTAAACGATTAAACGATTTCATGTTATTCTAGGGAACTGTGATTAGGTTATATTGTTTTTGTCACGTCTCGACAACTTGATATTACGATGCCTCAGACAAAAACAAAGAAAAATGAGTTTCTAAAAAGTTAATCTGTAACTTATATCAAAATAATTAATTCTCCTAGTGTCATCATTCACATATCTATGTAGTGAAATTAAGATTTCTATTTGTTTACAGGGTAGGTCGCACCGCCCGCGCTGGTCGACCCGGCATGGCTATATCACTACTGACGCCTTACGATATACCACGGCTCGGGGAAATAGAGAAACACATCAACACTAAACTCACTGAATATGAAATTAATGGTAAGCACTAGCGAATATTAAGACAACATACAGTATGTACATGAAACTAGGTTTATTTGTTTGTTCAATACAGGATATATCATTACAGGCATACCCTAATGCGATATACAATGCAATTAATATTAAAAATACATAATTAATTAATTTGCAATAGGTATAGGGAAGGTAGGGTAGGTATAGGCAGGGCTAGGGGTCTCAAGCCGCCCCCCCAAGAGCATTGACTTCTAGCCCTTACCTCGTTAAAACCTAAATTTAGTGAGTAAAACATGAGTGCATAAAACAAGCTACGCCTCTGACTTTATATCATAAAGTAGATAACTCCTAGTCTTTTAACATTTTACGTCTTAACCGCTGAAAAAAGGTTTACTACAACTTCATGGGCAAACAATGAAACGGTTCATCTCATGGAATGTGATACCGCTGCCTATAAACACGACAATGCCCCTGATGTGGTGAAACATCAAGAGCTCCCTCTAAGTGTTGCCCATGTAGAGGTAAAGATGTACCTCTCGAACCATTAATTACACTGGCTCGCTAATCCTTCGGACCGAAACACAGCGAACTGCTTCACGGCAGATATAGGAGGCTGGTGGCAACTCAAACGATCTCGCACGTAGATGAACATCTGTAACTGTAGTTTGGTTGGGGATGAATTTCTTTATGAGGATTGATTACATTTCCCTCAAAAACCAAAAACAACAGTGAAAGCTTTTAAAAATATTCAAGATCTTATTATCATAAGGAACGAGCATTGTTTTTAAGTCAACATTATTGTTAAAGATGACGAAGCAGTGAAGGTGTTCACGACGGTCAGCGTGACGCGACGGGAACAGGAGGCTCAGCTCGATAACGAGGAGTTTGAGCAGAGAAAGAAGAACTACAGGGTCAAGAGGTGGATCCAGGCTGGAGTGGACCCTGACCTTATGGAGGAAGGGTAAACAATGTGTTGATTCCAAACAGATTGTCATAGTAATTTGAAGAACTTGAAAATGTGTCATCTATATTTTATCTTTATATTTGTAATTTTTACTTTTAGATTGATATTAGAGACATACGTTTTCTAATGGATATTGAAATTATGATAAGATACTATTTTTTTCTAAAATTAGAATTTATAAAAAAGTTATTACTTACTAATAGTAAATATTACTACAGGCTTGAAGAGCAACGCAGAAAACGAATAAAAGCGGCCAAGAAGGCGAAATTAGAGAAAATTAAACAGATGGAAGCTGAAAATAAGGAAAAAGAAGGACGGACAGAATCAAATCGACTAAGAGAGAACGAGATAGAAGACGATAAGATCGACGAATCAATCAAACAAGGTCTTAAGAAAGTCAGCAAAAACTTCATGAAGAAAGATGACAGATTCAAAAACGTAATCGGAAAAATAACTAAAATCAAACGAAAAGCTGACAATGTCAGACAGAAAAACGAAGAGGCATCTATGAAGAAAAATAAAAAGAAAAAAGTACGAACTGTCATATAAAACGTAAATAAAATATTAAACCATACATTTAACTGTTTTTGTATATCACTTGTCAGTTAAGGTACAAATATTGGCACCTCATTCATTTAATTTATTGTAAATAGTTCAATGTCAATAAATAAGAACATGTTATTTTATTGCTCAGAGTAAAAACTTTTTTCAGCGCATTTTTATAACTACTAGGAATATCTTACACTGTGTATAGGTAAACAGACAGTTCGATGTTAAATAAAACACAAAAGTTTGGTTACATAGATTTATTTAACCATTACATTAAAAAATAACAAAATAAATAGGTACGACATTAATGATAGAGTAAGCATTGCACCAATGGCGTATGTTTGGCACGGATTTAGCAAAAGCTACTTAAATAAGTTACATATTAAAATTTAAAACATTGATTAATACGTAGACAGTACATTATTAAAAATCGATTATGACAAACAGAATGCGATAGATTCAAAATCACCTGTCAAGTAGGATCAATCGATTTGGATCAAATTCAATCCCTGGTTTTAATTTTCAATAGATTTTGTGTAATTGCTGCATAAAAATGGAATAGATTTGTGATTTTTAATAACATAATTATATTGAATTGAATTATTTTTTAATAATAAATAAGAACCCGAAAACATAAACAATGATTTTTTACCGAAAAGATGTAACTACTTGGTGTAGGTTTTTAAATAATATATGAACAAAGCATCAAAGAAAATCGTGAAATATTATTTTACAAAGTAACATTCTATATATTCTACTGCTTTATAATTATAATATAAAAATGCAAAGTGCATTTAAATATATAACATTTTTTGAAATGTGCAGTTAATTTTATTTACATTTGTCAATACATTAAATAAATATTTGTTGAGTATATATGTGTATATATACCTATATACAATTTTAATTTTAAAAAAATCAAATTTTGAGCAAAACTAAACATAAAACATTATTTTATACTGTTAAAATGGAATGATTTATTCACATAATTATTTCAGTTTTTATTTTATTAATAAAAACATCGAATATCTTACTGACATGATCTTTAAATATAGTTCAAGGTAAATTACAACGCAAAAGCTAAATATTTTATAGTTTTTTTTTAATTTATTTAGGAATCGGCGACTTGTCTTTTGTATATGTAAAACCCATTCGCGTTGAGTTTGCCTATGGAATATGGCTTCCTTCTAGAGTTGAACATTGATCGACCATTTATAGTCTGACGTCACATCAACAGTGTGGATGACAGATACTATTTGGTGCCCGTAGTATCGATAGTATTGTATGTTTTGGTGTCGTGTTAGTGTTGTGTAAGACAACAGAAGCGAATATTATACAGAATTATCGATATAGTTACTAATTTTCGATGTTAATTACCAGTACATAATAGTTGTCTTTTCCCCCAACCTCTTGAGTGACGTTAAATTGTCAGCGGGAAACTTAACACGAATGGTTTATACCTAAAGTACTGCAGGCGGTCTACAGGCAATAGGTAGCAGGCCAAGCATGTTAAATAAATGCGACATCGCCCAAGAGAAGCGATAGTTCTATCTCTGTCATAACAAAGAATAAAGAAAGAGACAGACTTTCGTAGCTTCTTTGTGTCTAGCCCTGCTGGTTATTATACTTTATTTAAATAATGAAAATATACTAGTAGCTCTGAGAGAAAGACCAATTTTAATCATATTATAGTTTATAATCATAGAATCTGCATCTACTGTATTGATGCAAGATTTGCTCAGTTTGACAGTTAATAACTTCATGACATGTGTCAAAATACACAATTTCTTTTGATTATATTAAAACTACTTATCTATTGGTGTTCAACCCCGATACAGTAATATAAAGTTTTAAAAGCTTAAACTGCGTGTTTATTCTATGTTGAGTAATAAAAATATCGTAAGTTGTATATACGGGAACTTTAAGTCTTATTGTTAAGCTAAAAAGTTGTTTTTACTCTGACATTTGAAGGAGGGAGTTGATAGTTGCGTCCTTGTTACCGTTGTTAGCTTCCATAACTGTTTTTATAACTTCCTTGTCGATGCTCGGGAACATTTCTTCGATCTGGAAAGAAGAGAGATATAAGAGTTAGGGTTAGATAAAAAACTTGGTGTAATTTCAATCAGGATAACATTTTGGTGTATTTTTTAACAAAATTCAAGACCGTAATAAAAATGGAGAAGAGATTCGAATTCTCAAATCTTAAATATAAAATTTACCAACGAAATGCATTCGCAATACATAGATAAAGTAACGCATACGTGATGCCTTTGGCGTCTGACGTCCATAACTTTAAATTACCCCACCCTTCCTCCCTTCTATGGTACATATTTTCTAGGGAAGCATTCGTTACTTTTAGCCAAATTGTCAGTTACCATCAGGTGAGATTGTGAAAGAATGACAATCATCTCTGGAGTGTGTTTTACCCTTAAGATTCACCATTTTGGTTGTAAAATGAAGGTTTTCCCAGGCTTATCCATGTCTTCTTGCCATCGAGTAGAACGTGAACTTATTCCTACCACATAATGACCAACTCCGTATCAAAGCTCACCTGTTGCATCTGTTCCTGCGTGACTGGCGGCGGTTGTTGTGGTTGTTGCGGTTGCGGCGCGAGTTGTTGCGGCTGGTGCGGGTACACCGGCATGGCGGCGTACCCGAGGCCTGTGCTCGGTACTACCAGCATGGGGGGGTACGGGGACACGGCTGCTGGACCCACCTGGAAACAGAATTCAATTATTTTATTTTGCTACATTGCACAAAACTGATGTTAATGTAGGTTCTAATAAAATCAAGGAAACTTAATGCCGGGCGTAAAACTGACATGTAAATATTCAAATTAGAAAAATTCCGTATCCTTTCGAAAAATAAAATATATTACAATGTCAAAAGAAGCACAAAATGATTTTAAATAATTTGACACTAACGAACTGAACTATAAGTTACTAAATAAAAAGTGACTATAATTAAAAAAAAGCTATTTTTTTCTATTGACTCAGACTTTTCTGAGTAGGAAATTATGTTATTAATATTTCATGTCATACTTGCAATAAGATACATGATAAAAAACTCACAGAGTAGCTCAGTACGAGGTTGATCATACCCTCTACGCCGTCTCCTTGTCTTCCATTCAACGGGTACCAATCCTCATGAGTCTCCCCCTGAAAATAAAAAAGGATTTTTTTATTAACTCAGACACCATTAAACTAATTCGACTGTCGAAATTAACATCATACAATCCGACAAAAAAGTTAGGGGAAAAAATAAGGACCTCGTAAGCGACATTCTGGCAACACCAGTGATAATTTTTAAGCTTTTTAACTTTGCCGAGTGACAAAAAAAAGTGGCTATGCCAGGTAAGAAATATGAGATCCTGCATTTCACAACTTTTTTGTTGGGCTAAATTATATTGTATTTTAGTAAGTATTTTATTCAATAAACCATTCACAGTAGCACTTAGCACACGATGCTTGCCTAATACATACAAAAAAAACATACACGTGAAGCTTATAGAAAGGTTTAGCACACCCGCTACTCTGTCCTTTAACTGCAACTTCTGAGGATCAACAATGACTTCCATTGATTAAAACAAAAAGCTTGTTAAAGATAATGTCATAAACTCACACTAATAACAGCCTGTGGTATAGTAATGTGCGCCCACGCTACCAATTCATCCATGGTGAAAGAACACTCGTCGTATATCTCAAGATACAGCGAGTTCACGCCAGGGGGAAGAAGGCTGGCAACATTTAAAAAAAATCGTCTGATAACCTAATATCCATGGTCATAGATAAAAGTTACGAAAAAGATTGGAATGCTACAGATTTTATGACCGAACAAAACGCTTCGCAACTCCATATGCTCGTTCTGTTAATTTTATAGTTATGATTGTAAATTCGAGTAATTTCACAAATAATAACATTGATTGGATGGTTATTATAGTTATATATTTCTTTACTAGTGTGTATATGCTGTATAATGTATTTTTTGTCGCCTTCAAGGATCAAACCATGAAATTGATTTTAGTAGAGAATGGATATCTCACCAATGGATAACTTTATTCCACCTAGGAGTCTTCCCTCCGCTAGGATCGGTGTGGGTCTCGTAGATACAATGGCCGACGCGCATTCGCACGTACGGATCCATGCGCGTTAGACCTGACATTACGAATTATTATTTATTTGTTAATGGGAATAAAAATTGATTTAAATATAACATAAATTTGTGAGATACTTTTCTTTAGTAAGCACTTATTAAAGTAAACCAAAATGTAACTTATAACTCTTTTTGCAGAATCACTTACAACATCCAATTAAGGGTAAAAATATTCAAATATGTTTGATAAAAAACATACCATAGTTCTTGACAAGTTTAGCTTGGGCAATGGTAACACTCAGCCTGGCCGTCAAAGGTGGCCCGGCTGCCGGCATCTTAAACAAGACAGTTAATATGTAAAAACAAAAAGAATTTCACCATCATTTTAATAAAAAATTTGAAAAATTCAAGTTTTTAAAGGACTAGAGCAAAAGCTAGTAGTTATAAAAAGATTTGTAGGTTAATGTTGAATAAAATTATTTCTTCAGGTAGAAAGTCTCAGTAATATAATAATAATAACCACATCACGACACACACATTGATTCAGCCCTGCAGTAAGTATCGTAAGAGCTTGTGTCACAGGAACTAAGCAACAATATAGTATATACTACATAGATAAAAATACTGCATCCAAGACTGGTAAGCGAAACAATGCGTCTTGCAAATAACACAAAGTCCCGCACCCGCCAGGATTCGAACCAGGAACCTCTAGCGTAGCAGTAGGCTGTTTACATCACTGCGCCACCGAGGTCGTCAAATATAAAACAACCAATATAGAAAAACAAACAACAAATAATCCAATTAACAGATTTTTCTATTGGTTGAGGTATTAACATGGGCTTAGATTTCTATGGTTTTTATCTAATTTGATATGCTTCAAATAAGTGCTTAACCTCTTAGTAATCATAATGCAGATAAGCTGAAGTTACGGTATTAAATATATTTTTCTACCTACATTATTGAAAATGCATGACAAATCTTTGAAGTAATAAAGCTTCAAAGTTAATGGTTAGACAGAGAGATGTTTACATCATGACATAAAATTACAATGGCGCCATACAACTTCCATAAAATGTTTTTTTTATTTTTTTTATTTAACAAACAGTAATAAATTGGCTGAGTTATAATAATACATTATATGACAACAAAATCCTAAATGTACTACCAACTGCATTATGCACAGGTTACAAAATGTAAATATCTTGAATTCTTGACTTGAAAATGTTGTGATGAGCGAGATAGATGTATTTTTAATGGTTATATCTTTGGTTTATCATTCAAATCTTATTCTGTTTTCTCTGTGAATATATTTTTCCACATGATTTACAATCAATTGATTGAGTAACCTAAATAAAATTCATGCATATTTCCTATTGCATAAATGTTCTAAGTATAGAATGAAGTTAAAGTTACTAGCTTTTGTCTGATTCTTCAATGGCATAATACACAAGATTTTTGTATTTAAAAACATGTAAATCTATACTGTATTTACACAAATCATGGTCCTTCTTGTATGGAATGGTATCAGGTTAAGGTTCAAATTCCAAATTCATTTATTTCACACATAATAATTTAATAACTTAGGCTTGCTTTTGTATTTAAGTAAAGTTGACTTACAGTAGCTCCACACATTTGCTGCTGCAGAGCCAGTGCGGCTTGATAGTCAGCATCTACTGTGTCCAATGGACCATCAGCTCTGAGGAAACCAGCAGGCAATGGCCCCAGAAGTACCTGATATACAAATACAACATGTGTAACAGCCAGTGCAAATTATTTTAATTATGACGATGTTCTAAATTAGTCATTTCAAAGAAATCTAAAAGTTAATGTATTTTTTTTTGGAAATGTACAATTTGTGAAACATGATTAAATATTTAAATTTCTTTGCCCATAAAGTGTTGGTGCTGAGTAGGGCTTTTTATGTTGATAATTGTGATCAACAACTTTAATTTAAAAGGTCATTATAAAAATCATTAAAACCAAATCTTCAAAAGGTATCCTGGAAACAGCACTATATTGCCAGATCTTGACCTTTGTTTTCTGAATTTATAATACTTATTCACTGCATAGTTTAATTATTATTCAACAATTGTTTATCAAGACTTGTTGGTTAATGTAGTGAAATTATACTCTTTCAAATTAAAGAGCAAAATGTTTTTGTACCAATTTAAAAAGTGTTTATTATAATTATCCAGAATTCGTTCTTGCTATCCTAAATGCAAACGTTTGTTTAATACTTTCGTTATCTTTCTTTGTTTAGAAACGAAAACATTCGATTATACTGCCCCAAACAACCTTTATCATTAAGATGCTAATGTATTCATCAATATATTTGGAACATTCGTTAGTCAATCAGGTCTAACAGCTTTAATATCTCGTATAACAACTTTAAAAAGATCAACGCAATTTAGGTATTATGAATCACAACAATATTTACTTCTATGATCTTCATTGCACAATATTTAAAAAACTCACCCTACGGCGACGCTCCTCATTTCTATCAGTTGGTAATGTAGAGGTCATTATTATTTTCCCAATCAGATCAATCTTGACAAATTGTAAAATGTTTTAGCGAAAAAAGTAGCGAAAATTCGTCCGAACCAAAATACCAATCTACGACAATGTCGCTAAACTGATCTGTCATTATTATCACTCAGTCTGACTGACCGGAACCTTGTTTTTTTGTATGGCAAACTACTCCTCTTTTTTGGGAACTTCATACAATTAATTAATCATTTTTCGGAATTAAGGTCGAAGGAAAACGTCTTACAGCAGGGCAAAAATTTAATTTAAGCACATGAACTTTTGTTCTACAAGCCCTTACCAGCTGGACGCACGGCTTGGGCGCTTACCATAATATTTAAAAAGCCATTCTAATTGTAAGGCAATTCTTAAGTCACCCAGCTTTTGAATTGTTACATTACATAAATTCTTTTTTCGTGAAAAATTTTACGCTATGCTGTTGAAGGCCCTGGCAAAAACTAGTAAGTGTGTACTTTTTAGAGAAGCGCTCCAACTTGCTCGATCCATCCGATTTTAAATGGCATTAAATAGCCTAAAGCTGGCTTTAAAAGAGAATTGATCCATCAGAACCACGATTATTTCCTTGCATTTTTAATTTAAACGAGCATTTATTTTCGATAAGATTTTTTAAAGGCAATCGAGATACATTAATTTTTAACTTTAAGCTAAAGAAGCTTTAAAGACAAAGCTTTTAAGAAAGAAGTACAGCATAATAAAAAAATATTCATATGACTTTGCTTATACATTACTTCACAAATCTTACAAACGACAAATATTTTAATGGTAATGTGCTTAAGCTGTCTGTATACATATACAAAACTACTTTGGTTCGTTTTTGTATAAATTGGACCCAGTTAGAATTCTGCGTATTTCCCCAAATTTTAGAACTGTAAAAAGATTTTATATTTTTTATATATTTCATTTAATAGAATACTTATAAATTTCATGTACCTATTGTTTAAGATTGCTAGTATCTAAACTAGGCCTAGCCTGTATCTTAGAATACTAGTTTCTTCCAAGGTGATAGTTCTTATGTAGGTATGCGATTTAGTTAGTATACAGTTTAATTCATATTCCTTGTATTTTTTTTTTTTTTTTGTTTATACTATATTCTGCTACATTGTTTTTTATTAAGATTGTATAGTTGTTAGGATAAATAGCTTAAAAATCATCTACAGTTCACATATTGTGCATATTTATAGATACATCCATACAGTTCTAAACCATCAGTTCATTTTACTATTGTAAATAGATTGACCGAGAGCCAGTGAGAGTGACATTGACAGATATTGAAATGCGAAAATAAACACAATATATTTCTCAAAAAACGTAAAACAAGCTGTTGATTTGAGTTAAAGATATTTTTTAAGTTAGTAAGTTCCGTGTTGTGAAATACTTACTATCATGAAAAGTCGAGATTGAGTACTCATGAACTGAGCCTGCAGGTATTTTTTACATTTGTGTATAAAGTTGTTTTCTTGTTTGTCTATTAGTTGCCTCCACTTTTCTTCTTTTTAAATAAATTTCTGTGGAATTATTTTAATGAGGGCAAATTCGGAAGTATGTCGTACAAACGTTTTCTTTGTGCTTAATCCATAAATTATATAATTATTACATGGCTTCACTATTCTTTCAGTGTAGCTTTACTTTATTTTCATAGAAACATTATATTCTATTAAATTTCTTAGTCATGTTGAGGTTGACCGCTAGCTAAAAAATTTAGAATGAACATAATATGTGACCATTTACTCTACACATTCCTGTTTAAAAAAAAAACTTGGCAGTATAATTACTTAAATTGTGTTCTACTTTCAGGACTAATAAAAACAGGAAACATGTCAACACAACCAGTACCAGCATTGAACAGCAAAGCTGCAGTTGCAGTTAAAGTGAACAGTAGTAAGGTGAGTCAATAATATATTTTTGGATCATTTAAGTTTATGAAATACTTTAAGTTTCAGTTTAAACTGTCAAAAGCTAAATACTTATTGATTACTCTATATAACAAACTCTTTTATCTACACAATTTTAACAAATAGGTAAGGTAGGTATGTTTGTTTGAAGGAGTAAGGAGTTAGTAATTCATCAATGTTAAGAATAGACTGTAAGGTTAGATAGAATATTTGATTTGGATAAAATGAAAACAAAATATAAATTCATATGATCCAAGTCACAGACAAAAGCGAAGTGAAATACATTTCAGAAAAATGTAGGTAGAATATCAAAAAGTTAGAAGTCAAAAATTAAATAAATGTAATTGCCATTGTAAAAAATATCAAAAGCATTTGCATGTTAACAAGTGTAACTTTCCATAAGGTGAATTGGCCATGATGTTGGAAAAAAAAGATCTGATCATTTAGGGTTCAGTAGTTTTTACCACATTGCTCCAGTGGGGTTACCACAAAATGAGATTTTAATTATAAATGATTATTTGATATGATAATCTGTGTATGTATTAATAATAACACAGTAAGTTTTAATCTTTTAATTGAAAACAAAACTGTTCCAGGAGATTTTTGCACTCACGCTTAAAATTAATTACAATGTTTAGTTATGATCTTAAATACTTACTTCTATTTATGTATATATATATCTTAAATATTTGCTATTGTATGTATTTTAAGACACGAAAGTATTCTAATAATCAAAAGTAGAATAAATACTTGAAATACATAAAAGAAGCAAATTTATTCATTTATACACAGATAAAATATAATCTATATTAACTATAACTTCACCATACTTCTGAAGGTCAGTTTTTTCTACAACAATTAATATCTGGCCAAAAATTAAAAACTAAATATTATTATACATTCTTAAAAATATTATGGTTCTTGATTACATTCCTTTTACAATACAAAACCTCATAAAATTGAGGCTTAATCTGGCTTCTTCATATTCGAAATAATAATAAAATATCTAATTTTATTTAAAAAGATGTTAAAAAAATAATAAAAGACAGTTATTAATTCAGTTGAGTTTTTTAAAATTTATTTACCTTCAAAAAGTGAAAAATATTTAATTACCAAAACAATTATTAATATAAAAGGTATGTAAATAGTGCATTTTCTATTAAATTTTCATTAAAAAATCTTCCTTAGTCGGTAACTACATTATAATTAAGGAACTTGTGTGTAAAATTACCTTCTAGAATCTACAGGATAGATATTTTTTGTCTATAATCGAAAGAGATTGATTAAAATCTTTATACACTTGTTTTATAAATATATTTATCATTATGTGCTAGGCGGAATAGTCAATGGACATACGTATGATGCGATCATCATAATGTAATAAATGCAAACGTAACTGTGGCTCTGCAACCTTTTCACGGGTGAACTAATTTCGATCAAATTAAAAAACAAAACATAAATTCACGCCGTAATTTTTCTCGCGAGAGATGTTTGCATTTCGCATGTTTATGTCGGGTGTCAGTGTGACAGGTTGTGTATCTTTCACCACTGTACGGGAACAATGAGGAACATGGTAGCTACAATGTACGGCAACCCGAGCCTCGAACCCTCGGGTCGCGTCGGTCGTTCAACCAAGACACGTAACAAACTGAGCTACCACGTCCTCAAAACCAAAAAAGAAATAATTCAAAGAAAAGGCATTGGCGTCTGAACAAATCAAATGAGAATATCCTGTATGAGATCTAACGCGTGATTTGTCTCTTATTTTAGGATAATTGCATTATATTGCTTATATAAACTCGAGTGTTTATTTAACAAAAAGAATATTGACTATTGAATCGAAGAAGATACTAAGATTGGTTTTAGGTACTGGCCTTAATAAAGGTTAGAGTAAGGTCTAAACACGCAGTCATTGCTGTTAAACAACCGTAGATTTAAAAAAAAACAACACTATTAAAATAAAATAACGTCTAAGACCACAAGTACTCGTGCTCCCATAAATGTATTACCTGTGTCGGTCTTTGATTCCTTAAGTTTTCGAAGCCTTTTATTTAGCACTAGCAACCAGCCCCGGCTTCGCTCATATATTGTGCATTATTACATACAAAACCCTCCTCTTGAATCACTCTATCTAATGAAAAGATCACATTAAAGTCCGATGCGTAGTTTTAAAGATCGAAGCATACATATGGAGAGATAGCGGGAAGCGACGTTATAGTATGCTATGTAGTGATTTTACCGCCCTCATCATTATGTGCCTAGAGCCGCAGCATCCACTCTACCCTTAGTGCCTTTTCTCACGCATCCGGTTTTTGCTCGCCCAGCCGACCGTGCCTTGTAAAAACTCATACATTAGAAACTACATTACATTACGAGATCATTACATACGACCGTGCTGAAACCGGATGCATGTGAAATGGCGCTTGGGCTAACACTGCTGACTAGGTCTGCGCAACTTTATTTTGGGTAATACTTGTCAAACAGCTGGTTGACGTGCTTGACCAGGGGTTTGTTGAGGAGTTTCCCGACGTCCTTCGCGAAGACGAAGTCTAGGTGGTTGAACTTGGGCCAGGAGCAGCCGGGCCTCACTGTCTCCAGTACCCCTATGCTCTTCATCTCGTCAGCTAGGCGGAGAACTTGCTGAGAAAGGGTTGTTCTTTGTTAGTTGATAGAAAAAAATGATCGATATCTGTTACGGTTAAAGTTTAAGGTAGATTTGAGAACCATCTCAGATTTTTCCGTCGTTTGAAAAGAACCCCTCTTTGTAAAGTTATTGTATATTGCTTTTTTTACACGAGTTTCATTACCTCAAACGTGTTATTGTTTAACTTTGGCTCGATTGTTTTGGTTGATCTTTTATTTTTTACATCTATAATAAAGAAAATATTTGATTTCAATAGATAATACAATGTATCCCTCGATTTATAAAATGTTGTATATTATTTTTGAACTTTGTGTTATTTGCAAGACGCATGGTTTCGCTTACCGGTCTTGGATGTAGTATTCTTATCTATGTAGTTTACACCATATCGTTGCTTAGTTCCTGTGATAAAAGTTCTTACCATAATGCAGGGCTGAGTCAATGTGTGTGTCGTGATGTGGTTGTCTTATTATAGGTATAAAAATGTATACTTACAGATTTATGTGTTAATAAATCGTTTTCCCCATACAGCAACGACACGGGTATTCTGACATTAGTCAAATTGTAAGGTTTTACAGCACCGTTCAGGCCATCTTCCCAACTAGTGAAAACACCTGGAAAAAATATCATATTGACATCAGGCATTAATATTTGCCTTAAATAAAAATCAGGGGAATCGGCAAGATTCATAAGGAAAGGTAAAGTTAACATGTTCTCTTCATGAAATTTTAGAAATTTCTAGATGTTTAGGAAATCTATCAACTCGGAAATGGATCGACAACGCCTGTCATTTTTATCAAAAAATGTGTGAAATGTTGGGTATTGCATAACGATATTGATACGCACACACCCTTACATTTCACCTTATGTTGCAGTTTGAAATTCAAACTGATTAACGAAAGGCTCCAGTTGTATGGTGTTGATCCGTTTACGATTTGATAGTTGTGAAATGACCTTTAACAGAACTAAATGGGGAAGCAGTGAGAATTTTTAATACTTACCAGTTATAGCGATCTTTCCAAAGTGTTCTAATTGTCTCCATGAGGCCGGCTGGAATCTGGCCAGTATTACCGTGGAAAGGTTCTAAGAAAATGATTTAAAAATAAGATTAATAAATATAATTCTTCACTTCGCATGTTACTTTTTACTGATTACAAATCTCCCAAAAAACCACGTGTCAGTGTGTTCGAAGTTTTTAATCAATTTCAATGAAAATTTCAATTAAAAGATTTCAATGAAAATAAGTGATTTGATATGGCTAGTGTCAGCTTGAAATTTAGGATGTTTTGAATCAGAAAATTGGTTCTATTGTCAAAATTTAAAGACCGGAGCTCGTGTGACGCTAAAGCAGCACATTGGTTACATGACATATGAGTCTATCCTTACTGAAAAAGGAAAAGTTCCATGTTAACTTACCCAGTCGTTCTGCTCATAATCCTCACCGACCACCATGTAGACCATTCTCATGCAGAGGTCCTCCTGAGGCTGCCTCACGTTACACACGCTGCCGACCAGCAGATCTAACATTTGGGGCTGGAGGTTCAGCGACATCATTCCTTGGGCTTTGAGAGTTTCCTTTGAGATGAGAAAATTTCATGATGAATAAAGGTTAGATTTATCCAAGACTGATCGGTCGGTCTTTCTTTCGTTTTTTCAAACAAAATGTTGCTTTTGGCCTCGCAGTTGCAATTCATTTTATGTCGAGTCTGATCAAAATATCACACCAGGTTCGTTTTGTATTTTAAGTATTGATGTAAATTAAAATGAACGTTGACATTAAAACAGCTATAATAATAACTCGTAGAACATACTCTGGTGTTGTTTTGATAAAAGATCTTTTTTTTGCAATGAAGATAAAGCAATTGTCAATAATAAGACCTAAGTCGCCTTAAGTTAGAAGTGATTGGTTTATATTACTAATTGATGTGTCTAATAGTATACTCACATGGACCCTCAAATTAGTCAGCAAAGTTTCGCATAAAAGCTTAATGGTATCTAAATAAACTGCAGGTGCTAAACCGACGAATCCGATCAACTTATCGTTGTACTCCGGCTTTTGAGACATCATGGTGAAGAAACTGGTGCAGCCCATTGAGTAGCCGATGTATAAGATCTTCGGCAGGCCGGTTACATTGAGTACCTTGTCGATCATGGAAGTCACGTCGTATTTACCGTGCTCGTGGAAACTGGAGAAAGATATGTCAGTATTGTAGATACGGGAAAGGAAGTTCTTAGTTGTGTCAAACGTGTCATTTAAATTTGTATGACTTCAAAGTAAGCTGTTAGCAGTTTATGTAAACTGGAGGCAGAAATGTTGAAAAATTGGTCTTTACTAATTGTCAGCTTTATATTGTTTGGCTGAGGATCGTTTACGGAGAAGATATGGGTCTATTACCTGTATTCCCAGAAGCTAGGGTCTGATCTCTTGAGGCTTTCGTGAGAAGTGTACAAATTCCCACGTAAATTACCCAGCCACACATCATAGCCGGCATCAGCTAGTTTGTACCCTGGAAAATGAACAGTTGGTTATTATTATTTATACAACAGAGGTATCAATATTAGAATAATTTTTGGCATAACCCGACAAGTCACCGATTCGCACAATTTTATTATTTACACGGGCTAAAAGATTACCAAATTCTTCTAGTCGAAATAAATGGGTATTTTCTAGGCAAGCTTGCCATACCTTTGGTCACATCTTTATTATCAGTTGAAATTGTGGCCTACCAAATGCTTAGCTATAAAAATAAAGTTTGGAAACTCACCTAAGCTCCTTTGGGGTCCCATAATGATGAAGTCCCCACTGCTGCCGAGGAGACCGTGGACTAATAGCACAGCCTTCTTCCCCTTCACGCTCGGGCCATCAGATCTCGCAGATCGTCTGCCAGCCGGAATCCTGTGCATCTGGAGAATGTAGCCGTCAGGGGTCCTCACCCTGTGCTTCTCAACCGGGTAGCCCGCTTGGCTGATCAGTTGAGGCTGGAAAGTTATAACGAGTTGAGAAGTTTGGAGGAGCAGTGGGTTTATCACGATCTCAAAGAATTAAAATCTAGCAGATCGTAAAAATTTTAAGGATGTTAAAAATACAAGTGTAAGAAAAGAAACCGTCAAGATTTCTTTGAGTGAGTTTTGTCATGCCATTTCTCGTTATGGTTTTCTTCAAATACAAAGTGCCCGCCTTAACTTCGCTTGTATAAAGTTTTATTTAAAAGATCTGCTCCCTAAGAGAGGCGGACTACGTCACACCGAAACATATTTGACCTTCTTTCATTTTAGCTATGACGATTTATCGAACATTCAGTAGAAATAAACTTTAGGTTTTGACTTTGTACGATTGTTCTGAGGCTTACTGATTTTCTCTCCAATAAACCTTCAATTTTATCTATATAATAGGTTATTTCCGTCATTGAAGAAGCTGGTTCGGCCTTGATGCATTCATATAAACTTTTATTTTAATTTGCATTAAAGTACGAGTAAGTTTATATGACATTACTTTGAATAAAACTGCTTGTTTCTTACTCTCGGAAACCTTCATTACTAACCTTAATCACAAGAAAATTCTTAAGCTAATGGTTATTCGATATATGTATAAGTCGATCTGAATAATACATCTCATTAGATTGTACTCAATTTTTTCAACTATTCCTATCGTTTCCGTGTGCGTCTTTTGCCACTTCTAATATATGATTCCCTTTGAAAATTTTAGTTTTGTAACTTTTTCATGACTTGACCTCCTTTCTTTGATCTTTTAGAAACGAGACTTTTATAGATTATTTGTTTTAAAAGAGAAAAGTTTTTGACCACGAAAAGTAGAGTAAGATTTTACAGTCCGGCGGACCATAAAAGGCTAAATTAGAGCAATTCAGAAAGTTTTTGTTTTCTTTTCATAGACCATATCATAATTTTTTCCAAGATGGCTGCTCCTTAGTATGGGTATCCGACACTTCCAAATTACAACCAGTATGTGGCGATTACGATTTGACATATGTAACATATTTAGTTTCAAATACGATATGGCAAACAGAAAAGTAAATAGCCTTAGACTACTTTATAACCGAGCATAACTAAAAATGTACAACCTGGCCGGGCTTTGGCAGCAATGACAAGTAGGCACTAGTGGGCAGTGAGTGGTTCCTCCAAAAACAACGGAACCCGTAGTTTGTGGATTATTCCCCAGATTCTGGTAACAATGGCTTTTATATCACCTTAATATATTCCCTTTCAGTACGCATTATGACGCTGTAGGGACTAAATTAAATCTTTATGCAGAATTTTTGGACGTGACATCAATTCGTAAAACGAAACGTTAAGCGAATGGACAGTTTAAATTCATATCAGAAGGCATGGAAATATGATGGGACGAACGAAACAGATGTTTGTGCTTCCTTTTTTAGTACTTGTAGTTTTAAGCATAAAATTAGGGCCTGTGCCTGATTCCAAAGGAGTCTGAGGTATCTTTTGTCAGGGTTATGGAGGGAGAATACGATTTCATGTTACAACATTATTTAATATTGTATTGTATTCATGTGCGTTTAAGAAAAGTGACGTTTAAAAAGGATTACAGGGCCTACAGTTTTTGCCAAATCTAATAGCAAAAGTTTTTGCATTACAAACTAGACTTTAAGTGAACTCTGGTCTCCTTGCTAAAATAGTAACTATTTACATCTACAATCAGTTCATCTATTTATGTCGTCGAGAAACACCCCAGTCATTGAAATTAATGATTAAGTAATGTACAAAGAGCAGGGATAGCAGAAAAAACTATAAAACATGTGAATAATTATGATCATGATGCGCAAGCGCAGGTATCTCGTGACATAATGCGGATAAAACGTGACAAGAATGGTACATTTCTATTGTTTTTTACAACCCTACATAGTTGATTGTTATCCTTAAGTAGCTTAGTTGTACTTGATTAATTTGTATTAAAGGATTCTTTACAAAAGGGCTCATTAGGTAAAATGTTCTTAGGGATTTTTTAAATGTTCAAGACTAGGCAAGCATTTGAGCCCAATCCCGCCTGATGTTGAACGGCACTGAAGTCTAAGTTGGAACATGCCTACCCAGGAGAAGCCTATTCGCTCTTGCCTTAAAGAGCCCTAGGTTATATTGATCAGGGAATTTCACATTGTTAGTATCTTATAGTATTTCCATAATGAAGCTGTTGAACAATATATATGTCACAAAAAAAACAATTTATTAATTTTTAATGATCTTTGTTTAATAGAAATATATCTCTGATATCCTCATAGTACAAAAATATGGATCACAATGAAAATTCGTTGTCTTTGAACTTTTAAAGTATCCTTGATATATGTTATTTAAGAAAAAAGGACTACGCTTATAAACATTTTTTAAAATGGCAATAATAGATGTATAAGAAACGAATAATCTGTTTAATTTATTCGTAAACTTCATCGTTAAACAATGTAGTTACACAACGTGACTAATTACGAGTAGAAATGGTTGATTGATTGACAATTGTTTGTAATTCGTTCATAATTGACATTAAAAAAAAATTACAGGTCATTAGAAGCGCCATTCACTGGCTGTTATTTTGTATTCTCAAACATAATGGTATATACAGGTAAGCTTCATGATTCAAATAACAGTTTTCTTCCCATAGATGGTAGATTGAAATCTAAACTTTTACATCTACACGGGCAACTCATTGGTGGTGCTCTTGGCGTTCCATACATAAAGGGCATCTTCATATCAATAGGTGGCGGAAACACTTTTCTCCTGGTGAACCATTTGCTTTTTTGCATACGATGTCGCATAAAAAATAAAATAAATGTTCTCGTAGAACTATACCACTAGTTTTAAGTAATTGCTTTTTCTCTGTCACTCTGGAGACACGTGGTAGCTCAGTTTGTTACGTGCCTTTGTTAACCGACCGACCCGACCTGAGAGGTCGAGGGTTCGAGTCTTGGGTTGTCGTACATTGTAGCTGGCATGTTTCTCAATGTGCCCGGATAGTGGCGACAGATTCGCATCCTGGGTTTACTGGGATTCGATTTAAACATGCGAAATTTGTGTTTAACACCTCTGCCAACCCCTCTCGAGGGATTAAGGCGAGAGTTTATGTTTGTTGTATTTGTCTCATTACACTGAATTCTGAAAATAAGGACATTTTCATTTCGGTTCAAAACTCATTCAGATATGTAAATTTTATGCTGGAAAACCCCTTCAAATGATTAGTCTATTTGGTTTTCATTGGCACTGGACCAGGGATTTTTGTAACTAATTATCCATAAAGTTTAACCTGTAAATAAAAATCAACATGCGAGAGCCGTATAGAGCAATAATATTCAGTACTAGGTTATATCATTTATCTAAGTTCAGGGCTTTCTGCATGTTTGCACCGTAAATAAATAAACTGTTAAAAGGTTTTGATGCCTAGGTCGAAACTTGGACCTCAGTCAAGCCTTATTTAGGGCATATAAACAAGTAATAAATATTTTAATGTTTTTGAAATGTTATTTATTTGGATAATGGATATCCAGCTAGAGTTAAAATTTGATGAGTTTTGTGGGTAAATGAAGTATTTTTGTAGCTTTTTAGAGGCTGTTAACACTCGAAACATTCACAGTCGTAATTTAATTTTTTAAGTGTTACAATAACAATATTTTAAACATTATTCTATTGACTGAAGTAGTGTAGTAGAGGACGTGGTAGCTCAGTTTGTTTCGTGCCTTAGCTAACCGACCGCCGACCCGATAGGTCGAGGGTTCGAGTCTCGGGTTGCCGTACATTGTAGCTGGCATGTTCCTCATTGTGCTTGGATAGTGGCGATAGATTCGCAACTTGTCACACTGGGATTCAACATAAACATTCGAAATGCGGTGTTTAACACCTCTGCCTACCCTTCTCGGGCGATTAATTACGGCGTGAGTTTATGTTCTGTTTTATGTTTAATTCTAGTGAGATACAGGAGAACATATTTAAATAAGTATTTTTCTTAATCTTTAATAAAATAGATTATAATCTGAAACAATGTAATTCGTATTCTCTGCCAGTCCTTTTTAAAAGACTTCCTGGTTGAAAATTGTGCTTACTTTTTGTATTTTAATGATCCTAATTAGCCCTTTTTTCAATTCAACCCATTTGTTTTCTTAACAATTTTGAGGTCATCAGGATTGTTCTTCATCGCTTCAACAAGTCTGGTTATGTGAGGTCTTGGATTTTCTATATTTAAGTATTGTAATTATAATATCGTAACATATAAGGTACTCACGCTTAATTAATCCCTCGAGAGGGGTAGGCAGAGGTGTTAAACAACGGAATTTGCATGTTTATGTTGTGTCCCAGTGTGACAGGTTGCTAATCTGTCGCCACTATCCGGGCACAATGAGGAACATGGCAGCTACAATGTACGGCTACCCGAGACTCGAATACTCGATTTGTCGGGTCGGGTTCGTCGGTAAACCAAGGCACGTAACAAACTGAGCCATCACGTCCTCTGTTGTAATTATCTATATGGGATGTATCTTTATCGATACACTATCTGCCTTATTATAAAAATGCACACTATTTGGCGGGAAACGGCTTATTGTCATGACATTTGACGTTTGGGCATGGATTAAACCCTGTTTTTTTTTAGTCTACATCAATATGGCGGCCTGGATTTCAATTTGTACTAAGACACTTTTTTAATGGTCCCACATTTGTCAATTTGTCACGTAACATAAAAATTTATAAATTCATATATTCCAGCCCTCAATCCCATTCTGTTATGTATAAGTTGCTATATTGTACGGCCGGCAAAATAACTGTAATTCCGTCTCGTTTCTTCTTTTTTCTACTTAATTTCTCACTTTTATTATAATTCACGTGGATCTCATGTGGATAATTATTTTATCAGTGTCCTGTTATATTTATTATATGCCTATTATATAAGCCATTAAAATGAGGGACAATTACAGGGATCACGTCAAAGATCAAGGGGTCGAACATTGAATAATATTGTATTTTAAAAATATATATTTATTCCATATTAAAATAATTCGTAACCAAATTCCGAATTCAGAAACTGGCACAATTATTAAAAATTTAAATTAAGAATTCGCTAAGTTCTGCTCTCATTTGATTATTATTGATGAAATTAAAAAATCGAAAAAAATGTCTTGAGGTTATATTGAATTAACTTTTTGACGCTTGAATATTTTAATTACACACGGCCATGGATCATCCTAACCTGTTTGGACTTTGTACCGTTCTTAAGTTGTACAACTACGGAGGTTTCTTGTTGGTTTCTTCCCCGTAGTAATAGCATTCCGAACCGGTGGTAGTAAAAAAATATGTTTTGAAAGTGCTTGTTTTAAGTCTATTCGAATAAAAACATTTTGACTTTGACTTTGTACAGCATAAGGTACATGTTATGTGAAGCTTTGTATGTGGCCGGCTGTACAAGTTGAGACGTTCTCAATAATTCCTTATAGAATCCGGATGATAGGCTGTTCTTTTTAGTTCATGATCTTCAGATTTCATTACTATGTGGTCGACCTTTCGACTTAGAAGATTGCCTTCTCATAAACTGCCTATAAATAATTTATTTTGTTTCCTTTTCTATATAAATATTAATAAATGTGGCATAGCATATCCTTTTTGCTTAGTTTAGTGTATAATGCAAGTAATTTAGTTACTGTATATTAATTTTGTCTATTTTCTTTCTGAAAACTTGGTGTTAGAAAAGTGTTTTTCAGCTAATGTTTTTTTTTGTTATCTATTTTATTTTTTACCTTAATAAAGTAATATTTCCTTAGCGAATGTCTTAGATTTTTAAATTAATTTTTATCTATAAAATGTACAGGAGAAGCTAAAAAAAAGTGAAGTTTCCTTCCTTGCTATTCGCGGTCGAACGTCAGAACATGTCAAGTTCATTGTCAACTTTATTGTGTAAGAGTTACCTAATAGGGTAAAAGCCGGTCAATCTGTTATTAATTATAAGTTTTAAATGTCCATAGTTAACATATTTGCGTTTATTAATTTAACTGAGGGTTTTATTAGATTAGGGAAAATGTGTTGTTTTCATCATTCGTTGATTCTTGGATCAAAGGACGCCACTGTTGATCCCGGTGAACAGGAGTTGTGGTGGTACAGAGAGGTGGTTGTAATAATAATAAATAAACCACATCACGACACGCATTGACTCAGCCCCGCAGTAGGTATCGTAAGAACTTGTGTTACAGGAACTAAGGAGCCGTAAGTGCTCTGTTTTTTTTCTTGTACTATATTATGTCACAAATAGGCATATGGATGGATCTCTTCGGTTGTTCATGGTAAGAAAGTAAATACGGTATTGTTGTATTTTGCTTTTATAAATACTAGTATAAAGATATGAATTTAGTATTGTAATGGTCATGCTCTTTTGCGCCGGATAATAACAAATTAATTTGAAGAATTATATGAGACATATTGCTGACATGTAGATGTCGCATAACAGAACAATAAAGAACTTTAAATAATAACCATTGTTCACGATATAACTAATTACCTGTCCTACCTTTTGCTTGATGAAAAGAAAAACACATAAATACTGATTTATACTGTAAAACTTTTCCGATGTTTTGATTCTGGGTGGAACAAGTAAATAGATGGCGGAGGCGAAGTTTACTACAAAAAAAAAAACCTATTTCTTTTGAAGCTATTTCAGGAAAAAACTACAGAAAAAAAACAATCCAGATTTTTTCCTGAAAAAATAACCTCATGGTGTCTCTAATGAAACAACTGAAACTCAGTCAAGAAAACCAGCTGTAAAATTGTATAATTAGTCGTCAAATTGATTGACTTTGAGTGTTATTTTCAGTAAATAAATTGTATTAAACTTTTCTCACGTATGTTTCTCACCTTTATTGTTTGCAATATTTTTCCTGTATTGTTTTTTCTTCTTAATAATTACATCGTCGTTAGTGTAAAAATACATCCATAGACGTAAACACTGGAAAGAGCGATGGTTTCATATAACAGGATAATAATTACGGTTTTATTGTGAAGGCGTTTTAAGATAAACGATTCCTCTGTCCTAACTTAAATTATATTATAATCTTTTTGCCTCAATTTGAGGATGAAATTTTGTCTTAATCATGTTTTTAAATAGCAATTTCATTATTGTTTGATTGTGTATACTTTTCTGGATTTTAATCTAGTCTTGCAATGAAAAATTAATTATACAATATTTTCATGGTTATCAACTGAGTCTGTTTGTGTACCTTTTTTAATAAATAAATAAATTTACATTGGGTGCATTTTTCAGGTTTGGCATACACTGAGTGAAAAACTTAGCCTCTGATCTCTCAGCTTCGACTTGAGTCGCTATATTTAATGTGTTGTATATATGACAAACATTTCTTGTTAGTCCAATTTTTTTAATTAAACCATTTTTCTCGTAAATTTTTGGGTGTAAATTACGTGAATCGTCATAATAATATACTCAATGTAAAGGTTTACTGAAAGAAATGTAAAGGACTCTCAAACTTTCTAATCTGTCAATCCATTATAATCTTCAAATGACGTACTTATTGTTCCTTCGAAATGATAAAATCGATTCAGTCTGAAGTTTCTTTGAAAAAAAGATGATTGGTTAATTTTTAGGCACCGATAAAAGGTTTATACATTGTGAAGTATTAATTCAATAAGGCAGGGATATAATTTAGATGCATCAGCAAAAAAATTGCGGTCAAACAACCACTATATATATTCGCACCGAATTTATTTTTCGACTGGAAAATCTAAGAGTCGAGTATTCCTGCCTAAACCTGTTCGCCAGGATCAAGTGGCGTCTTTTGATCCAAGAATCAACAGACAATCCAGCTGTGCAATGAAGGACAGGATTTTCCCCTAGATAAGAGTCAGTGGGTGCAGTGGCTACACCTTCTTCACTCTCTACTAACTACTAGGTGTTTTCGGATCCGCAACGAATTTAATCAGAAGAAATAAAAGATAACCCGGTTCCATTTTTCTGTCTCAGCAAAAGCGGGGAGCTATTTAAATTAAAGTAATTGATCTAGATAAGAGTATGACTACATAATGAATCATTTGATTGCCTTAATTACATAAAAATAGATTGAAAATATCCACGACGCCAGATTTGTGTTTTTTTTTTGTAGTAATTATGCATTTTATCGGATATGTATGTATTTAGTGTAATTGTGTATGTTTTTATTATTTACCTCATTAAAATGACTATACGGTTGGACGAAAATGTTAATGTTGCGGATTACGATATGGTATTTTAATAGCTTATGTTATTAAGGTTATACAAAATAGCTTATATGTAGTTTTATATCTGGTTCTATTATTTAGAGTTCAAGGTGAAATATATTTAACAGTTGTAGAAATAAAAAAAAAATCCTCTTGTACAAACAGAAAACAGAATTAGGATTTCTTTATTTTCAAATGTTTTGTCAAATAATAATAATAATATGCAAGTATTTAATGTAAATTTTTGCTAACGAAAACAATTAATTTCTAATATATTTTATAATAAACTTAGTGAATTTAAATATGATCGATATTTTTATAGTTGATGCATTAAAAATGCAGGCATTCTATTTTTTTTTCTTTAAGCAGACGATTAAAACCATTCTTCCTAGTTAATTAACCGTAGTAGGGTAAAAGATACCGAAAAAGAAAGACGCTGTCCGTTTTAACCTAGCTTCTAAAAAGCAGTTCAGTATTTTTATTGTATTGCAGGTTTTTTTTTTGGTACATTACTGATGTCTTTTATGCTAGAATATTTTTAACTTGGAAAAATTATTAATAAAAAACTTACAACTGACGCATAAGCTTCTTTCCGCAACATCTGAGCCTCACAATATCTATTGCAACTCGCTACCACAACTATCAAAAAACACATTTTTACTAAAACACCCATTTTACACTAAAAATAAAAACAACGCACAAAACAATACTAGCGTAGTAAGAAATAAATAAAAAAAGAAAAATTTTCTGTTTAAATTCACCGCCCGTTTTTTTTTGGAAAATTATTATTATTATTTTTTTTTAAATTAAATTGGTAAATTAAGTTTTCGCGCGTCAAGTATCGTTGTATAAATGATCATCGGGCGGCGTCCTGCATTTGTTTATATGTTTAACTCCATTTACGGACATCATCGTACTTTGTGCACTGACCACGATTCTGTCAATGCTACATTAACTCTTAAGTCCTCAACCATAAGGTCGTATTTCAAAACACTCTTCATCGCGGAATCGTTTTATTTTAAATTAATCATTAAACGTATTCTTTTAGAGATCCGCAGTGATGCGATCACTTTTCGATGTCACACAAAAAATTTTGGTAGCTGACGTTTTTTTAAATTACTGTGCTATTCCCCCTATTAGAAGTGTTAATAAAAATAAGATCTACTGATTAATGAAGTCAAAAATTACTAATTAATTTTAATTATTTCTGTTTCAAACAGTGTCCATTTTTGACCTGAGGTAGCCACAATTACTAAATACATGGTATACATTATATTTATCAATGAGCGCAGGCTGCGACAAATTGGCACGCACAGCAGCTTACAGCACCCTGTTGAAAGGTAGTAAGTTCGCTCCCGCAGGATATAAATTTAAAAAATCGAGCTATATAAAATTATATTTTCCCAAAATATATGAGCAAAACTAATGCTTACTTATCCAGTCGATACTTTTAAATATGTCACGGAACCCTTAGTTTTTTCGATTACGACTCTAGCTTTGGCGTTTTAAGGTCTTAGTCAATTTAACCAGTAGGTAATGTTAATTATGATATCTAAGTAGTTCGTATTAAGTAAAAATAATTTAAAAATTCGAGAATTTTTCCATACGATAATCTTCAATTAACTAGTACCTTATATTAATTACTCAATTAGATAATTAGAGACACTCTTTTACGCTAAAACTTATAAGAAATATCTTTTAAAATTTGTAAGTAATTATATTTGAAACAAAAAAAAAATCAATGCGACCATCCGTTTTAAGTTATTAAAAGGATTTAAAAATATATTTTAGTTTACTCAGCAGGATTTTGGCCTTCGAATACAAGAAAAAAACTCACTGTCTGTTTGTCTCTTTACTAGTTTGTAGTAAATGAAAAGTGGTTGACGCTACAGCTTTTTCAATTTGGAGGTCGAGAACTCGTAGCCGAGAGTTATTCTGCATCAGCATGGAGTCGTCGCCGACAAAGAGGCAAACGGTATAATGGGTCTGTTGTTTCTCTTCTTCCTTCAAGGAAACTAAAACCTATATTTTTCTCATACAGATTTTAATTACAAATATTTATTTTAAATTACTTGAAATCACTTAAAATATACTATTTTAAATAAGTAAAGAGTAATAATTGAATGACTTATAAAAATAACCGTTTAAAAAAATGACTATGAATAATTTTTGCTAATTTTGGCGGTTTGACATTTCCTTGTTGTCAAATGTTTCACAATTTTTGAAATGACGTTTCAATATTCTATCAGATGTAATAGGAGATAAATATTTGTCGTGGTTTATCTTCATTGTCATATCTATCAATCGAAGAAGACAATTAATTAAAATATCATCTCACGTACTCATTTGGTTGAAGTAATATTGCAGGATTTACTTAGTTAAAATTATGCTATGATTTTTTTAAAATTAATGTATGAGAACTGTAACGACTATAATATATGCATGAGATATGAATGTTCTGAGATCATATAAATGCCCGGACAAGTTGGGGCGTTTGATTTTTCAAAGATCGTCGCCGGCTTGATTCGATTTGCAACACAAAAATTGACATCAACATCAATTTTGATCATTTTGAGGACGGGGACCTGATAGCTCGGTTTGTTACGTGTCTTGGCTAGCCAACTGACCCGACCCGACCAGTCGTGGGTTCGAGTCTCGGGTCGCCGTAAGTTGTGGCTACCATGTTTTGTGCCCGCAGATTCGCAACCTGTCACACTCGGACACAAAAAAACATGTGAAATGCGGGGTTTATCACCTCTGCTTACCCCTCTCGAGGGATTTATACATAACATAAACTTATGTCGTTATGTTACGATTTTTTTTGCGAGAATAAGAAACGGTCAAGTGCGAGTCGCACATATATATATACCTTCGAGCAAAAAATATACATTCTGTGACAAAGAGTACACTATGTTCACCTTGAAAGCTCTTTTGAAGTACATATTGATATTTTTATTATTGTATGATCAGTTTCGCAGATTACATACAACATACAACCATTATTTACTTGTTTATTAGTTGTCATGATATTAAACGCTTTATCTAAATACTTCGATTAAAATTATAATTTCAACTGCATTAATATGAATTTAAGTGCATCGCGTGTGGAATTTTTTCAAAAATGCATCACCTGTACCTGTGACTGATGACGTTGTTCAATGTGCGTAACAATTTTCAATTCGGATATGTTTTCGTGCGTTTATCAAGTAATTGAAATTAAAAATGCATTAGCAGGTGAAACGTTAGGTTAAATAAATGTCCATCTAGATGTTTCTGAAAAGAGATAAAAACTTAATCTAGTGGATTTGTGAATTAAAAAAACCGGTCAAGTGTGAGTCGGACTAACACATGGTGGGTTCTGTAATTATATACGTTTAGATAATTTCATAAAAGAAACAAAAGCAAACCAAAAATGCCACTTTTAATTATAAATTTATTTATTTTTGTAGCGGCAACACAAATAGACATTCTCTGAAAATGTCAAGTTTCTAGCTGGTATGCTTCTTGAGATACTGTCCGCTGACTGACGCACGGATGGACGGACAGACAGCGAAGTGTTAGTAATAGGGTCCCGTTTTCTACCCTTTGGGAACGGAACCCTAAAAAGCACTTGATTTAAAATAATTAGACAAAAAATATAAATCGTAAATTATTTGATTTAAAAAATTAAGTTTTTTGTATGCCGTATGTAGTTTTGTACTACGTAATGATAATAAAGAGTTTTCCAGTTGAAAAGTATTTTTCCTTTTTGACAAGTTGAATTTTTTTAAATAGTTTTTTGCTATGTTTAGGTTACCCTTTTTTTCAAATATTTCCTTTGTGATTAGTTTCTGTTATTCTTATTCAGTTTTTGTTATTATCATGATTAACCACATCACGACACACACATTGACTCAGCCCTAAAGTATCGTAAGAACTTGTGTCACAGGAACTAAGCAACGGTATGGTATGAACTACATGGATAAGAATCCAAGACCGGTAAGCGTAACAATGCGTCTTGTTCTTATTTCAAAGTCAAAGTCAAAATGTTTTTTATTCGAATTGACTTAAAATAAGCACAAATCGTCATTTTTTTTTTAACTACCACCAGTTCGGAATGCTATTTCTACGGGGAAGAATCCGGCAAGAAACTTCCGTCGTTGCTTTTTAAAATATTCAAATAAAATATTTTCTACTACAAATTACAATTTTTCAACAATAATAATTCTAGCTACACTCCAACTGTCAATAAGGTAAAACTGTGCAGCAAATTAAATTATTTCCATATATCTTTATCCACTACATATTGCTTAAATTTAATATCTGACATTTCTGTTACATTTCTCAGTATATTGTTATAGAAACGGAGACAATTTCCAATAAATGACTTACTACATTTTGATAATCTAACTGTAGGGATTGTTAGTCCACTTTTTAATTGCTGATGTTTAGTCACTTATCTATGCTTCATTTTACCTTTTTTCATTTAACCATTAAAAACATTACAGCCTAAGATCCCGCGGTAAAATTCAGCTGCTATTTGTTCTGGTCAATACTGTTTTAATATTTTATTCTTTGTTGTAGGTATGACTGTTATGCTGCTTTTTTAAACTAAAAGGATTTATCATAATTCAATGAGTGGTAGAAAAAACGCTTGTAGGAGCAACAAAGAAACAAAAAAAAATATTTGCACAAAGGAAAATAAAGACAACATATTAACTATCACTACCTCACAATACTGCTGGTAGTCGGGCCTTTTTGTGGGACTTATACATAATAATATCTAATGAGGTGACCCGACATTAAACACTGATTGTGTTCTACAATATCATATGGTAATAAATAAATTAGAAATTGTAAATACTCATAAGAAAATAGTTAATTAAATAACAATATTTTGATTACAATCATGTTTAAATAATAAAAAAAAACTCTTAAAATCGAGAGTGCAGACGGTCACACATAAAGCTTCACATGAAAAGTGCAATATCAATCCTTATGCTGTACCATATTATAATTCTAACAGGTTAGGTTGATCCAAGACCGTATGTACATGTATACATGTAATTTCTAAGGAGGCATGCTTCACTTTCGGCCACATTGTCACTCACCATCAGGTGATATTGTCTTGCCTATAAAATTATGCATAAAAAGACACTGGAAACATTTTCGAAGCATTTCAAACAAGATTCACACAAAGTCGCTAGCGGCAATGGAAGGTATCAACTCATGGAGACGCTCAGAAGGCTGAAGGCTCTATTTTGGGTAATACTTGTCGAACAGTTTGTTGACGTACTTGACCAAGGGATCGTTGAGGAGTTTTCCGACGTCCTTTGCGAAAACGAAGTCAATGTGGTTAAACTTTGGCCAGGAGCTGCCGGGCCTCACCGTCTCCAGTACCCCTATTATATATTTCTTTCTATAGTTGAGCGATCATGGGTCTGTTACTTAATTAGAAAGTCCATATAGGGGTTGCTTGACCCAAAGACAGCTTTAAGCGGTGGCTGTTTATGTATCTGTAGTTACCAATACAATAATGACATTCCATTCTAAAAATGCAATACAGCGACTGCTTGAAGCTGCATATCGGGGTGCACCCGCCACTCTGTCCCAGCCTTGCAACTCCTGTTCACCAGGATGCAATTACGCACACGCTGTGCCCGAACACCCGCAGCCGGTCCGCTTGAAGCTGTTGGTTTTGACTAAATGAAGCAATTCCGTCTATAGCGGTCCTTACAGAATAAGGTTTTGTCGCTAAACTAAAACCGTCTTATCATAAGACGTAGACGAAAGTCAGGAATAGAAATATTTCGATTTTCATAGTTAATTTCAGTACAGAAATACATAATGCATAGACTAATGATTGGTCTCCGCTGGTAGGAGCTCCGCGACTACATTAGACAGGTGTTCCGAACCGGTGGTAGTTAAAAAGAATTTTGAAGATTTAAAAGTACTTATTGTAAGTCCGTTTAAATAAAAATTATTTGATTACCATTTTTTAAACCCTAGTTCTTTTTAGTCCATGTCTTATAAAAAAAGTGGGAATTTTTTGGATTTGTCAAATCGACAACAAGGAAATACGTCATCTGATTTGGATATTTTTTCTATTCTGCTGTCTTGTCTATTCGTTTTCAAGATTCCTTGCTAAAAGCGAGACCTTATTACTAAACCTCTGCTGTCCGTCTGTCAGTTTGTCTGTCAGCGGCAAATTTTCAGAGAATGTCTTAGATTTCTGTCACCGCTATGACAACAAATACTAACAACATAGCGAAATTAAAATGGGCTTCCTTACAAGAAACATAATTTTTGCTTTTTCTTGTTTCTTTTACGAAATTATAAATGTATATAATGTTTAATCTTATAAGATATTACGGAAACCATCATTTGTGAGTTTAACTCATAATTGGCCGGTTTTTTTATAAGGTAAAGATATTTGCACTCACAGATTTATGCGTCACTAAATCATTTTCCCCATACAGCAACGACACGGGTATTCTGACATTAGTCAAATTGTAAGGTTTTACAGCACCGTTCAGGCCATCTTCCCAACTGGTGAAAACACCTGGAAAAAATGTAAAATAAAATTTATCTTATGACATTTTCAAAACACGAGATGTTTAGGTGTTTAGGACATGTATAATGGTCGAAGGATATTTTTAGTAAAAAATTGTAAAATAGACAACTTATATTATGACTATAATAAACATGTATGTATTTACCACTAATGCAGACTTTTCCAAAGTGTTCTATCTGTCACCATGAGGCAGGCTGGAATGTGGCCAATAATTCATTCGCCATTTTCTAAAAAAACCATTTCAATTATTAATACTTCGGTAGCAGCGCGTCGATGAGCAGCAGCGAGTGCACGGACAGCGAGCCGGAAACGTCCCGCGCACGCCGCGCACCTGCTCCTCCGCCACGAATTCGTCTCTTAGACTATTCACTAACTATGTATTCTTCCTAAACCACATGTCAGTGTTCGTAGTTTCGGACTACTAAACAACTGCAATAACCTAACCTAACCTAACCGATTTCAATGAAATTGAAGAAAGGTTTATGTTTATATTTAGTCGCACTAACATAAAGGTATTACAAAGTGTGGTTTAATTTGTTGATTTGGTTTAAGTTGTGGTAGCAAAATGGTTGAAGTATTGGATTGTTTTTGGTGATTTTAGGTTTAACTTTTAACAGTTTTGACTCCGAAAGGTTGAATCGAAGTTCTAGTGAACCTAAGGCAGGTCACTCGTAACATTACCGATATGCATAGCAGCTGGTTATCGTTAATCAAATGGTTAACTTCGTTAATCGCTTATGCTTAAAAGGTAAACTTCGTTAATCGTTGAAGCGCCGCATTATAGAAGATTTAACCACAAAGTAGAGTGAACAGAAGTGAAGCTTGTGTATGTCCTTCACTTTTGACAGCTCTCCTCGACATTTGCGCTAGGGATGTCAACTTTGACTTAACAATAATCATGCAACAAAATAAAAACTGCCGTGACGATAAAACTTATACTAAAATTATTTTTGTTTTCAATTCAACGTTACTGAAATATCTTTTAGACGGTTTCTGTGTCATTGAAATTCACGGTAATTTATTTGTAGGTATAATAAAATATTTTAATAAGTTCAAGAACTAAACAAAAAAACAATTATAAAACTATAAACTCTTTGCACAGAATAGGCGCGAATCGAGTGTTTGCAGTGAGTGTCAATCTCGCATGAGTCCTTCCAATCCTTTCAAACTTTCGTGTCCGTGTGAATGACTCGTGGATCGATGATGTCTATGTGTGCGTTGCTAAAGTGCGCATTGTATGAAGCTTTATGTTATATTTGACTTGATGTCATTATTAATAAATTATTATATCAAATTAATTGGATAAACACTTTATAATGTCACAGACACCTCCTCACCAATGTCGCCCACTTGCTTCCAATAAATATATAGAACTTTACTTTTGTACTGTCTCTATTTTGTGATTTCATGGAAATTAATCGTTAAGTCATGATGGACATTGCATTTTATACATGTCGTAGAGTTCGTAATCCAGGTATACAGATTAATGAATTGTGTGTTTGTAATGTCAAAATAATAGCTTTTGAAATCGAATGATAACTACAGCCGCGAGGCCGTCGCCGACATCGGCGATGCCTAGCACCGTCACTGAATATACGAGTATTTCGTTATCTTACCCAGTCGAACTGATCAACATCGTTACCGATCATCATCGAAGATTGATCTCTTACAGACGTCTCGGCGGGGATTCCTAATGTTACACATGCCATTGACCGCCACGTCTAACATGTGAGGCTGGATATTCAGCGACAAAATGCCTTCGGCTTTAAGAATTTCCTTTAACAAGAGAAAAAAAAAGAATTTTGTCTTTTACCGACCACTTTACATTGGATCGGTCGTTCATATTTTTAGGCCAATATGTAGGTTTTCTATGGGCTTTCACAGGAAATTATCGAAATCTATTCATAGAAACCTACAAATAGATTCACGTAAACACGTAGAAAGGTAACAGGCAAATAGTTTGCATTTATAAATAAAAAAATTAAATAAGAGAGTAGTATGAAAGCTACTTTTATTTGGAGCTAAAATAGCGAAAATATATAGATGGAGATATTTCTTTGCAAGGCCAAAAAAAAAAAACTGGAATTTAAAATAATTTTCGATGACACGGTAGAAGATTTTCTTGTATTTTGCTATACCTAACTTTCAGTTATCCATAATGTGTTAAAAAGTATACTGTACTCACTTGGATCCTCAAATCGATTAGCATACTTTCGCATGCAAGCTTTAGGGTGTCCAAATAAACCGCAGGCGCTAACGCGACGATGCCGATCAGTTTGTCATTGTACTCCGGTTTCTGAGACAGCATGGTGAAGAAGCTGGTGCAGCCCATTGAGTGGCCGATGTAAAGGATCTTGGAAAGGCCAGTAATGTTGAGGATCTTGTCGATCATGGAAGTCACGTCGTATTTACCATGCTCGTGAAAACTGGAGAAAAATGTAGCCATTTTGAAGATATTCAATGAGAAGGGGAGTTCTTAGTTAAGGCGTCTATTTTGTAACCAATGTGTGATTTAAATGATAAAAAAATAAACGTATGCTGTGAACGGTTTATTTATTATTTTATTTTATTTGATTAAGGCAAGCCAACAGTACATGCATCACAATTATACAAATATATTTACTTTTCATCGGGCATATACACATAACATTATAGGAAACTACCTATATAGGTTTATAGGAAACTGTAGGCAAAATTTTTGAAAATTATTTCCTTTTTTGTTAACTTTGTATGTTTTGGCCGAGACCGATAAATCTTTTATTATTGAGATTAAAGCTGGTTACCTGTACTCCCAGAATTTAGGATCAGATCTTTTGAGTTTCTCATGACTAGTGTAAACATTTCCACGTAAATTACCCATCCATACGTCGTACCCGGCATCAGCTAGTTTATACCCTGTAAAATGTTACAGAAAGTGGCAGTTCGGTTCAGTAGAAAATATTAGAATATCTATCGAATCGCACGAAGCTCATTGTGGCAAATTTTATTTGATGCAATAGTAAGGGTTGCAACTTGGACATCTTGCTGTAAATAGGCATTTTTTTAGGCAAGCATGCTCTGCTTTCGGTGACTTTTTAGGCAAAAAGCCAGACGCTTGCATTATACATAGAGGGTCTGCAAACTTACCTAAGCTCCTCTCAGGTCCCATAATGATGAAATTTCCACTGTTGCCTAAGAGGCCGTGCACTATTAACACAGCCTTCTGTCCCTTCACGGCCGGCCCATCTCGCAGAGCGTCTGCCAGCCGGAATCCTGTGCATCTGGAGTATGTAGCCGTCAGGAGTTCTCACCTTTTGCTTCTCAATCGGGTACCCCGCTTGGCGGACCAGTTGAGGCTTTGGAGGAGCAGTAGGTTAATCATGATAAAAAATCCAAATCTATAAAGGCAGGACACAAAAAAAATCTCGGGATACCCTGAGCATCAGTAGAGAATAAAAAGGTCTCAGGATCTCATGGGAGCCAGGTAGAGAAAAAAAAAATCGGTATCCCATGGTAGCAAAGTCGTGGGAGCCCAGTGAACGGAGGCAATATAAAATAATTTTTAATTTTATTGTTTATGCATTTAAACATAGGCATTTTTATTTTCTTTAAGTAGACGACTAAAATCAAAACCTTCCGTTTGGTTTAGCCGCGACTATAGAGAAAAAACGGTGTCCGTCTGAGATTTTTTAATTGTTGTGTTCAACTAAAAAAGTAACTTATCTTAGTTTTAAGTAGACTGTTGAACTTGACTAGTTCCAAGAATAATTTTTTAAGGACTCAAATAAAAATTAAAAAAAAATACAACTGGCACATTCCTCGGAAACGTCTCAGCCTCACAATATGCAACTCGCCAACACAACTATCAAAGAACACGTTTTAAATAAAATATCCATTTTACACTCAAAATTGAAACAACATACAAAACATTACTAGTGGAGTAATAAAAAAATAATTTTGGTAAAATATTCTTCCGTAAGTTAGACAAAAATATTTTTTAGAATTTTTAATGAATATTTTCCGAAATTTTTATGAAATTGATTGAAAAATATAGTTTTGGCGCGTCAAGTATCGTTTTGTAAATGATCATCAGGCGGCGTCCTGCGTTTGTTTATATAACTCCATTAACATACATCATCATACTTTGTTCACTGTCAAGAATTCTGTCAATGATACATTAATTTTAAACCCCTTGTGAACGGTGAGAAAAACCCTGCTATACTTGATGAATAATCACCGGTTCTCAAATCTCACACAGCCTCAAGAAAATATCTCATAAATCATCGGACAAGTCAAAGTCAAGGTCAAAATCTTTTTATTCAAATATACTTAAAATAAGTACTTTTAAATTGTCATCTTTTATACGGTTCGAAACGCTATTTCTACAGGGAGGAATCCGGCAAGAAACCTTCGTAGTTGCTTTTTTCAAAATAATTTGGTACAATAAATTAATTTCTTAGTGACAAATCTCGGGAAGGACGCCCAATATCCGCCTTCACTGAAGATAACATCATTGCTGTGACACAACTAATTCTTGAAAATCGTCATGTGACGTATCGCGACATAGAGGCTCTATTAGGCATCTCAGGGACAACCATTCAGAAGATCTTGGATAAAGCGTTTGGTGTGAGAAAGCTAGTTTGTCGTTGGGTACCGCATCTGCTTTCCGACGATCACAAGGCGGCCCGCGTCAGATAGTGTAAGAAAAGTCTGAGTATTTGAAGCAGGAAAAAGTGGAAATTCTTGACCATCCTCCATACAGTCCTGACTTAAGCCCTAACGATTTCTTTACATTTCCTAAAATTAAGAAAAGTCTTCGTGGTCAAAGGTTCCAATCTTGTGAAGAAGCAGTCGACGCTTTCAAGTCAGCCATTTTTTACACCCCCACTTTAGAGTGGAATAAATGTTATAATAACTGGTTTGAGCGAATGGAAAAGTGAATTAAGCTACGTTGTGAATACTTTGAAAAACAATAAAATGTACTGTAAGGTTCTAGTTGTGTTTTTTTCTTCAAACGACAAAACTTAAAAGCTATGCCTCGTACTTGAGAAATATGCGATCGAAAAAGCTTAACTAATGGAAATAATGTAAATAGTAAATGCGGTGAAACTTCAATATGAACTGACCAATATGACTGATAAATCATAACCATATATCATGATATTTCTGTAACGAATGTGTGTTTTCAAAAAAGTGTGCAATTTAATTTGTGGAACATTTCTTACCTTGCCCGGGTTTATAAATGACGTTATGAAATGTATTCATTGAAGACATTAAAAATGCCAAAATTAATATTTTTTTAAAGTTTTGCAGTGTTTTAATTAAATTTAACATCTTCAAGTATCTAAAAAAAGACTGTCTTCTCCTGTGGTGCAGCCGGCTGCTAAGCAAGAGAATCCCTGTATGGGCGGAACTTTGTGTTATTTGCAAGACTTTTTGTTTCGCGTACTGGTTTTGAATGTACTATTCTTTTCTATGTAGTTTATATCATATCGTTGCTTTGCATCTACGACAAAAGATTCAATCTTGCTGCAGAGCTGAGTCAATGTGTGTGTTTATTATTACTATAAAAGATCGATGGTTCTAAGGTAAATCATTGTTTTTTTTTCAGGCGAGCGTAAAAGAGACGATGTCGCCTCCTCCTTCATCAGAGAGCGATAAAGAGCTGCTTGGGTCTCTAACGACGGTACAGCAGCAGCGGACCAGCGCCAGGGTTATCAAGAAACTTAAGTTGGAACCTCTGCCGGAACGAGACAAAAGAGGTTAGTCGGGTTCTAGACTTTTTCAAGGACTTTTAAGGATAACAGAGACCGTTTAAGGCAGGTTTTTTTTTCTAGCAGATATGTTCCTCGATCTTTACTAATTTAAAGGTTAGTGTTGGCATTGTAGATATATGTAGATTACTCCGAGGTTACGCCTCCGTCCGCATCATCACTTACTATCGAATTTCCCATATCAAGTTGTGATGGTTTTGTAAGAAGAAACCATCAACCATCATGATGTACCATTATAATGCGATCCCAGGAAAAGCGTATTCGGTTTTCGTCCGTGGTTCAAGTTACGCTGGACATATGTTTATTTCGTAGATTAAGTAGTCATAACTTGACCTAGCGTGTTGACTCTGTGAACGGTAGCCAATTAGTTATTTTTCTATATAAATGAGGCACACAAAGTTAAAAAAAATTAAAACTAATCTAGGTTTAATGATAATAACCAAAGTACATTATAACATTCATTTACCTAATATAGCTAATTAACTGAATAAATAACCAATGTATTGCTTTTACCAGTTAATGATTTAAGTGGTTATAGTGTATGAAGGACATTATTTTAATTATTTCATAAATCATAGAAATGTCATAGTCCACGTCCTTTACAGCATAAAATGCAGCATTGACTATGGAACTATCAAAATCGATGCAGCTGTTTCGAAGATTAACCTAGACAAACATAAAGACAAAATTTTATAAGAAAAAATTTCTTTTCACCGCCACGCATAAAGCATTTTTATACAACATTATAAACAAGCAGACGGTTCACCTGATGGAAAGTGATACCGCAGCCTTTTGACACGAAAATGCCCTTGGTGTCTGCAACGCCAAGAGCACCTATAATGCGTTGCTCATGTAGAGGTAAAGATGGTATATTCTCGTACACTGGCTCTCCGATCGTTCAAACCGAAATACAGCGAACTGATTCATGTTTTAAATAGAACGAGACGATATCGCACATAGATGTACCACCTGTGTGTGAGCTTATTGTGCAATATCAAACCTTATGCTGTACAACTTAAGAACGGTACGAATTTCAAAAAGGTTAGGTTGTTCCACGGCCGTGTATAAAATTAAAAACAGATATTTTAAAATTACACATATATTCTTTATTAGGTACGAATAAAAGTCTATTTTTGTACATATTCATATTTCATTGTCAAGCAAACAAATTTGTTTTACTGTACATAATATATTTATAATTATAGTTATATCATTATTTTAATCTTCAGATCATTTTTATTGTTAAATCTCAGCTGACTAAATATAGTGTGGTGCCTGAAAATTAAATGTCGAAATGCAATAATACAAAACACGCGTAATTATGATGATACAGGAAAATTTTATATTTATTATTACAATGACCCATAAAATATACCTTTTTATCATTGTATGCAATACTCTTCAAGATTTTAACTAAAGACTTTAAGTACTTAAAGACTTTAAGTTTTAAGTACTTTTAGTGGCTTTTCTTGTACATTTGAATCTGAACCGTCTCAATTCTAAAACTTATCAAAATTGGTTTAGAGATATCGCTGTGGAAACAGATAGGCAGAGTTAGGGTGGAATCACACTTATCAGGATAGATCAACTCGTTATGCGTGGAAAATGACTATTAATTAAGCTAATTAGCTATTATCCATACAGTAGATAGCATTATTAAATAAAACGTGGCTAGATATCGATCATTGCGTCGCTGAATTTCTAACTGGGCATGGTAACTTTAAGGGCAAACTTTATTCATTTAACTTGATGCCGTCACCTCTCTACGAATGTTCTACGTCGGAAGAAGAATTTATAAAAACTGCCCCTCACGTCTTCAAAACGATCAATAACGTTAAATATTATTCAAGTTTCGGCTTGTATTTATTAGCTGAATCTTGTGAAAACGTAGGGAAACTTCCGTGCCTTTAAAAAGTTTTGCCACCAATATTACTGGTGTAAGATTTAGGTTAGTATTTAATTAATCCACTGTCAGCAATTGGCATACCGTGGTTTTTTGACGGCCAGGCGTCTCCTGACTGTCTCCCCTTTAGTTTTTTGCTGTCTCCGCTTTGCTGGGAGGGAAGTCTGAAACCGGTTTCATATTACCTCCTATTTCTTTTGATTAAGTTCGTTGCGGGTCCCAAGAAAGCCGGGAGGGTGTCCGGGCACAGCTTGTGCGTTTTGACGCACAGCTGCATTATTAGTTGATTATTCGATCAAACGACGCCACTGTTGATCCTGGTTAAGAGGAGTTACAGTGGTGGGACAGAGTGGCGGGTGTGCCCCTGATCCATGCTGACAAGTCTGATTGCACTCTTACTTTCATATTATATGTAAAATACTAACCCGCCTTAGCTTCGAGTAGATTACCATTTTAATAGACAAAGATGAAGCGAATCTCGCTTGTCGTTACGTCATCAGTTGACTTTTTTCCGACCTCGATATTTCAACCAATTTACAAAGAAAAACCTAAAAGAATTGTACCTTAAAACCTTCCTCTTGAATTGCTCTATCTTAAAATGAAAACCATTTAAAATTTGCATTAAAATCCGTTGCGTGGTTTAAAAGATAAGCGTACAGATTGAAAAAGCGACTTCATTTGGTACTGTGTAATGATGATAATGACTGGTATGTGTTGTTTCAGATAACCAAGAGTGCGAAACCCCGATCAAACTAGACGACAAAGATCCCCTGAAGTTTCCAACAGTCAAGCAAAGAATGCCCAAGGCTTTATGGTCAGCTGATGAAAAAAGCCTATTCTTCGAAGCCCTTAACGAGTACGGAAAGGACTTTGACGCGATCACAGCCCACATCTGCGCCAAGATGAAGAAGAAAGGAATGCCTGATGGCAACTTGAAGACCAAGACTCAAGTCAGCCATTTCTACTACAGGACCTGGCATAAGTTATCCAAGCATGTACGTTTCGATGAAAGTAAGTTATGGAAAATCATATTTGTATATATGTAATCTAGTTTGATTTCCTTGGGAAAAATAGCAGACGGTTCAATTGTGGTGAGTGAAGGTATGCGTTTTCAAAACAAAGATCCGTTTCCGTTCCGGGTTCGAATCCCAGTGGCGAAAAAACTTCGAATCCGGTCTTTTAGTCGAGATTTAAAACATTTTATTGTTATTAAATTTTTAGATAAAGAGAATGATTCATAAACGTAACCGAGCTACATTGTTGAATCGATAATTGTATTATAATTGACATCTCATTAATTGTTGGATAATAGTAATTTGTGTCACTCTTAACTTAATAACGAAAATCAACTTATTACGAAATACCTAATGACTCAGGTTATGTAAGAAATATGGTTGTCATAGCATAGATTTTTCAACGCTCGTTACATAATATTAACATAAACTCACGCTGTAATCCCTCGAGAGGGATGTGCAGAGGTGTTACACACCGCATTTCGCTTGTTTATCTTGAGTCCCAGTGTGACAGGTTGCGAATCTGTCGCCACTATCTGGGCACAATGGCAGCTACAACGTAGAAATCCCGAGACTCGAACCCTCGACCTGTCAAGTCGGATCTGTCGTTTAAGATACTGAGCTACCGCGTCCTTCGAGCGCTTTAATAAACGTCCCAATAAAGCATTCTTGCAAATGAGACCTTAACTTCCAACGCGTAACACTAAAAATCCAACATTGCTATAAAAAAAAAAAAAAAAACCGACTCCAAAAAACTGCACTAAAAAGTATTAAATAACTTATTATATTCATGATGCGGGCGTTGTTGTATGGAATGTCATACATACGAAAGTCTCAATTTGATGCTAACAGTTAACTTGTTAGATTTATTCCATTTTAATACCAAAATGTAAACTTGATATTCGTCTGTATTTGATGTCGTAATATTTTGTTTCAATTCCGAATCGATTAACGTGAATTAAAATTTCAGCTTGGCTGTTTTGGCGATAGATACTATTTCAGTGTGCCTACATCAGTTTTACCTTTGATTGTCGTTTGCGACTGCACTCAAAAATTTGTATGAATCTTTGTAAAGCGCCCCTATCGGATAGTTGAAGAATTAAGTGTAGAAAAACTCATGGTACACACACTGATAAGAATTTCTTTTTTTTTTCAGATGTAAAAAAGGTAGCACAAGAGTTATACGCTCTAATTAATTATGGAGAACTGAGGAAAAAGCTTGTTTCAGTCAATGAAAAAACATGTGCCAGGTACGTTAGATGATATTGCATGCTATGATTTATTTTTGTATGATCTTATTTAATTTGTATTTCCGATATAACTGTCTAAATAGTTTAGTTTCGAAAACTATTTGTTATTAGCGTTAATTTTTTTACGTCGAAGAAGGAATGAAATTCAGGTCAAAATCTCCTACGGTCCTAGGTTGTGTGAGATGGTGCTAGGTGGTAGCATGGTGGTGCGAGCGAGAGGGAGAAACGTAAGAGTAAGAACACCCATGTGCAGAGCTTTGCGGAGGCTGAATCAAATCACTGGTAAGTTATTGTCTATTAGAATTTAATTTGTAGGTACGTAAGAGCTCGTAAGTTTAAGTAAATTTATTGGCACTAGTTTGTTATGTGTTTAGTTTAATATATGTTACATGGAAGCTCAGCAGGTGCGTAAATGTGTGTGGGACAGCGCGTCTGTACATTGATGTGAGTGATGCTGCGTGATGTGTTATATCTGTGTTTGTTTGTGTGTAGAGCGTTATGAGGAATGACTTGGTGGGCGTTGATGTGTGTGTAACGTGTGTGTGTGTGTAGAGCGCGGTGTGGGCTGGCGCGTGTGTGCGTCGGTGTGCGTGGTGCTGCGCGCGCGGGATGCGGCGGCGTGGGCGCGGGTGCAGGGCGCGGTGTAACGTGTGTGTGTGTGTAGAGCGCGGTGTGGGCTGGCGCGTGTGTGCGTCGGTGTGCGTGGTGCTGCGCGCGCGGGATGCGGCGGCGTGGGCGCGGGTGCAGGGCGCGGTGTAACGTGTGTGTGTGTGTAGAGCGCGGTGTGGGCTGGCGCGTGTGTGCGTCGGTGTGCGTGGTGCTGCGCGCGCGGGATGCGGCGGCGTGGGCGCGGGTGCAGGGCGCGGTGTAACGTGTGTGTGTGTGTAGAGCGCGGTGTGGGCTGGCGCGTGTGTGCGTCGGTGTGCGTGGTGCTGCGCGCGCGGGATGCGGCGGCGTGGGCGCGGGTGCAGGGCGCGGTGTAACGTGTGTGTGTGTGTAGAGCGCGGTGTGGGCTGGCGCGTGTGTGCTTCGGTGTGCGTGGTGCTGCGCGCGCGGGATGCGGCGGCGTGGGCGCGGGTGCAGGGCGCGGTGTAACGTGTGTGTGTGTGTAGAGCGCGGTGTGGGCTGGCGCGTGTGTGCGTCGGTGTGCGTGGTGCTACGCGCGCGGGATGCGGCGGCGTGGGCGCGGGTGCAGGGCGCGGTGTAACGTGTGTGTGTGTGTAGAGCGCGGTGTGGGCTGGCGCGTGTGTGCGTCGGTGTGCGTGGTGCTACGCGCGCGGGATGCGGCGGCGTGGGCGCGGGTGCAGGGCGCGGTGTAACGTGTGTGTGTGTGTAGAGCGCGGTGTGGGCTGGCGCGTGTGTGCGTCGGTGTGCGTGGTGCTGCGCGCGCGGGATGCGGCGGCGTGGGCGCGGGTGCAGGGCGCGGTGTAACGTGTGTGTGTGTGTAGAGCGCGGTGTGGGCTGGCGCGTGTGTGCGTCGGTGTGCGTGGTGCTGCGCGCGCGGGATGCGGCGGCGTGGGCGCGGGTGCAGGGCGCGGCACACAACCCGCGGCTGCACGTGGCCGCGCCGCTCACCGCCCCGCTGAGGACATTCCTCGCGTCGCTACGTAAGCGGTGGAGCGTATCCTTTGCTAATAATCATGTTAGAACCAAGTACACACCCAACAACAGAATCATAAATAAAAAATCGTCGTATTTATTTGCTTACCAAAGTTCACAACGATTCAATCAACGACAGTCGAGTTGTCATCGAATAATCAATTATACAAACATACATACAAAAGCCGGATTGTCAGTCTTTCAAAATTTTGCTTGCTTCGCTTGCTCCGATCTATGACCTAGCGACAAAATCACAACAAAAGACACTAATGAGTAAAAATGAAATTTTTATTATTTAAATATAAAGAGAAATTTGTAATTATACTAGTAACTAAACAAATCAAACAGGTCACAAACGACAATTTTTATTGCACCGTTCAATCAGTTTGACTGACGATTGCTATTGACAAGAATTATAATAAAAACGAAATAGATTAATGATTCGTCTCCGCTGCAGTAGGAGCACCGAACTACCAATCATTAATCATGTGAATGATTTGCAGTTTGTAACTTTTCTATCATTTGTCTGATATTGCATGGTTATTCCATACAACTTATAATGATGTTGATATATGATACAATTAATGTGGAAAATAAACTGATTTAATTGATATTAGAGACAACTGTCCACGCGAACGCTGTCATGATTGTTCTCAATGAATTTACGTTGTTTTTTTACTTAAATATCTTAAAACATTTGTACGGTTATAAATCGTACAGATATGTTTATCATCTTCAGAAAAAACTATTTCTTGGGACAAATTGACGTTTCATTGATGCGTAAATAGGACCCTGGTAAAACTTTTACAATTTCATGTTAAAATTTTAGCATTAATTAATGATTGGTAGGATAAATACCAATCATCAAGGTAAGAATTTTAGATGTCTAATCTACTTACAAACAACAAACACACTTACTTACAAATTCTCTTGCTACATAATAACAGTGGAAACACTACAACAACATTGAGAGCAGTCAAGGGCGATCTGATGAAGCTGACGACTGTCAGGAATCCCGGACGAGTTGTGATGATCACGACTGTGATGACAGGCTCGCGATAGAACCTGACAGAACGATACAAGGTATTATCATTCTTTATTCATAGATTTAGGTTTAACTACATGCGACTTGGCAATTGGTATGGGTGTAATAGAAATGAAGAGTAACTTATTATTTGTTTCCTATATTTTTTATTCTGACGGATAGGGTAAGCATCCCTTGTTCGAATCCCGGCTCAGGTAGATATTTACTTAATAAACAAAAGTAAGTATTTTTGTGTATTTACTAACCTGCTTATTTTGTTTCTTTAAAAATCCTATTTACTTTGACTTAGATTCAACTTCCGCTCTTGTTTTATACTTCACAACATTGTGATTTGCGTTAAGTTTTTATACGTAAAATCTCCCACGAGGTGGATTGACGATTTTGGAAGCCGATGGATGCAAGCGCCAAAGAATCAGAACCAGATAAATATTTGGAGGGTTTTATTTACTAGTGAACGGATATGGTGATTGGACCATAAAAAAAATTACATGGCGATACTTGATCTCTAAGAAGAATTCTGGTTTACCCACAGATGAGAAGCTACACGGCCGCCTGTCCCTCCACTTAGGCCCTCGACCCTCAGCCGAGATACACATCCCGGTGGTGACGCCCAGTGAGCAGCTATCCAGTCAGAAGATATGCTTCTCATCGTACCTGGAGAGGGTCTGCGAGCAGCGGAGGGATAAGGATGGGAGTGGTGAGTTCTACAGTTTTGTGATCTTGCATTTACTTGCAGTCGAGTATGGTCAAACAGAAATCCAAAGTGCTGTACGTTGTTAGGAATTTTCTCTGGCGGATCTATGAGGTTTCCAACGGGACCAAATATCTGGCGTAATACGAGAATCGAGAAAACTTTCAATTTCAGTCCCTTTTGAAATGGGTTCACTAAGTCAGACCGAAACATATTCAACCTTATTACATTTCAATAAGTATGCTTTTGTACCGTTTCTATTTACCCTAACAATGTAAAAGCATTGGACATTTTATTGGTGGTAGATCTACATGCGAGATCGTCTGGGTTGGTACCACCTTCCTTCCTACTAACAACGTGAAGCAGTTCGCTGTGTTTCGATTCGAAGGATTAGAGAGCCAATGTAATTACAGGCACGAGAGGTATAGCATCTTTTCCCTCTACATGGGCAAAGCATTGACGATGCCCTTCGGGTTCTAAGACATCAAGGGCATCGTCGTGTCGATAGGCGGCGGTATCAATTTCCATCAGGTTAATCGTCTGCTTGTTTGCCCATGAAGTTGAATTAAAAAAAAAAAGACGTAACCATCATGTCCTATTATCATTACGGAGGTTTCTTGCAGGATACTTTCACTCAGAATCCGTAGAAAACTAGAGCGAGCAAACACAGCGTAGCGTTCTGAACGGGGTTGGTAGATTTTAAAAATCTTAATTTTGGTCCATTTAATTATAAAATCCTTTGATGATTTGATTTGTACCTTCTAGCAAAAATCCGAACACCGAAACGTCAGCGCAAAGACAGCGCGAACGACAAGGACAAGGAAGATCAGAAGAAATTCAAA